>JADBJO010000554.1:211516-246516 GCA_016801955.1 Conus betulinus | reverse complement strand
TGCTTTGTATACTTGCAATGATTTTTCAATTGCCATGGATAGTCCAACTATTGCGTCCTTACATTGTCAACGTCTAGTTAAACGTAGGGATATCTTTCACTATTTAAAACAGCAAAATTATTCAGTTTACTGTCTACAGGACACCCAAACATGAGAAATACGTAACTGCAGAATGAGGCTATGAATGCTTATTTGTCTCAAATGTGCAGCTGTATTGTTTTTAAAGTAGTTCTGTATATTTTAATAACAAATGTCCAACGTGATTAAAGATGGTAACTTCATAATTGTAGCATTTAGTACATTTGAAAAACACTTTCTCCAGATAATCCACTTTTTTTTACAGCACGCTTAAGGAAAACATATTTGTGTTGGTGATTGGAACATCACAATGAATCGTTACCTTGACTGTTACAATTATTTACACGATAATAATCGTAAAGCAAGAGAACTCATAAATATGATAGAAGAAAATGGGGTTGGGCAGAGGATACGGAATGTAGGAGTAAACGAACTCCACTGAAGCAAAGTCGATTAGACTTCTTTTTACTCTCTGAGTATGTAATTTCTTATCAAAATTCTAATATTGAACCAGGTTATCTGACCATTAGATGGTTACATTATGTTTGAAATTCGGTATAGTGAAAAAAAAAAAAAAACGATTCTGGAAATTTAATCTCTATTACAGGATAAACAATATGTAGATTAGATTAATGAATTAATTCTAAATGTGATAAAAGAACACATCAACTGATCAATCACTATTGACTGAGTAAATAAAATATGGACTTAAATTCAAATTACAAGACAAAGTCTTCCTAGATTTGTAAATCAATAGCTTACACTACAATGAGAAAGAAAAAACATCCGAAAAAGAAAAAACAAAATCACCAAAAATATCTTGAAAGGATTGAGAATAAAGGAGAAGCTGAAAAATAAGAATGATGAAGAAAAAATCAAGAATTACGAGCGATCAGGGAACAGAAAAGGAAGGTGTATTGTTACGGTCAGGCTAGGTGGATCGCAGACGGTGAAAATAATCTCGAAACCTTTGTAACCTGGAAAAAAAAAAAAAAAAAAAAAGAAAAAGAAAAAAAAATTTTATTAGTAAACAAATGACCAGACTAGTGACCAAAGATCATGAAATAATAAAAGACCAGAAAGATTTGAAAAAACTACGAAAACTTATAGAGGAAAAAAGAAAAAAGAGGAAAAAAGAGGAAAAAAGAAAATACGAAATAAAAAAAAAAAAAAAGAAAGACTTGTTAAGACAACTCGAAAATTGTCTGAAGATGATAAACAAATGGTGGAATGCTTAAAAAATATGAAACATGGCAAAAGCACAGGTACATATGGAATTTTTTTTTTTTTTTTTTTTTTTTTTTAAATACTTTGCCCCTTGGTGGTAAGATGTATGAATTAATCGTATAGAGATGGACAATTTGGTCTGATTATTTCTATACCAAAATAGTGATAAACTCAAAGAATTTGCAATATAAAACTGGCGTCCCATCTAACCCCTAAAAATGTAGTTTACAGGATAGCTTCCTCGTGTATTTCCACCAGAATCAGAAATGTTTAACGTTCATCAGTGAAGACCAAACAGGTTTCATGGCTAACAGATATATGGGTGACAATATTAGACTGATTTGATTAATTATTTATGTGCAAAAAATCTCCCTGGTCTGTTGCTATCTGCAGGTTTTGAAAAAGCCTTCGACTCTCTCGACTGTGATTTTATGTTTAATATGCTGAGGGCTTTTGGTTTTGGTAACAGTATATGCAGCTATAAAACATATGAAGCGGTGGAAAAAACGCATAGAGTAATACAGGAAACAAAACTTTACGCAAAGCACAAATGAAAAACACGAAAGCACAACTTTAAAAGTTGAGAGCACAATGCCAAACACAAAACGCAAACAACAACAAAAATAATTTTAAAAAAATAAAGAAAAATAAAGAAAGAACGCAAAACAGAAATTACAAAAACAAAAAAAAAAAAAAAAAACAGCCAAAAATCCAAAGCACAAGACGTAAAAACAACATAAAACGCAAAACGTAAATAGAAAACGCAAAACGTAAAACAGAAAATACAGAATGCAAAACATTTTGAAGCTGAAAACGGTGAAAGCACTAAAAATAAAATGGAAAAGGCAAAACAGAAAAAGGACAAAAGAAAACAAGAAAGGCAAATCGCAGAACGTGAAACTCAAAAACGCAAAACGCAAATACAAAACACAGCCCCAAACAGAAAAGCATGCATACAAACGCAAAGGAAAGTACAGATCAGAGGAATCTAACAGTGACTGATCCACACAACAAATGTCATGATTCCTCATGCACCGAACCTACACAAATTACACGACGAGAGAGAGAGAGAGAGAGAGAGAGAGAGAGAGAGAGAGAGAGAGAGAGAGAGCGAGTCCGTCTCCCAAAACACCGTGTCGCAGTGGGTCTAAGTCGTAAACTGAGGGAGAACTTTTTCTGCTTTTGCGTTGTGCGTTTTCGCTTTTCTTGTGATGCACCTTTTGATTTTTTTGCATTTTGGATTTAGTACTTTGTGTGTTCTTTTTTGCGTGTTTTGATACGCGATTTCCGTTTTCTGCTTTTGCTTTACATTTTTCACTTCATCCGCGTTTTGCATTTTGCGTTTGACGTTTGGCGTTCTTCGTCTAGAGTGGAGCATATACGTTTTTTGTTTTTCTTTTCAGATTTTGCATTTTTTGTTATGGAAATTTTGGGTTGTTATTATGTTTGTTTTGCGTCTTACATTTTGCTTTTTTTTTCTTTTTTTTTTTCTATGTTTTTTTTTGTTTTTATGCTTTGCGTTTCATGTTCTACATTTTCCTCTTTCCTTTTCACGTTTTGCATTTTGCGTTGTATCTTTTGCGATGGCTTTTTGCGTTTTTCGTTTGGAGTTTAGTATTTTGCGTTTTATCTTTTACGTTTTGTGTTTTCTGTTTGCAGTTTTGCATTTTCGGTTTTGTGTTTTGATTTTGCTTTGCGTTTTACATTTTGTGCTCTGCAATGTGGGTTTTGCGTTTTGAGTTTCGAATTTTCCGTGTATGTGTGTGTGTGTGTGTGTGTGTGTGTGTGTGTGTGTGTGTGTGTGTGTGTGTTAGCGTTTTCCCTTTTGTTTTGCGCTTTGTGCTTTGCATGAATATGTTCGCTTTTTGGTTTACCTTCGTTTTGGGGTTTTCAGCGTTAGTTTGCAAGTTTGCTTGTTGCAATTTGCGTCTTACGCTTTGCATTTTAATCTTTCATATTATGCGTTTTGCATTTTGCATCTGGCATTTTGCGTTTTTGATTTTGCGTTTTCCGTTTGAGTTAGTTTTTTTTTTTTTTTTTTTTTTTTTTTCCTTTATTGGTTTCATGTTTCCATTTTGTGTTTTGCGTTTTACGATTTGCATTGTACGGTTTGTTTTGTTTTGTTTTGTTTTTGTTCATCTTGTGTTTAGCATTTTGCATCTTCACAAAACGAAAAAGGGGAATCAATACACACGCTAGACGCAAGTGAAATCGGGAATAGGAAGAGTGCCCAAACCAGGAAACTCAAAACAAAAAATGGGATAGGCAAAACACAAAACGCAAAAAGCACATAATGCACAACTTTACTGAAAACACCAAACGCACGTGCTAGATCACTAAGCACGAAACAAAAAATCCAAGACGCAAAAGGGAAAATAAATAATACAAAACAGAAAACGGAACATGCAAAGATGCAAAACGCAAAGCATACAACACAAAACGCAAAAGAAGAAACGCATCACGTAAAAGGCAAGAATACAGAAAGACAACGCAAAAAAAAACAACAACCCAAAAAAACAAACAAAAAACCCCTACAAACGGGAAGACAGTTACAAAGGCACAATGACAGTGCCACAATGACATTATGACAGGGTAACTATGACATTGCCACTATGACAGTGCCTCTGATAATTCCACTATGACAGTATGACAGTGCCACAATTACAGAACTATGAGACTATCACTTTGCCACTATGACACTATAGCAATGCCACTATGAAACTATGACAGTGCCACTATGACAGTGCCACTATGAGACTTTGACAGTACCAGTAGGGCTCTATGACGGTACACAATGACAGTGCCAATGTGACGCTATGATATTGCCAATGTGACAATATGACAGTGCCACCATAAGAGTGCCGCTATAACACTATGGCCACTAGTACACTCTGGCAGTTCCACTATGACAGTCCAACTATGACAGGGCCACTATGACAGTAACACTATGACACTATGACAGTGCCATTCTGACACTATGACAGTGCCATTCTGACACTATGAAACTTACCATTATGGAATCGCCACGTTGAGGCTCTGATAGTTCCACAATGACACTGCCACTACCACAGTGCCACTATGACATTATGAGAGTGCCACTTAGACACTAAAACATTCTGAGGACGCCTCTTGACACTACGAATGTTCCCCTATGACAGTGCCACTATGAGACTATTACAGTGCCACTATGACACTCTGGCAATGCCACTATGAGAGTGTGACAGTGCCACTAAGACACTACGACAGTGCCCCCCTATGACATAACGAGAGTGCCACAATTACAGTGTCAATGATATTGCCACTATCGAACTATGACCCTGCCACTATAACAGTGCCAATGTCACATTATGACAGTGCCACTACGAGAGTGCCACTATGACACATCTGACATTGCAATAAAACACACTGACAGTGCCACTACTACAATATAACAGTGAATTATTAGACACTATGAGAGTGCCACAATGACACTTTGATACAGCCACTATGACACTACGACAGTGCCACTACGACACTGCCACTATGATACCATGACAGTGCCACTATAAAACTAATACAGTGGCATTATGACAGTGCCGCTCTGACAGAGGCACTATGACACTATGACAGAGCCATTTTCAAAGTGCCACTATGACAGTGTCACCAAGACACTACGACAGTGCTACAATGACACTGATGTAGTTGCACAATGACAGTGCTACTCTGACAGTGCCATTATGACACAATGGCAGTGGCACGGTGACACTGTGACCGTGCGACTGTGAGATTATGACAATGGTACTATGACACTACGACAGTGCCACTATAAGAGTATGACAGTGCCACTATGAGAGTGTCACAATGATATTATGACAGTATCACTATAACACTGCGACAGTTCCTCAATGACAGTGCCACAAAATAATAATATCTGTGCCACTCTGAATTTTGACCGAGCCACTCTGACACTATGACAGTGCCACTGACACTATGACATTACCAACATATGAGACGATGATAGTGCCACTATGACACTATGACAGTGCTACTTCAAGACTATGACCGGGGCTCTGAAATTATGACCGTGACAATATGACATTATGTCAGTGCCATAATGACACTCTGATAGTGGCACAATTACAATGCCATGATGAGACTTTGGCTTTCACTATGACACTATGGCAGTCGCACTATGACAGTACCTACATGACAGTGCAACTCTGATACTATGATAGTGCCACGATGACATCATAACAGTGCCACAAAAGACATTGACAGTGCCATTATGACACTATGACAAGGCCACTATGACACTTTGACAGTGCCACTCTGAGAGGGTCACTATGACAGTATGATAGTGCCACTTTGACAATATGACAGTACCACTCTGACAGTGCCACTATAACGGTCCGACTATGTCAGTGCCACTATGACACTATGATAGTGCTACTGTGAGACTATAACAGTGGTACAATGATATTGCCACAATGACACTATTGTGACACATTGCAGCTATGAAAGTGACACTATGAGACAATGACAGCGCGACTATGACTATCACAGTGCCATTATGACACTATGAGATGCCACTATGGGAGTGCCACAATGACACTGTAACAATGCCACTATGACACTGTGACAGTGCGAAAATGACAGTACCACTATGACACTATGACTGTGCCACTCTGACAGTGTGTTAGTATGTTTATGGCAAAGCCACTATGACACTATGACGTTGACACTATTACACTATGACAGTGCCCACTATGACAGTATTACAATGACAGTATGATAGTGAAACTATGACACTATGACGGTGCTATTGTGACACAAAAACAGTGCCACTATGACACTATGACAGTGCCATTATCACAGTGCGACTACGACAATATGACAGTGCCACTATATTAGTGACCCTCTCAGAGAGGCACTGTCATAGTGGCACTATGACATTATGACAGTGCCTCAATGACAGTACAACTCTGACAGTTCCACTATCATAATATGCCAGTGGCACTATCGCACACTGACTATGCAACTATGACACTATGACTGTGCCAATTTGAGACAACAACAGTACTGCTATGACACTGCCACTATGACAGTATAACTGTGTCACTCTGAGACTGCCACGATTACATTATGAGAGTGTCACTATGACAGTGCCTCTAGGACACTATGACAGTGCCACAGTGAGGTTAAGACAGTCCCAATCTGACGCTATCACAATGCCACTATGACACTGACATTATGAGAGCGTCACTATGACACTAGGACAGTTCCTCTATGACACTATGACAGCGGCACTATGACACTATGGCAGAGGCACTCCGACAATATGACAGTAACTCTATGACGCTATGAAATATGCCACTATAAGTTTGCCACAATGAGAGTGCCACTAAGACGTTATCACGCACTGTAAACTATGAAACTTTGACAGTGCACTATGACACTATGAAAGTCGAACTATGACAATGCCACCTGACATTATGACGCTGCCACAATGACAGTATGACAGTGCCAAGGTGTTAGTAACATTATAATACTCTGATAGAACTAATGTGACACTATGACAGTGCCACTATGACACTATAACGCTGCCACTGTGACTCTATTACAGTGCCACTATGACACTAGGAGAGTGGCACTATGACACTAGGACAGTGCCACTATGACATATTGGCAGCGCACCGTATGACACTATGACAGTGGCACTATGACACTATGGTAGTGACACTCTGACATTATGACAGTGCCTCTATGACGCTACCACGTGCCACTGTGATTCTGATACTTGTACAATGACAGTGCAACTCTGACAGTTCCATTATGACACTATGCCAGTGGAACTGTGACACCATGACAGTGCAACTATGACACTATGATAGTGTCACTGTGAGACTTTAACAGGGGTACTATATGACACTATGAGAGAGCCAATATAACATTATAACACTATGACAGTGCCACTATGAGAGTATGACAGTTCCACTATGAGAGTGCCACGATGACATTATGAGTGTCACTATGACAGTGCCAATATCACACTATGACGCTGCCACTATGACAGTATCACAGTGCCACTATGAGAGTGCCACAATGATATCATTACAATGCTACTATGACACACTGACGCTGCAACTATGACAGTGCCACTATATCATACTATGACAGAACCAATAGACACTATGGTAATGCTACTACGACACTATGAAAGCACCGCTATGAGACTATGACAGTGCCACTAGCGCACTATGACAGTGCCACAATGAGGCTATGATAGTGCCAATGTGACACAGCCACTATGACACTGCCAATATTCTCGTCACTTTGACACTAGGACAGTTTCCCTATGTTAGCGGCACTATTACAGTGGAAATCTGACATTATGACTGCGTCCATGACATTATGACAGTGCCTCTATGACGCTATGACAGTGCCACTATTAGTGTGCCACTATGACACAATCAGAGTGCCACTATGACGTTATCACAGTGCCACTTCGACTTTATCACAGTGCCACTATGACAGTGCCACTATAACATTATGATAGTTCCACTTTGACAGTGCTACTCTGACACTGTATGACAGTGTAAAAATCATATATCATACCAATATAATGACAGTGTCACTATAACACTTTGACGCTGCCACTGTGACACTTCCAGTATGACAGTGCCATTATAACACTATGACAGAGCCAAAATCACACTATGACACTATGAGTGCCACTAGGACACCATGACAGTGCGACTATGAAACTATAATAGTGCCACAATGATACTATGATATTGCCACTTTGTCAGTTCCACGATGGGACACTGACGTCACTTTGCTTATTCCACTATGACACTGTCACTATGACAGTTTTACTATGACACATTGGCAGTGCCACTATGACACATTGGCAGTGCCACTATGACAGTGCCACTACAACACTATGACAGTGCCACTGTGACACTTTGGCGGTGCCATTATAACACCACGACAGCGGCGCTATGACACTATGACACAGCCGTTATGACACTATGACAGTATCACTATGACACTATGACAGTACCACTATGACAGTGGCGCTATGACACTATGACACACCGCTGCTATGACACTATGGCAGTGGCACTCTGACATTATGACAGTGCCTCTAGGAGGCTATGACAGTGCCACAATAAGTGTGCCACTATGACACACAATGAGAATGTCACTATGACAGTGCCACTCTGACACTATAACGCTACAACTATGATAGTTTGACAGTGCCAAAATGATTGTAACATTATCACACTATGACACAACCAATACGACACTATAACAGTGCCACTACAACACTATGACGCTGCCATTATGACACTATGACAGAGCCACTATGAAACTATGACAGTGCCACTCTCACAATATGACAGTACCACTGTGACAGTGCCATTATCACGGTCTGACTATGTCAGTTCCACTATAACAGTGCCACTATGAGATTATAACTGTGGCTAAATGACAGTGCCACAGACACTATGACAGAGTAACTGACACAGCATGACATTGCTACTATGACAGTGCCACTACGAGACAATTACAGCGCCACTATGACACTATCACAGTGACATGCCACGATGACACTATCACATTGCCACTGTGACAGTGCCAAAATGAGAGTGCCACTATGACACTATGACTTTGCCACTCTGACAGTGCCACTATGGCAGTGCACACTATGATAATCCGACCATGACGGTGACACTATGGCAAAGCTACTACTATGACACAAGATAGTACCACAATGACATTATGCGAGTGCCTCTATAAACACTATCACGTTGACAGTATGACAATATGATAGTGCCACTATGACAGTGTTACAATCACAGTCTGACAGTAAACTTATATGACCTTATAATTTTATTCTGACACAATGAGAGTGCCACTATGACGTTATCACAGTGCCACTATGACAGTGTCACTAGGACACTAGGACACTATGACAGTGCCCTCTATGACGCTAGTATAGTCAGATAATGACAACACAACTCTGACAGTGCCACTATGACACTATGACTGTGCCACTGTGAGAGACAATGACAGTGCTACTATAACACTATGACATTGCCACTATGAGTGTGACAGTGCCACTATGAGAGTGTCACGATAACATTATGACAGTGTCACTATGACACTAACACAGGGCAACACAGTGCCACTCTGACATTATGACAGTGCTTCTATAACGCCATGACAGTGCGACTATAATGTGAGCTACTATGACACAATGACAGTGCCACTTTGACACTATGACTGTGCCACTGTGAGACAATGACAGTGCCTACTATGGCACTATGACAATGCCACTATGAGTATGACAGTGCCACTATGAGAGTGTCACGATAACATTATGACAGTGTCACTATGACACTAACACAGGGCAACACAGTGCCACTGACATTATGACAGTGCTTCTATAACGCCATGACTATGACACATCGTCACTCTGACACTATGATGCTACCACTATGATACTATGACAGAGCCACAATGAAAGTGCCACAATAACACCCATGACAGTGCCCTATATGACACTATGACGCTGCCACTATGACAGTGCCAAAATTATAGTAATGTTATCACACTATGACAGAATCAATATGAAACTATGACAGTGTCACCAGACACTATGGCGTTGCCTCTATGACATTATGGCAGTGGAAATATGATAGTGCCACTATCTCACTATGGCAGTGCCAATATTACACTATGACAGAGCTATTTTGACACTATGATATGCCACATGACAATTTGACAGAGCCACAATGAAAGTGCCACAATGACACCATGACAGTGCCATTATGACACTATGACGCGCTGCCACTATGACAGTGCCAAAATTATAGTAATGTTATCACACTATGACAGAATCAATATGAAACTATGACAGTGTCACCAAGACACTATGGCGTTGCCTCTATGACATTATGGCAGTGGAAATATGATAGTGCCACTATCTCACTATGGCAGTGCCAATATGACACTATGACAGAGCCATTTTGACATTATGATATGCCACATGACAATTTGACACAGTGCCACTATGACAGTGCCACTATGACACAGTGCCACTATGCCCCTATGACACTAGGACAGCGGCACTATGACACTATGGCAGTGGCACTCTCACATCATGACGCTATAACAGTGCCACTATGACACAATGAGTGCCACTATGACAGTGCCACTCTGACACTATGACGCTGCCACTATGACAGTGTCAAAATGATGGTAACACACTATCACACTATGGGAGAACCAATATGACACTATGACTGTGCCACTATGACACAAGGACACTGCCAGTATGACGGTATGAAAGTGTGAATATGACAGTGCCACAATCACACGACAGAGGCAACATGACATTATGACACTCTGGCAATGCTACTCTGAAACTATGACAGTGCCACTAGGGAACTACGACAGTGCCACAATGAGGCTATGACAGTGCCAACGTGACATTATGACACTGCCACTATGACACTGCCACTATGAATTTCTCTATGACTCTATGACAGTTCCACAATGACACTATGACAGTGCCACAATCACACTATGACAGTGCCACAATCACACACTATGACAGTGCCATCAAGAAACTATGACAGTACCACTATGACGCTATCACAGTGACACTAGGACACTACCACTCGGACAATATGACACTGCCACTATGACAGTGCCACTCTAAGAGTATGACGCCGCCACTATGACTCTATGACACTATGACAGTGCCACTATGAGATATTGGCAGTGCCACTTTGACACATTGGCAGTGCCACTATGACAGTGCCGTTACGACACTATGAGAGTGCCAATATGACACTCAGGCAGTGCCATTATGAACTTATTACAGTCTCACTATGACCGTGCCACTTGAAAGTGCCACTATCACACTATGCACTGTCACTATGACAGTGGCACTCTGACATTATGACAGATCCTCTATGACAGTGCCACTATGACAGTCCAACTTTGACAGTGCTCCTGAGAAATTATGACGCTGCCACTATGACAGTCACAAGGTGTTGGTAACATTATCACACTGTGACAGAACCAATATGACACTATGACAGTGCCACTATGACACAATGACGCTGCCACTATGAGTGCCAATATGACAGTACCACTATCACACTATGAATGAGCCAATATGACACTACGACAGAGCCATTATGAAACTATGACAGTGCCCCTATGACATTATGGCAGTGGCAGTATGACACTATGGCAGTGGCACTCTGATATTATGACGCTAGAACAGTGCCACTATACGTGGGCCACTATAAGACAATGAGAGTGTGCCACCATGACGTTAACACAGTGCCTCTATGACAGTGCCACTCTGAGACTATCACGCTGCCGCTATGACAGTGCCAAGATGCTAGTAAGATTATCACACTATGACAGAACCAATATGACACTATGACAGGACAGTGCCACTATGACACTATGATGCTGCCACTATGACAGTGCTAATATGACAGTGCCACTTTCACACCATGACAGAGCCAATATGCCTCTATTACAGAGCAATTATGACACTATGACAGTGCCACTATGAGTGTTCCTATGACACTAGGACAGCAGCACTATGAAACTATGGCAGTGGCACTCACATTATGACAGTGCCTCTATGACGCTATGACAGTGCCACTATAAGTGTTCTACTATGACACAATGAGAGTGCCACTATGACAGTGCCACTCTGACACTATGACGCTGTCACTATGATAGTATGACAGTGCAAAAATGATAGTAACATTATCACACTATGACACAACAAATATGACAGTACGACAGCGCTACCATGCCATTATGACGGTGCCACTATGACACCATGAAAGTGCCAATATGACAGTGCCACTATCACACTACTATGACAGAGCGAATATGACTCTATGACACTATGGCGATGCCACTATGACTATATGACAGTGCCAGTATGAGACTATGACAGTGCCACTAGCGCACTATGACAGTGCCACAATGAGGCTATGACGGTGCCAACCTGACACTCTGCCACTGCCACTATGAAAATGTCACTATGACAGTGTCGCTCAGACACTATGACAGTGCCAATGTGACAGTGCCACTTCGACAGTCTGACCATGACACTGCCACTATGACGGTGACAGTATCAGACTATAACAGTGCCACAATGACATGACACCATAGCATTGCCATTTTGACATTTCCAGAATGGGACACCAATACCTTAACGTTGGCAGTGCCACTATGACACATTGGCAGAGCCACTATGACACGTTGGCAGTGCCACTATGACACGTTGGCAGTGCCACCATGACACGTTGGCAGTGCCACTATGACAGTCCCACTTTAAGTGTGCCACTATGTCACAATGAGAGTGCCACAACGACTTTATCACAGACAGTGCCAGTATAACATAATGAGACTGCCACTATGACAGTGCCACTCTGACACTATGACGCTGCCACTATGACAGTGCCAAAATGATAGTAACATTATCACACTATAACAGAACCATATAACACTAAGACAGTGCCACTATGACGCAGCCACTATGACAATGCCAATATGACAGTGCCACTATCATACTATGACAAAGCCATTATGATAATATGACAGAGCCATTACGACACTATGACAGTGCCACTATGACACTATGATAGCGCCCCTATGACACAATGACAGCGGCACTATGACGCTATGGCAGTGGCACTGTGACATAACGCTTTAACATGACGCTATGACAGTCCCACTATAAGTGTGCCACTATGACACAATGAGAGTGTCACCATGGCAGTGCCACTCTGACACTATTTCGTTGCAACTATGACAGTCTGACGGTTCCAAAATGATAGTAAAATTATCACACTACTATGACACAACCTACGAGAGTGCCACTATGACACTATGACGGTGCCACTATCACTGTGCCAAAATGACAGTGCCAATATGACAGTGCCCAACATCACACTATGACAAAGCGAATATGACTATGACACTATGGCAATACCACTATGACACTATAACAGTGCCAGTATGAGACTATGACACTGGCGCACTACGACAGTGCCACACTGAGGCTATGACAGTGCCAATGTGACACTATGACGGTGACACTAACAGTACCATAATGCCACTATGACATTGCCCCCTTTGACAGTTCCACGATGGCATGGTGATAGCTCCACTACGACACTTTGGCAACTATGACACCATGACAGTGCCACTATGACAGTGCCACTATGACACATTGGCAGTGCCACTATGACACCATGACAGTGTCACTACGACACCATGACATTGCCAATGTGACACTTTGGCAGTGCCACTATGACACCATGACAGTGCGCCTTATCAAACTATGAGAGAGCCAATATCACACTGTGACAGAACCATTATGACACTATGACAGTGTCACTATGACAGTGCCACTATGCCCCTATATCAGCGGCACTATGACAGTATGGCAGTGGCACTCTGGCATTATGACAGTACCTCTATGATGCTATGACAGTGCCACTATAAGTGTGCTACTACAACACAATCAAAGTGCCACTACGACGTTATCACAGAGCCACTATGACAGTCCAACTATGACAATGCCACTCTGACACTATGATGCTGCCACTATGACAGTGCCAAGATGTTAGCAACATTATCACACTATGACAGAACCAGTATGACACCATAGCAGTGCCACTATAACACTATGACGATGCCACTTTGACAGTTCCAGTATAATTGTGCCACTATGACAGAGCCAACATGACACTATGACAGAGCCACTATGACACACTCTGACGGTGCCACTGACAGTTTATGACACCATGACAGCGGCAGTATAACACTATGGCAGTAGCACACTCACATTATGACAGTGCCTCTTTGACGCTATGACAGTGCCTCTATAAGTGTGCCACTATGACACAATGAGAGTGCCACTATGACAATGCCATTCTGACACTGTGACGCTGCCACTATGACAGTCTCACAGTGCCGAAATAATAGTAACATTATCACACTATGACAGTGCAACTATGACATGATGACGTTCCCGCTATGACACTATGACAGTGTCAATATGACAGTATGGCAATACCACTATGACAGTGCCACAATGAGGCTATGATAGGGCCAATGTGACACTATGACACTGCCACTATGACACTGCCACTATGAGAGTGTCACTATGACACTATGACAGTGTCACTCGGTCACTATGACACCGCCATTATGACGGTGCCACATCCACATTCTGACCATGACAGTGCCACAATGACACTACGACACTGCCACTTTGACAGTTCCACGGTGGAACACTGAAAATTCCACTACGACACTTTGGCAGCGCCACTACGACAGTGCCACTATGACACATTGGCAGTTCCACTGTGACACTACAACAGTGCCACTATGACACATTGGCAATGCCACTATGACAGTGCCACTATGACAGTGCCACTACGACACTATGACAGTGCCACGGTGACACTTCGGCAGTGCCATTATGCCACCATTACAGTACCACTATGACAGCGCCTATGAAAGTGCCACTATGACAGTCCCACGATGACAGCGGCACTATGACATTATGACAGTGCCTCTATGACGCTATGATAGTGCCAGTAAAAGTGTGCCACAATGACACAATCAGAGTGCCACTATGACATTATCACAGTGCCCACCCTGACACTATGACACTGCCACTAACACAGTTCAAAAATGATAGTAACATTATCACACGTTGACACAACCAATATGACACTATGACGCTGCCACACTATGACAGTGCAAGTATGACAGTGCCACTATCACACTATGACAGTGCCACTTTGACACTATGAGAGCGCCCCTATGACACTATGACAGCGGCACTATGGCATTGGCACTCTGACATAATGACAGTGCCTCTATGACAGTGCCACTATAAGTGTGCCACTCTGTCGCAATGAAAGTGTCGCTATGATAGTGCCACTCTGACACTATGCCGCTGCCACTATGACAGTGTTAAAATGGTAGTAATATTATCACACTATGACACTACTACAGTGCCAATATGACAGTGCCACTCTCACACTATGACAGAGCCAATATGACACTGACACAACCAATATGACACTATGACAGTTCCACTTTGACGGTGGCACTATCACACTATGACAGTGTCAATATGACACTAGGACAGTGCCACTATGACGGTGCCACTATGACACTATGACAGACACTTGGCAATGCCATTATGACACCATGAAAGTGCCACTATCACACTATGACAGATCCAATATGACACTATGACAGCGCCACTATGACAGTGCCGCTATGACGTTATCACAGTGCCACTATGACAGTGCGATTATGACATCGCCACTTTGACGGAACCAAGATGACACTATGACAGTGCCACTATGACACTTTGACTCTGCCACTATGACAGTACCAATATGACAGTACCAGTATCACACTGTGACAGAGCCAATATGACATTATGGCAATACCACTATGACAGTGCCGCTATGAGACTGACAGTGCCACTAGGACACTATGACAGTGCCACAATGAGGCTATGACAGTGCCAATGACAGCGGCATTATGACACTATGGCAGTGGTACTCCGACATTATGACAGTGCTTCTATGACAGTGCCACAATAAGTGTGCCGACACAATGAGAGTACCACTAACACGTTTAAAACAGTGCCACTATGATAGTGCCACTCTGAAGCTGCCAGTATGACAGTGCCAAAATGATAGTAACATTATCACACTATGATAGAATCAATATGACACTATGACAGTACCATTATGACATTATCACGCTGCCACTATGACACTTTGAGGTCACATTGGCACTATGACACTAGGACAATGCCACTATCACACATTGGCAGTGCCACTATGACAGTGCCACTATGATAGTGCCACTACGACACTATGACAGTGCTACTGTGACATTTTGGCAGTGCCATTATGACACCATGACAGTGCCACTATCACACATGACAGAGCCATTATGAGACTATGACGGTGCCACCATGATACTATGACAGTGCCACTAGGACAGTGCCCCTATGACAGCGGCACTATGACAGCATGGCAGACGAAAACGAAAAAAAATGCAAATCGAAAAATAGAAAATACAAAAAGTAAAGTGCAAAACGCAAAAGACAATACACAAAACCGAAACACAAAAGCAACAACAACAACAACAAAAGCAAAGCAGCAAACAAAACAAAACAAAACAAAAACACACACACACGCATAACGCAAAACCCTGAAAAAAGCAAAACGCAAAACATGAAAACCAAAGACAAACTCAAAACAGAAAAGGCAAGATGAAGGGAAAAAAAAAGAAATAAAAAAAAAAATAAACGGAAAATAAGAAAGCGCAGAATACAAATCGAAAAACAATAAACACAAAACAAAAAACACAAAAACAAAAACACCAATAGAAGACAAAAACAAACAAAAGGTAATTGCAAAACACAAGAACGTAGAAACTCAAAGCGGAAAACGCAAAAGTGAAAAAGCAAAACGGAAAATTAAAAACATAAGACAAACTGCAAAACAAAAACCGCAAAATGGAAAATGCAACAACTGCGAAAAAAAAAAAAAAAAAAAAAAGCGCCAAAGCACAAAACCAAAATACAAAAAAAACAAAGCGTATAAACACAGAAGGCTAGGCGCAAAAAACACGGAACTCAAAACAAACAAACAAAAAAAAAGCAAACTGCAAAAACCATACCTTGAAACGCAAAACAAAACAAAATACAAAGCACAGAATGCAAAACGTGAAACAGAAAAGGCAAGATGCCAATCAAAATAATGCAATATGCTAAACAAAAACAGAAAGCGCAAAAAAAAAACAAAACATAAACTCAAAACGCAGAAGTCAAAACAGAAAGAATGATACAAGAAGCGCAAAAGACAACGGAAAAAATGCAAAGCACAAACCAGAAAACGGAAATGTAAAATCATAAACAAAATATGAAATACAAAACGCAAAACACAAAAAGAAAAATGCAAACGTGAAACTCAAAACTCAAATAAGAAACAGAAAACATAAAAGGGAAAAGGGAAAATAAAAAACGCAGAATGCGAAATGCAGGTCAGACGGCGAAACGTAACTCAAAAGACAAAGGGAAAAAAAAAAAAAAAAAGGAAAATGCACAAATTAAAACACGTTCATGTTTTACCTTTTCCATTTTTGCGTTTTCCATGTTTTGCTCGAGACAGAAAACAAAAAATGCAAAACAAACGCAAAACCCGAAAACGCAGACGGCAAAATGTTAAACATGAAATTGAATATGCCAATCGCAAAACCAAAAAACACACACAAAAAAAAAAAAAAAAAAAAGGCAAATTGCAAAACAAAAACTAAAAAAGAAGAAGAAGAAAAAAAAAGGCAAATTACAAAACAAAAAAAACAAAAAAAAAAAAAAAAAAAAAAAAAGGCAAATTGCAAAAAACAAAAAAAAAAAAAAAAAAAGGCAAGGCAAATTGCAAAACAAAAAACTCAAACTGCAAAACGCAAAAGGGAAAGCGCAAAAAAAAAGAAAAAAAAAAAAAAAGAAAATTGGAAAACTCAAAAACGCTTTGCGTACAACGCAAAAGGAAAAGGCAAAGCACAAAATGCAAAACGCAATTCAAAAAGCAAGAAACACAAAATGCAAAACACAAAACGCAATGGCCAACAATACGGAACACTCAAAACGCGACACTTAAAACACAAAATCTGGAAAACGCAGAATGCAAAGCGCAAAAGGCAACACAAAAACCGCAAAATGTTCTCGAAAATGCTAAACACAAAACGAAAAGCACAAAAACAAACACACACACACACACACACACACACACACACACACACACACATACATACATACACACACACAAACAAAGAAGAAGAAGAAGAAAATCAAAATGCAGAACGCAAAGCAAAATGCAAAAGTGAAATGGTATTAACTCAAAACCGAAAATGGAAAAGGGAAAAAAGTTAAAAAAAAAAATTAAAAAAAAGTAAAAAAAAAAAAAAAAAAATTTACAAACGCAAAAGGCCAAAGGGTAAAACATTGCAAACGCCAAATCGCTGTTCCAGAAAAACAAAACCCAGAACACACACACACACACACACACACACACACACACACACACACACACACACATACACACAGACGCAAGACAAAAACATACAAAATAAAACAAAAAAGCTCAAAATGCAAAAGGAAACAAAAAATGCAAAAAAGTGAAAAGCAAAACGCTACTTCGAAAACACAAAAGGCAAAAAACCCAAACTGCAAAAGAAAAAACTTAAAATGCAAAATACAAAACTAAAAATGCAAAACACAAAGCGTAAGAAAGAACGCTAAACGCAAAATAAAAATCGCAAAACTTAAAACGCAAAATACAAAACAAAAATGCAAGAAAAACACACACACACACACAAATCACAAAACAGAAAAACAAAGCATAAAGGGAAAAAAAAAAAACGCAAAATGCAAATGCGGAGAACGGAAAATGTAAAAGGAAAACGTGAAACAAAAAGCGCGAACCAAAAAAAAAAAAAACAAACGCAAAACTAAAAGCATGAAAAAAAAAAAAAAAAAGAAAAAGCAAAAACAGCATAAAAAAAATGGAAAATTTGAAACACAAAAGGGAAAATGCAAATCGAAATATCGCTAAATGACAAAAGCAAACACAAAAACCAAAACAT
Organism: Conus betulinus; assembly: GCA_016801955.1. Lineage (NCBI taxonomy): Eukaryota > Metazoa > Mollusca > Gastropoda > Neogastropoda > Conidae > Conus > Conus betulinus. The sequence continues at coordinate 227,496 of JADBJO010000554.1, read as the reverse complement.
GAAGCTCAAAACAAAACACGAAAAACGCTAAATAACACAAAATGCAAAACGCAAACGGAAAAAAGCAAAACGTAACGCAAACCGCAAAACGGAAAGTTCAAAACACCAAGTGAAAACGAAAAAACACAAAACACTCAGGGTAAAAAGGCAAACTGCAAAAAACACAAACGCAAAAACAGAACGCAAAAATAAAAACGTAAAACAAAGCACAAATCGAAAAACGCAAACGAAAAGCTTAAAATGCAAAGCACGAAACTGAAAGCGCAAAACACAAAATGAAAAACACAGAAACTCGAAACGCTCAGAGTAAAAGGCAAAACACAAAGCAAAAAACGCAAACCGTAAAACAAAAAGAAAGCAACGCAAAACACAAAACTACACCATAAAAGAAAAAAGCAAAATGCAAGCAAAAGTCAAAACGTAAAACAAAAAGTACAAATTGAAAACAAAACCAAAATGCTAAACATAAGATGAAAATAGAATATTCAAAACGTTAAACGCAAAATTCAAAACGCTAAATGCAAAGCGCAAAACATGAAACAACAAAACGTTGAATTAAAAAAAAAAAAAAAAAAAAAAAAAAAAAATTCCAAACGCAGAACGTAATATGCAAAAGGCAAATCCTTAAATGCTAAAAGCAACGCAAAAAAAGGGCAAAAGCCAAATGCAAAACAAAAAATAACTAACAAATAAACAATGCAAAACGACAAAACAAAATTCGCAAAACGCAAAACTTAAAATGCAAAACAAAAATGCAAAGCACAAAGCACAAAACGCAAAATGCAACATGTGAAACACAAGAAAAGCAAATACGCAAATCACAAACCTCAAAAACGCAAAACAAAATGCGCAAAATGCAAAACTTAAAATGCAAAACACAAAGCACAAAACGCAAAACAAAAGCTTTAAAAGTCTGGCGTATAATTTGAAAGAAATCAGTTTGTTCTTACTATATACAGTTTCAAGAGCTCATTGCAGTGCATCAGCTGCAGCGCAGTCTTTGCTCAGCAAATCAGTTTCACTTGCAAAATTCCAAGTGTGAGTGATGGAAACACCAGTAACTTGGGTGTTTGTTCTTTCTCCAATATGGAATCTACTATGGAATCCACTACCATTTGCCCTGAAAAACAGCACGTCTGCTCGTCGTTCGTTCAAAGTCGCTTCCCAAAGCTTTGCCAAGTCAGCCACTCCTGATGGGAGAGGATTGAAGCTGGCTGTGCTGATTGCAGAAGTGTTGAAGGCACCACCAGCAGGAGACCATCCGCGGCCACTTGGGCGTGGCTGAAACTGCGATAGAAGAAAGTCAAAAAGGGAATTCCTACTGACCCCCTGTAAAACTCTTCTGGCGTGTCTGCTGGCTGGCTATCACGCAGCGTTTGCCGTTGGCATTGTGGAGGAGCATCGATGGTGACGCCAGCAGCTGTGGCAAGATCAGACGCTTGCAAGTACCAGACATGAAATGTTACATCAGCAGTTTTCCGCAGCCCTTCCCCACACAAGGTCATCTCTGCGATCTCGTGGAAGGCTGATGCGATGTCATTTGACTTCTTCTGCAGCTGCAGTGTTGGTCCTTTTATGTAGGACAGGCCGTTTCGGGCGGTCACAAACGACATGATGAAGCTGCTGCTTTTCAGACTGTGTAGCAGTCCAGCAGCGCGAGTCACAGTGTCGGCATCCCATATGTCTGTCCCCTCCCCCACCATTTGCCCGAGGAAATCGCATGTTGGGTGATACAAGTCGGCGAATGTGTCCAGAGCCATAAGCCGCTTGGCCCACCTGGTTCTGCTGAGGTTAACCAGTTTAGTCCTCTGTTCTTTGGGCATGGCGTTGTGAATCACCTCTTCAAACTTGCGTTGACGCTTTGGTGATGATGAGAAGAAGAGGGAGGCCTCCTTCAAACCACTGAACAGTCATTATTTGCGGAATGCTGCAGTCTTTCAGTACGTAGATGTTTAGACAATGGTTGGCACAACAATGCACGTATAATTCTTTCTCATTTGCTTGGCGTATACGTGCTTGTACACCCTGAAATTTAGCGGCCATGTTAGCGGCACTGTCGTAGCTTGGCCTCTCAGAAACTTTATATCCAGACCCCATTCCTTGCAGACACATGAGGATATTGTTGGCCAGGGTCTCTCCAATGATACTGTAGCAAGCAACAAACCTCAAGAATTCTTCTCTGATGTTGTCACTAGAATCCACGAATCGTAGTACAATTGACAACTGTTCCCAATTGCTGACGTCGGTTACTTCGTCAGCCAAGACACTGAAGTATTTCGTTTCCCAAATTTCAAGAAGACCTGTCCTTATCTATTCTTCAGTGATGTTTATAATCTGGTTTTGGGTTGTCTTTGACATGTACGTGGCACCTGGATCACATGATGTCAGTTTGGTTTCTGAACAGAGACAAAAACCACACAAAGTAATAAGACATAGGGAGGTATTCACGTGGAAGTTTTGACCAAAGTAACCGAAGACGGGGTACAGTATTAGTGCTTAGAATAGCCTTGTGAACATGTTCAAGAATAAAAGCACACTCAGCGGTGTTTGTGAGACGGTCATGAATGTGTCCTAATTCTTCAACACGACTAAGAACGCTTTTTAGCGCTAATACCGAATCGCGTGTTAGGCTACATCGAACATAACTTTGACATGAACAGCACAAATATGTTTACACTACTTCTACAGACATAATCTGCCAAGAGTCATATCTACCAAGTTTTAATCGACCCAGAAACACTATGTGTCTGGATACAGTGCGCTATATAAATGTACATCAATGCAATCAATACAATACCTTTGAATTCATCAGGGAAGTCGTTCGAGCTTCCTGTTTCTTCTTGCTGTGTCAAAGAGCTTCCTTGTTCTTCCTGTGGTGCCATGATACTGTTGTCCCCTTTCGATCACCATCAAGACCTATTCAAAACAAACATGATGCATTTGAAACCAAGCTTCCCTTACCATTATCAGGAATTTCAGTATATAACAGTTTATGCACCCAAGGGATGCTTGTTGACAAAAAAATGAATCTGCGAGTAGTTGCCTTTATCTTTTTATGTTAGCATGTCACAAATCTAATAAAAGAACACTGCTTACAAACAGTCGCAGCGTGTCAGGTTACCACCCTTGCACCATACGGAAAATCACAGTGCTGACTGTAGCTTTTAAAGCGCTGCAGCTTTTTTCTTTAAAGTGGAATACCATTGTACCAATCAAAGTCCCAGGGCATTACATGAGTGGAAAAGGAATGGTTGAATTTAGTGCTGCACAGAACACACGAATACAAAAATAGATATGGTTTCACCAGGTTCTGAAGAATGGGAGTCTCCAGCTGCAGTAGGCTTGTCAGTCACAGATGCATCTGTCTGCATTGACACTGTGTTGGTGGTCAAGTCTGTCAGTATGACTGGAATCTCATATCCTTTAGCCAAAATGCAATTAATTAAAACATGGATGAGGTCAGTGTTCAAATGGAAATGAAGAAAACACATTGGATAAATGAACGATTTCATCCCCCCCCCCCCCCCCCCCCAAGAAAATATGGTCTCACCAGGTTCTGAAGAACGGGAGTCTCCAGCTGCAGTAGGCTTTTAAACACATTAGATACATGAACAATTTCATCCCCCCCTCCCCCTTGCCCCCCCCCCCCCCCCCCCCAAAAAAAAAAAAAAAAAAAAATGGTCTCACCAGGTTCTGAAGAATGGGCGTCTCCAGCTGCAGTAGGCTTGTCAGTCACAGATACATCTGTCTCACCCTGCATTGACACTGTGTCGGCGGTCGAGTCTGTCAGTATGACTGGAATCTGAAATCCTAACAAGAATTTTAACATGGATGAAGTCGTGTGTTCGACAGGAAACTAACAAAACACAACTAATTTTATGCTTTTCTGGGGTAAATGCTATTGATCTCCAGTCCATTACTCCTCACTGAAACGTCCCCCCCCCCCCCCATTCTCTCTCTCCCCCCCCCCCCCCCCCCCCCCCCCCCCCCCCCCCCCGCCACACTTCACCATCCCAGCAAGCTTTCATGAATTGGAGCAAGTATCGTCTTTGGCCCACGTGCGTGACCCTGTTCCGGGTGAAGCGCAAAATTCTGAAATATCTCGTTCTCAGTAGTCGCAGCCAGTTGTGGTTTCCAGAATGTTAAACCTGGATTACCCCTGCAGCGCTCGGAGTTGATAATAGCCTAATAATTAAGTCACAATAACTTGCTTTTGATCAGCCAGTTTTTGATGTGGAACTTTTTGGGGGCGTAATGTTCGGCCGCGATGTGTCACGGCCTAACACTGACCAAAACTGATCGTCTGCTTTTTTAGTTCTGGGGTCTAGATCTGCTCATGTGCCAAACGTGAAACGCCAAGAATCTCCACAACTGACAATCACATATCCATTTAATTATGATATATCTGGTTATTGATTATCAATAATTATGATACTCCTTACCTGGCGTTCTCTCCAAAATTGCTGGAGCCTCTTTGTTCCTGCGGCATCAGCAGGCCTCAGAAGTTTTCTTTCCGGCATTTTGAAAAGTGAGCGCGTGGACAGGAAGATCGATGACGTCACTTGTCAGTGACTTTTTTACGCAATATGAAGGAAAGAGCCAATAAATGTAGGACAGTGAAATAAACAAACCAACAGTCAAATTTTGAAAGAAAAAAAAAAAAAAATGATTCATGAATGTGTTGTCTTTCAATGGGTAGGCTACAGGACCAGCTAGAGGTGCCGTGAAGTGGATTCCCACTTAGGATATTTTTTCTTTTTCTTTTTTGGGAGGGGGGGGGGGGGATGGAGGGGACTGCAGCCCCCCATAGCTTCCCCCCCCCCCTGATCCGGCCCTGAAACATAAAACAGAAAACTCAAAACAGAAAATGTTACACACCCAAAACGCAAAACCAAAAAAACGCAAAACGCCAAAAATCGTAAAAATGAAAAAGAAAAACAGAAAACGAAAAAAAAAAAAAAAAAAAAAAAGCGAAAAAATAAAACACAAAACTTAAAACACAATACGCGAAACTCCCAATGCAAAGCAGGAAACAAAACACAACTCAAAATACAAAACACAAAACTCAAAATGCAAAACAAAAAACGCAAACAAAAAACTCTCTAAACGCAAATTGCAAGACGCAAGCCAAAAAAAAAAAAAAAAAAAAAAAAAAAAAAAATTAATGACTAACCAAAAAATCGGTACAAGGGAAAGAATTCATGTGTTTATCCTCATGTGCACTCACGAGTTCTCTGCAAGTAGGATCCGGAAGAGGTGGTTAATTGAAATCGAGGTTAGGCCTCTAAGCCATATAACTTCCGTCTCGCGATGAAGAAGAAAAGAAGTGCAGTAAAATAGAAGAAAGCACATTGCAAAAGACTGAGCTCTTGAAACATTGTTTTTCTTTGTTAACACTACGTGTTTTTTCTCCCGTAATTTGGACTCGTCAACACATCGTTTGGCATGTCTTGTCGCAGGTAGGTTTTGTATTTTGGATTAGGGTGTAGCAGACGAATTTGTTCTGGCAGTCTTTCCGGTTATTCACCCTGTTCACTGGTTCTTTTATCCCAAGCATTACTATTCAAAGTTTCTGCTTTAGTTGTTTTATTTGAAGTCTAAATTAGATCACAGCTAAATAACAATCAGCTTATCAAGAAGATTTTATGTCTGTTGAAGTTCGTGTGACGGTTGAGTGATTCAAGCACTGGTCCAGTTATTTAAATCTAGCACAGACTGAGTGATACAGACAGACATAATAGCGAAAAGATTGCCGCCGATTACAAAGATATAAAACAGCCTTGTTAACATTACTCTCTCTCTCTCTCTCTCTCTCTCTCTCTGAATCAGACCCCCATCCCTATCACAGTCTCTCCCCCCCCCCCACCCCCCCCCCCCCCCCCCCCCCCCCCCCCCCCCCCCCCCCCCCCCCCCCCCCCCCCCCCCCCCCTCTCTCTCAGTCGAGCTCTCAACTGTCTGTCAGCCTCCTCCGTCCCCCCTCTGTCTCTTACTCTCAATCAATGTCTCTGTTTTTGTCTGTTCTGTCTCTCTGTCTATCACTCTCTCTGTCTGTCTCACACACTCTCTGTAATGACAGGTTGAATAGCATTAACTGTCTTATTTATTTTTTACAAAAAAAACATTGGGTGTGTGGTGGACCATAATCAATTTAGAAAGCTAAATATATTTGGTTTGTTCACAAATAATCATATATTAGTTATTCACTTGTATCTAATGAATAGCCAAAAGTATGTAACGATGAATGCAACTGTCTCCACATGTAAAGCCCTTCATTATATGGCATCCAGCAAGGCTCTCATCTGGGTCCTTTAGTGTTTACAATCTACAATAAAGAACAGAATTAAGAGCAAATAGGCTAGTTAAGTTGCAGTCCTGGAGGAAAACTTTTAAGTTTGTTGTGTACATGTTTAATCCACATCTTTTATGATTTCAAAGATTGTATTTGATTGATGTTCTAGTCAATCTGTCATAGGGTTAAATGTGTGAGATGTTTGCTTTTAACATAAGTAGTAGAAATTTGTTTGTTTAGATTTGTGTAACAGTTCATTATCATGGCTGAATCAGTGAAACTTGGATGGGAAATTAAGGAGTGGGGAGAATCTCAAGCCTGTCTTTAAATTTCTTTTGATGACTTATACTGGAAAGTTGCTCCTTCCATAACTAGTAAGACTCTAAGACTGAAGGTGGAGGTGAAATTTTAACCTAACTCTTATTGTAGAAAATATCTCAATCCTTCCCCTAGCGGACAACACTGACCCACCTCCAACTCTTCCCATATCAAATTCATGTGTGATCTCTTTGGGGATGAAATCACAGTACATGCAAATCATTCTGATTTTGCTGTTTTTGCGAAAACTTTACAAGAAAGAGCCAAGAATTTTGTAAAATGAACAGACCTCAATCACACGTTTCTTCAACCTTAAAAAAAAAAAAAAAATCTGTGCTTACAAATCATTCTGATGTTTCTGTTCTTTCTTAAACTTTACAAGAAAATGCCAAGGATCTCGTAAAGTGGACTGATCTCAGTCACATGTTACTTCACTCTAAAAAAATTAAACCTATGCTTATCACAACCAGGCACAAAAGACAAAATCCCATGTCTAAACTCCCAACACTAAAATCTTAGAGATGAACCAGTTGAGCAGGTACTAATAAAGGCTAGAAGTAACTGTTGAAAACAGTACTTATTACTATTAGTTGCACCCGTATATAAAATTTTCGTTGCAGAATGATTTTATAGAAACTCTAAAATCAAACACTTCCTTTACTACTCGCCGAAGCATTTTTTCCAGTCTCATTATCAGTAACACTCAAAATATACACGTGTCTGCCTTGTGGGATTCTGCTAGCAGTAAGATGGTGAAACCACTGCTGAGCCTACACAAACAAGCACTCCAATTAGTTCTTCTAAAAACATCAGTCTTTTGGATTCAGACAGTCAAAAGGTATAAATTCTCTTTATGTTCAAGACAAAACAAAGGGCTCATAATGATAATGCACAAAGATCGTGTCGGAGAAAGAACCCTCAGCAGTTATTCACAGATTCTCAATCAATTCCTTGAGGACCGTATCCCAAAGTCATTTCCCTGTTCAAAGTATTGAATAATTCAAATCCAGTTTAACATATTCAGGCTCCACTTAATGGAACTCCCTTACACTAGTTACAGAATCAATCAAGCAATACCTATGCTTGTCAACTCTCAAAGGCCCATATTTCAACCATTTTAAGTCCTAATGTTTACAAACTCTGCAATAACCCCCCACCCCACTACATCCCTCCTTGTTTTTTTTTTTCATGAAAGCCTTTTGTTCTAAAAATGCAAATGATGTTCAAGGGATTTTACATACTTAGTACATGGTCTGTTGAGTAAGCAACTGTCAAATATATATATATATATATATATATATATATATATATATATATATATATGTGTGTGTGTGTGTGTGTGTGTGTGTGTGTGTGTGTGTGTGTGTGTGTGTGTGTGTCCTGCCTTGTCTTGCCATAATGTTTTCATACTTGTATTCTTATGTGACTCTCCCTCCCTCCCTCTCTTTCCCTCCCCCCCTCTCCCCCCTCCTGTGTGAGTGTTTGTCTCTCAGGAGTAGCTATTTCCCACAGAAATGAAGTGGACTTACCCTCAGTGGTGATTGGGCTAATTAAATTAATTATTAATTTTTTCTAGTTATGCTTTATATTATTTGCTTTATTTTTTTCTTCTTGTGTTTTAAAACTGATGCCATGGTATTTTCTTGCATGCTTCCCCTCCTTGGAGTTTTCCGTACAACATGCATAACAATATGCCCCTGCCATGCATCCTCAGTCACATCTCTGATTGTCTGTCTGTCTCTCTCTGCGTATCTGTTTCTGCCTCCCTGTCTTGTCTCTTTCTCTGACTCCTTCTCTCGTCATCCCCCCCCCCCCCCCCCTTCTCTCACTCTCTTTCTTTCTTTATCGTCGTATCTTAACTAGGGTCACTCTTTGTTTATTGTCGTATCTTAACAAGGGTCACTCTTTTTTCTCTTTTTTTTTTTTTTTTGTCCCTCTCACATTTTCTGTGCCACATAAGTGACATTGCACGTACCCACTCATTCCACCTCCACCCACAACCTATTTTCATTTACAGCTTGGTCCAGTTGGCCCCAACCCCAGCACTAGCAATCCACAGGAAGCAGTCTATGTCAAGCAGTCATGAGGCAACTCACCAAGAGACACTGCACTGCTGCAGAGTCACTTCAGTGGTGTTCAAAAGTGCTTGTTCTGATCTACCATATGCAAGACACCACTTATAAGTCCCTGATCGATAATAATTGCTTGGTCATGGACCATTGTGAGTATGAGCACCACCATGTCTGTCCAATGACAGTCCCCGTAAATTTACTGATACCATGACTCTGACAGAACCACAACCAAGAAATAGATGTGGAGAGGTAATTGAAACTGAGATCATCATAACAGCAGGGCATGAAGGGCAACAGAATCTGAGACAGTTTTTTTTTTTTTTCATGCTGATCAGTGAGGATGAGAATGATGATGAAGATGGTGCAGTGGATTTCCATTCAGGTCTGAGACTGCTTACTTTCATAATAAATCAACCAGGCCTGAGAGACACAGACACCAGCAGTGCTGATCAGGAAATGTGAGCAACACTCTCAGAGATGCATCCATTACATGATGACACTCTGCTATGTGGTCTCAGTCTTCCCAATTGAGCCCATAGCAATGTCAACTTTGAGTGTGAGTTGGCTGGGGTAGAATAGTCATACAAATAAATGGCTCCAACCGGAATCAAACTGACAACTTACCACTACCAGTCAAGAGTTCATGACACTAACCACTTTACTAAATGGCTTGTTGCTAGGGCCATGTTGATTTCTTAGTGTATCTTGGGGAAAGGATTCAGACCAAATTTAGCCATAGTCCTAGTAACATCAGCCAGTGTCTGTGACTAGATGGTCTGTTCATCAGTAATGTGTGTGTCAGACATTTTTACCTTGCTGTCTTTCAAACAGTATACATATTATATATGTTTTAATTTGCATTTGAAATGAAATATGAAGGCCAAAGTAAACACAAACTGTGTGTGTGTGTGTGTGTGTGTGTGTGTGTGAGAGAGAGAGAGAGAGAGAGAGAGACAGACAGACAGAGACAGACAGACAGACAGACAGCTGTAATCATGCTCACAACGTTAATGGAGGAAAAAGCCATTGAGCCACTCAGCACAGGTTAGGCCCAGGATGCAGGCAAGTGGGTCACAAAGCAGCAAAATGGGATGCACGATGTGAAAAAAGCAGTCTGCAGGACTTGCCCTGATGATTCAACACAGCTACTCACAGTTTGGAAAAAGAGAAATCTTTTTGTTTGTTTCTATTGTTAATTGTGTGTGTGTGTGTGTGTGTGTGTGTGTGTGTGTGTGTGTGTGTGTGTGTGTGTGAACAAGTCAAGGTATGATTACTGACCTGACAATAAATGGCTTCAATCAGTCAGTGACTGAATCAGTTGTTGCATGTGTGTTAGTTGATTTTTTGTGTTAACTAAAGCTGCTATCACACATAAACAATCACCCCTTTTTTAGAGAGAGAGAGAGAGAGAGAGAGAGAGAGAGAGAAGGCAAATGAATCTGTATTTTCTTATGGTGTTGATAAAAAAGACCACAGCTTTGTTACAAGTCTGTTGTTGAAAGAGAGGGGAAGGGGGAGGGACACTATATAAGTCCTGAGAGAGAAAATGAATGTATGACTCTGTGTTTTTCTAATGGTGGCGATAAAAAACAATGGGTTAAACTACTCATCAATTGTTGAGAGAGAGAGAGAGAGAGAGAGAGAGAGAGAGAGAGAGAGAGAGAGAGATTGATTGATTGATTGATTGATCTTTAATACACAAGGATGAAGATTTTAGGCCAAAGCCTAGTCTTACAATCTGTCCTTGTCATGCATACATTATTTCAGCACATATCATTCATACTGACAATTCAGCATAGCAACATGGTAATCTAATTCTACAATGATAAGCAAACTATTCATAAAAGTACTAATGAGATGGGGGATGGTAAAACAGAAGGAAACTTACAAAGAAACAAACAAAACTACAGAAGAGAGGTCAGAGGAGGGGGGGGAAGAGAGAATGGTAGGTAGGGGAGAAGAAAAGGGATGGTAGACAGAGTGGGAGTAGGGATGAGTGATTTTAACGGAGTAGATTTTATGTTTAGATGATTTATTCAAAATATGGTTAGAGAGAGAGGCAGAGAGACGGAGAGAGACAGAGATTCAGTTTCAGTTTCATCAAGGAGGCGTTGCTGCGTGCGGACTAGTCCATCTACGCTACACAACATCCACTAAGTTTTGAGACCACACTACGCATTATTGAAAAAGAGAGTCTTGTGGCTACGACTCGGCGGATGTCTGACCTACGAACTAGCCCAACGCGCTGGTCAGACCTTGAGTGCCTACCTACCATTTTTTTTTTTTTTTTTGTGTGTAGTGGATGTACACATGTGTGTATGATATGTGGGCATGGGCCCATGTGTGTGTGCGTGAGCGCACGTGTGTGTGTGTGTGTGTGCACGCGTGCATGTGTGTGTGCGCACAGGCATGTGTGTGCTTTGTGTGTGTGTGTGTGTGTGTCTGTGTGTGTGTCTGTGTGTGTGTGCATGCGTGCGCAGAAGTGCATATCTGTGTGTGTGTGTGTGTGTGTGTGTGTGTGTGTATAATTTGTGGGTTGGTGTGAGCACACATATCTGCGTATAGGCTATATGTGTACATATCTGTGTGTATGTGTATGTCTTTGTATGTGTGTGTGTCAGTGTGTGTGCGCGTGTATGTGTGTGCGAGTGTGACTGTGTGCGTGAATGTTCTGAAGATGACTTAGGAACAAGAACAAGACCATCACTGGCGCACACTCACACATACACATAATAAGAACAACAACTCCTCCCCCTCAAAAACATCCCATACACACACACACACACACACACACACACACACATGTGTGTGCACGCGCATGCACACACACACAAACATACATGTGCATACAAACACATGCACACACACACACACACACACACACACACACACACACACACACACACACAACACACACACATTGTATAAAATATTAGATAAGACTGATTAATTTACCTATGACAAGATATGCAGACAGGCCTATGAAATGCTTTTGTCATTGCATGAAACGGGACATTTCAACTGGGTATCAAATACTCACAAAATTTTGACTATAAATGGATTTCGAATAGTATGGTTAAACCAGGGGGTGGGTCATGAAAACAGTTTTTATTTCTTTATTTAAAGACAGGATTATTGCATGTAGTAAACAAAATTGGCACTCTGAGCTAGAAAATAATGATAGATATAGATGGTATCATTTCTTTAAGGATATATTTCAAACAGAGAAATACTTAACATGTGTTAGGGAACTGTTGGCACAGAATTAATTTGACAAGATTTCAGTTAAGAGTAATTGGTCTAAAAAATTGTAAAAGATGGTTCCTAAATGCTTCAATTAATCAGGAAGATACCAGTTGTCCATGTTGCAACAATGAGTGTGAAGATAAGGGTGCATTTTTTATTTTACTGTGAAGCTTATAAACATATTCGAAAGAACTGTTCCTGTTTAGTATCCTTTTATGGAGTTCCAAACGAAATTAGTGTCGCGAATATTCTTTCAAGTGATAATCCCAATAGGTTACAAGAATTAGCTAGATATATCACTGTTTTGACGCAAGCCAGACAAAAAAAGATGAATGCACCTAATGAGATATAATTAATTTGCAGAACAAAATGATCCTGAATTTTTGCTATATAAAACGTGCATATTATTGAATGGGAGGATTGCAGGAAGAAATAGGGAAGGGGGGGGGGGGGGGGGGGGGGATGAGTGTAAGGGAGGAGAAAGGACTAGGTGAATGAGGTGAACGAATGTCCGGGAATGTGAGTGGATGTGTACGTGCGTGAATAATGTGCATGTATATTATGCTTTTTGTATGTAAACAGTATCGATTGCAAGAGGTAATATTTTGCTTTATTTATTTGTTTCTCTATATCTACCCCTTCAGTGAGGGGCCTTGGCCTGAACTGAATAAAACTTTGTGTCACTTGTCACTTGTCACTCATACACACACACACACACACACACACACACACACACACACACACACACACACACTCTCTCCCGCACACACTCACACACCAACTCTTGCACACTCATGATGTCCATGGACACTCTAATTAACATGCTGGCATTACCCCACTGATGAACACACATCAGCGCACACATTTACAGTATACGCTGGGGACTCTAAGATATTCAAAGTCTTAATCTCATTTGACATGTTTTCATCTTTTGTCTCTGTTATTGGAAAGGCCCAGTATGAGTTTGTTTGACCAATTTCCAGGAGTCTTTGCAACGTTGGCCTTGAAATTATTCCGATTTTTGTTTGGTTGGTGATGTTTCTTGCTCTTCCCTTAAGTCTGGATGTACGGCCACTTCCTCTCTTGATGTTCAGATCTGAAAGATGGTCTATGGTGTAGTGGCTTTGCTTTTGTTTGCTTAAGTGATTCTTCAGATTTCTAATCACATCAGATCAGCCAAATTGTAATCCAGTTCTTATCATTGCCTTGCCAGCCAGTGTGTCTGCTCTCTCGTTTCCTTTAACTCCAGCATGTCCAGGACAGTACATCTATATGAGTCTCTCCAATGGAAGGCTGCACATTAGTTCATTCCAAGCAGGGCTTCCCATTTCACTTTTCACTTTCTGAAGTAGGTTCATGGAGTCAGTCAGTATCATGGTTGGTTGAGTTTGAAACTGGCTTGTGGATGAAAGCCATTGGAGTGCTTGTGTCACTGCTTCTACCTCCATTGTTAGACTTGAAGTTGTTAAACTGTGTGCACCATTGTCTTTCTGAATAGTTTGGCCATTTTGCTTCACTGTGTATCCCCAGCCTGACTTTATCTTTGGTGACAGAACCGTCAGTGTATAATCATCTTTTGTGCAAAGGTCTTCTACCTGCATCTGAATTTCTGTGTTGGTTTTGCCTTCTGGTCATTCTTGACAATGTCTTCCAAAGTTCTGGAGTGATGGCAGTTTGGTAGAGGTGTTTCAAATGGTCTGGATATTTTTTTTCCCATTCTTTGGTTTCTTTGAGTTCTGCTAACCAGCACACAAGCTGTATACTGTCTTCTGCCTGTCCCATCCATGATTTTCCACATCCTAGCCGAGTGCCTTTTGTTTCCTTGACTGCCGCATGAAAGGGTTTGGGGGATTTTCAAGGGCTCTGAAATATGCCTTCACCTGTTCTAGCTTGTGTCTTGTCTACACTGAAGGAAGGTCTAGCAGGTATCGCACAGTTTGAACTGGTGTGTCCTTTGTGGTTTCCAGGATCAATCTCATTGCTTCATTTTGAATTCTTTCTAATTTGAGAAGGTTGCTGTTGGACAGTGTTGTAAGCCCTAATCCATATCTCTATTACACTGAGTACAAGTGCATGATACAGTGGGTAGAGATGGCGCTGTTCAATGCCTTTAGCTGCCATTGCTTTCATGGCAGATAAGCCTTTTTTGCATTTAAGAACAATATTCTCAACATGCTTTCTAAAAGGTTAGCATTCTGTCAAAGCCTACATCCAAATAGCGTAGGTTGTTAGTTGATTCAATTGGTATTCCATTGAAAGAAACTGGTGAGGGTACTTGTCCTGATGTCTTGTTGTTGAGAATGCAGACTAATGTCTGAGCTTTTGTAGGGTTGATAGATGATCCAGTTTTTTGACACCACCGAGCAATGTTGTTTCAACTGTTCAACTGCTGCTGAACTGCTTTCGTTCTTTCTTCAGCATTCTTTGATGTTTTGTAGATCAGACCGTCATCTGCAAGTGTCATCACTCAAGCAATTCCATTTCTGTTGAGGTCTGCTGGGCCTTTAGTGTAAACATTGTACAAACAGGGGAAGGAGGAGAACCTTGAGGTAATCCCATAGAAAGTTTATGTGGCTCAGAAGTCCAGTCTCCAAATCATAGGATGACGGTTCACTCCCGAAGTGTCGCTGCTATCCATCATGTAAGTGTCTTACTGACTCCATAGTCGAGCGGTAATTCCATGAGAAGCGAGAACTGGACTTTGTTGTATGTGTCTTCCAGATCTATTGCCACAGCTAGTGTTTCTTCCTTACTTTGGAATCCTTCGTACACTTCATAGGCAAAAGTGGCCGTATTTTCCCATGTACTTTTACCTGTTCTGTAGCCTCCTTGATTTGGTGGGAGGATCTGTCAACTTTCAAGATTTCTTGTGAGTTTTCTTGTTATGATTCGTTCCATGAGCTTTCCTGTTATATTTTGCATAGTGAGTATGCGGTAGCCATTTAGCTGATGATGATCTTTTCCACCTCCTGGAGCACTGTCCTTAGTGCATCTAGCTATTGTGTCATCCAGTTCAGATTCTGTGATTTCATAATGCCAGGCTGAGCTAGTTGTTGGTTTAACTTGGTCAGATATTTCTTCCTTTCCTCGAGATTTCTTTGATCACTCTGTTCCATGAAACATTTAAGTAGAGCCAACCCTTTCTCTAAATTTGTCTTCAGTTTTGTGATCCCATCAGCATCTAAGATATCTGGGGTTGTGTTTGTTTTTTTTTTTTTTTTTTTCCTTCCATGCGATTATAAAAGTGCCAGAACTGAGTCAGTGTTGTGTCATAATTAAGTGACAAACAAAACTGTTGCACTTGGTTATTTTGCTTCTTCAGCTACTTTTTCGAATTGTTCAGTCTTCTGATTCATGTTCTGTTTTAATAGCTACATCAGGGCAAGGTTTTCTTCTTTCTCTCTACCAAATTCTTACAGACTTGAGTTTCTCTTTCCAGGCTGTTTCTGTGTCTATATTTCACCAAAGGGGTTGGACGATTTGTTTGGTTGTAGCAATGTTTCTTTTGCATCTTCTACTGCTTAACGTTCCTATGATGTCCCCTTTATTGTTGTCATATATGAAAAAAGGGTCCTGTTGTTTCGTTTGTGTAACTTTTGATGGTATCTGTAAACTGAACACAACAGGGAAATAGGTCACGTCCATGATGAAATGCTTCCGCATTCATACCTGCTGTGAACTTTGGTCCAATGAGTGCAAAGTGAGTGACACTGTCAGTGTCGCCCTGCCTCCCTGTATGTGTTGGGATGATGATGTTAGTGCACTAAGAAGTACTTCATCCAACATCGCTTCCAGTGCAATTCCTTGAGGATTGGTACCATGTTGATCCCACAATTTTTAGCGTGCATTAAGATCTCCACATAATATGGCAAAGTCTCCAAATGCATGTTCCGTTTCCTCCAGAAAGGTCCAATCCATTTTTGATGTGTGGGTACCTGGATGTATGTATGCATTGATGACTTCAAGGCTTTTCTGATTACCATCCGGTCTTTCTTTCTAGCCCCACACTTATGTGTGCTGCCATTAGCTTATATGTGTGCTGCTACACCATTTTT
>JADBJO010000554.1:141516-206516 GCA_016801955.1 Conus betulinus | reverse complement strand
GCAAAGCATATAAACTTGCTCTTGGAGTTCCCACACATGCATGCAACATTGGGACTTATAAATAATGAAATTGGAATCTTACCTTTGAACGAATTTTGAAAAGTGTCTGCCTCTAAATTTGTTTTAAAGAACCTTTCACAGAAAAGTTTCTGTACAAATGAAGTATCTCTCAATTCAGAGACAGATTTTGCTAAAAGAGCAAAAGACACATAAAATGAACTAAATCTATTCAGTCAGTCGCACACATCTACTCTTCTTAAAAAAAAAAAAAACATTAACCAAACGTGAAATTGCTGTCAACTTGTCCCTTCCACCCATTCCCAAATGGAAACAAACAAAGCAAATTATGACACAAACTACTATATCTCTTAAAATGTTACGATCCACCAATTCTTCATTATGTAAATTTGGGAAATCAATATAAGGATCATCTTCAAATTTTTACAGATGGCTCAGTGTTAGATGACCATAGAACAGGAGAAGCTTTTAAAATACCAAAATTAAAAGTAGAGAAATATATTATCTTGGCATACACTTGTCAATTTTTACTGCAAAATTAGTTGCTATTCTGATGTCCCTGAAGCATGTTTTAAATTCTTTCATAGAAAATTGTCCACTTTTACTGTGCAGTGACTCAGAGTCGGCTCTTTCTGCGTTACAGTCTTTAAATTAAAAAATTTGTTGTAAGACTATTACAGAAATTAATTACGTGACATCTCATCGATGAAAAGAATAAATGTGACGTTCTGTTGGGTGCCCTCACATTGTGGAATTTCAACAAATGAGAAAGTTGATCAAGCTGCTCGGAGAGCAGCTCGAAATATTGAAGGCACGACTGCACTGAACATTCCGTTAGACCTATCAGAATGTTATACCTTGATTAATAAAGCATCTCTTAACAGTTTCAAAAGGTTATTGAAAGACACAGATAGTCAATATTATCACAACTGTATATACGTCCAAATCCTGACATTCACCCCAAGACGCAATTAGACACAATTGTAAGTCCGATATCAAGAGAGGTAGTATCCTTAATTCATAGGATGCGTTTGAATTCACTTCGAACCAAATACAGCAAAAATGTTAAATGCGTATGTGGGAAAATTCTTAGTGTAAGTCACCTATTACTAGATTGTCCGAGAGCAAAGAATACAGTGCACAAGGCTGGTACTAATATTTCACATGATAGATCGACACCACTGACATTACCTAAAATGTTAAATAATTATGCTTTTCTTAGTTCATTATGTCCACATTTATTACGCAGTCCAGTAGGAATTTATCTTTAACTTTCAATAACCCCCATACAAAAAAGAAATACACAAAAAGACACACACACACACACACACACACACACACACACACACACACACACACACACACACACACACACACACACACACACACTCTCACTCTCTCTCTCACACACACACACACACGCGCGTGCGTGCACACACGCATGCACGCATGCACACACACACACACACACGCACACGCACTCTGTCTGTAATCACGTTAAGTGGGAAGACGTTACACACACACACACACACACACACACACGCACGCACACAGGCACTCATGCACACACACACACACACGCACACACACACACTTATCGTTCTGTTTTTGCTTCTTTCGTATGTATTTTTTTTTTTTTGTTTTTTTGGTTATCTCTGTTTCCCTGATGATATATGTGAGATGGATTTATAAGGGAAAATAGCGCAGAGCTGGTTCAAAGTGAAGATGTGTTGGAATTTAGTGTAGAGTTCAATCCACTGGCTTTGGTGGAATATAGACACGGAAACAGCCTGGAAAGAGAAATGCAAGGCTGTAAGAATTTGGCAGAGAAAAAGAATAAAACCTTGCCCTGATCTAGCTATTAAAAGAGGCATGAATCAGAAAACTGAACAATTCAAAAGAGTAGCTGAAGGAGAAAAAGAAACCAAGTGGCAACAATTTTGTCTGTCACTTAATTATGACACAACACTGACTTAGTTCTGGCACTTTTATAGTTGCATGGAAGGAAAACACAAAACAAATGCAACCCCAGATATCCTAGACGCTGATGGGATCACAAAACTCAAGACAAATTTGGAAAATGGTCGGCTCTACTTAAACGTTTCATAGTACAGAGTGATCCCCGAAATTTGGAGGAGGAGAAGAAGAAATATTTGACCACTTTAAACCAACACCTAGCTTGGACTGGCATTGATGGTGAAATTACAGCATCTGAACTAGATGCACAAAGGATAGTGGTCCAGGTCCAGACAAAGTATGATATGCAGATATCAAAGAGCTCTCAGAAGAGGAGAGAGCCCAACTTTTCAGTCTCAACCAGGAGAGTTTTGATAAGGGTTATGTCCCAGAAGACTGGACACACAGCTACCTGAAAGCTTTACCAAAACCAGGAAAAAGATCATCATCGGCTAAATGGCTACCGCATATACTCACTATGCAAAATATAGCAGGAAAGCTCATGAACAAATCATAACAAGAAAACTCACAAGAGAGCTTGAAAGTCGACAAATCCTCCCATCAAATCAAGGAGGCTACAGAACAGGTAAGAGTATATGGGAAAATGTGGCCGCTTTTGCATATGAAATATACGAAGGATTCCAAAGAAAGGAAGAAACACTAGCTGTTGCAGTAGATCTGGAAGACGCATACAACAAAGTCCAGTTCTCACTTCTCATGGAACTACTCCTCGACTATGGAGTCAGCAAGACATTTACACGATGAATAGCAGCGGCACTTCAGGAGCAAACCATCATCCTATGATTTGGAGACTGTACGTGTGAGCCTCATAAACTTTCTATGGGATTACCTCAAGGTTGTCCTCTCTCCCCTGTTTTGTACAATATTTACATTAAAGGTCTAGCAGACCACAATAGAAACAGAATCGCTCAAGTGTTGACACTTGCAGATGATGGTCTGATCTACAAAACATCAAAGAGTGCTGAAGAAAGAACAAAAGCAGTTCAGCAACAGTTGAACAACATTGCTCACTGATGTCAAGAAACTGGATCGTCCATCAACCCTACAAAAGCCCAGACATTAGTCTGCACTCTAAACAACAAGACATCGGGACAAGTACCCTCACCAGTCTCCTTCAGTGTAATACCAGTTGAATCAACTGACAACCTATGCAATTTGGGTATAGGCTTTGACAGAATGCTAACCTTTAGAAAACATGTTGAGAATATTGTTCTTAAATGCAAAAAAGGCTTATCTGCCATGAAAGCAATGGCAGCTAAAGGCATTGAACTGTGTGCATGTCTACCCACTGTATCATGCACTTGTACCCAGTGTGATTGATTATGGATTAGGGTTTACAACGCTGTCCAACAGCAGCCTTTTCAAATTAGAAAGAATTCAAAATGAAACAATGAAATCGATCCTGGGAACCACAAAGGACACAATTGATCCTGGGAACTACAAAGGACACACCAGTTTGAACTATGTGATACCTGCTAGACCTTCCTTCAATGCAGACAAGACACAAGCTGGAAACGGTGAAGGCATATTTCAGAGCCCTTGAAAATCCCCCAAACCCACTTCATGCGGCAGTCAAGGAAACAAAAGGCACTCGGCTAGGATGTGGAAAATCATGGATGGGACAGGCAGAAGACGGTATACAGCTTGTGTGCCAGTTAGCAGAACTCAAGAAACCAAGCTATAGAAGTATCCAGTTCACTTGAAACACCTCTACCAAATTGCCATCGCTCCAGAACTTGGAAAGACATTGTCAAGAATGACCAGAAGGCAAAACCAACACAGAAATTCAGATGCAGGTAGAAGACCTTTCCACAAAAGATGATATTGTAAAATACACTGATGGTTCTGTCACGAAAGATAAGTCAGGCTGGGGATACACAGTGAAGCAAAATGGCCAAACTATCCAGGAAGACAATGGTGTGCACAGTTTAACAACTTCAAGTCTAACAATGGAGGTAGAAGCAGTGACACAAGTACTCCACTGGCTTTCATCCATAAGCCAGTTTCAAACTCAACCAGCCATGATACTGACTGACTCCATGAACCTACCTCAGAAAGTGAAGAGTGGAATGGGAAGCCCTGCTTGGAATGAACTAATGGGCAGCCTTCCATTGGAGAGACTCATATGGATATACTGCCCTGGACCTGTTGGAGTTAAAGGAAACGAGAGAGTGGACACACTGGCTGGCAAGGCAATGATAAGAACTGGATTACAATTTGGCCGATCTGATGTGATTAGAAATCTGAAGAATCACTTAAGCAAACAAAAGCAAAGCCACTACATCATTGACCATTTTTCAGATCTGAACATCAAGAGAGGAAGTGGCCGTACATCCAGACTTAAGGGAAGAGCAAGAAACATCACCAACCAAACAAACATTGGATAATCTCAAGGCCATCACTGCAAAGACTCTTAGAGATTGGGGCAAACTCATACTGGGCCTTTCCAGTAACAGACACAAATGAACACATGTCAAATGAGATAAGACTTTGAATATCTTAGAGTCCCCAGTGTATACTGTAAATGTGTGTGCGCTGGTGTGTGTTCATCAGTGGGGGTGATGCCAGCATGTTAATTAGAGTGTCCATGGACACCATGAGTGTGCAAGTGTTGGTGTGTGTGAGTGTGTGCGGGAGAGAGAGTGTGTGTGTGTGTGTGTGTGTGTGTGTGTGTGTGTGTGTGTGTGCAAGTGTTGGTGTGTGAGTGTGTGTGCGGAGAGAGTGAGTGAGTATGTGTGTGTGTGTGTGTGTGTGTGTGTGTGTGTGTGTGTGAGAGAGAGAGAGAGAGAGAGAGAGAGAGAGAGAGTGTGTGTGTGTGTGTGTGTATGGTGTGGTGTG
This sequence comes from Conus betulinus, assembly GCA_016801955.1. Taxonomy (NCBI): domain Eukaryota; kingdom Metazoa; phylum Mollusca; class Gastropoda; order Neogastropoda; family Conidae; genus Conus; species Conus betulinus. Next base: position 201,683 of record JADBJO010000554.1, on the reverse strand, counting down.
TGTGTGAGGGGGAGGAATTGTTGTTCTTATTGTTATGTGTGTGTGTGTGTGTATGTGTTTTGTGTGTGTGCTCGTGTGCATGCGTGTGCATGTGCACGTATGTATTGTATTTGATGGTCTTGTTCTTGGTCCTAAGTCATCTTTTGAACATTAACGCACGCAGTCACTACACACGCACACATGCACATACACGCATACACACAACACACACACACACACACACACACACACACACACACACACATACTCACTAACGTGTGAGCATATGTACGCTCGTTCCTACGCACACACACATATACACATGCATGCATATATCGTCTAATATCACGATTAGTGGAAAGAAATGACACACACACACACGCATGCATGCATATGCACATCCACACCCACACATGTGCGCACATACATGCATACACATGAACACACAAATGGATACACATGCGCACATGCGTACATGCCCACATACAAAGACACACACACATATACACACCTATTTATGTACACATATATATCGAGATATGTGCGTGTGCTCACACAAACCCACAAATTACACACACACTCACACATGGACATGCACACACATGTGCACATACATACAGGCACATGCGTACACACACACACACACACACACACACACACACACACACACACACACACACACACGTGCATGCGCACATACACACACAAGCGTGCACACATGCTTGCACACACACGCAAACATACACACACACCACATGCGCACACGCGCACACACATGGGTCTGTGCCCACACATCCGTACACACATGTGTACATTTACTACACACACATCAAAAAAAAAAAAAAAAAAAAAAAAAGAAGACAACGAATGTTAGGTAGGCCTTCAAGGTCTGACTAGCGCACTGGGCTAATGTGTAGGTCAGACATCTGCTAAGTCGTAGGCATGAGATCCTCTTCTTCAGTTCTCTCATCTAGTTTTTAATTCATTGATCCATGAGCGTAAAATCATGTGAAATGTGGTCTCAAAACTTAGCGAGTGTGGTGTAGCTTATATGGACTAGTCTGGACTCAGTGACATTTCCTTGATGAAACTGAAACTTACAGAGACAGTCAAGCATGAAACAATGTTCCTATCTCAAAAAGTACAGGGAAGTAAAAAAACACAGCTAACAAACCCCGTTCAAAATTACCTTCCTTCATTTCACAGGAGGAACGCGCTGGGTGTTGGCACCAGTATTTTTCTTTTTGCTTGTATCGCTTGTGACTGCTCATTATAACCTGTTCATCTGAGGCATATCAATATTGCTTACAGAAGACTGGAGGGAAAAAAGCTTAGAGCAGCGAAAGCTTGTTCATGTATAAGTTGGTGGGTGAAAAAGGACGACTTACGGAATTTTTTTTTTTTTTTTTTTTTTGGTATATAAATAGTCTGTTGAAACAATTGGAGTTTACAGGTGCGCACAAAGAAGACAGTGCCGAAAATCGATACATCACAACAGCAACATTTCTGTAAGTTCAGCCCATAAACATTAGTTAAACGAAACAAAACGGAGGAAAGAGAGAAAAAAAAAAAATCTGATGAAAGCATCGAAGGAAAAAAAACATATTAAATAAAATACAGCTTCAGACTTAAGGTTTTTTTTTTTTTTCAGATGTACAAGCATGTTTTTCTACGACTTATGAAAATGACTATTTCTTTGAGTTATTTATGAACAGACTGCATCAGTGAGCGTCAGTGGGGCTTGTATAATAGTTTGAATGGTGAAATGTTTCTGATTCTACTGATGTCATGAATTTCAGCACAAGTGAAAAGAAAATTGCTAGAACTGTTTTCCCCCCGTTGTTTATACACTCTTTTTTTTTGTAACTGAATTCATATGATCAAGGTATGTTCTATGAACATTGCACAACAAGTGTCATTGAGGTTGAAAAAATTGTGGGGGGAAAGAGAGAGGTGACTTGAAAACTTGGCCGGCATAACTCTGTCAGCATTATTGGCTCCAAAAGACGACATGAAACAGTACTCATGGTAAGTTGAGTTTTGAAAAAAAAAAAATTGCTTTGTATCATTGTGCATAATTGCATTCCATGTGTGGCTGATAAACTTCTTTTTGGTTATAGATGAAGTGGTTGATAAAGGAATGATGGAATATTTTTTATAATTTTGATGATTTGCACAGTTGTGATACCATTCATTTAAAGAAAGGAAAGCATGAAAATGGAAAACTAACCCAATTTGACAATGTATGAGAGAATGTCACTTGGAGAGTGATGAACTCACTGTGCAATCTGAACGAGAGAAGAAGCTTTTCTGTCCGTGTCCGCCTGTCAGTCTGCTTATCCATCTTTCTTTCTCTCTCTCTCTCTCTCTCTCTCTCTCTCTCTCTCTCTCTCTCTCTCTCTCTCTCTCTCTCTCTCCTCCTCTCTCTCTCTCTCTCTCTCTCTCTGTATAGGTGTGTGTTGTGTGTGTGTGTGTGTGTGTGTGTGTGTGTGTTCAATTTGTCTGTCAGTCTGTCTATCTGTCTCTCATTCTGTCTGTCTGTCTCTTTTTCTCTCTCCTTGTATGTATGTGTGTTTGCTTTCCTTATAAAGGGTATTCACCAACTGCTCAAAAATGTTAAAAGGGGGGAGAGAGGGAGAGGGATATGGGGGGAAGGGGGGTAGGTATGGTCACAAACCCACCTTTCCGGTGAACACAATTTGCTTTCAAAGAGATCTCAGGTTTATGTTGTTTGTCATTATTTGTTGGAAATATTTTGAAGTAATATACATCTTCTAGATAATCAGTTTATATAATCATTCAATATCAACATGTCACTTTCTGAAAAAAAAATGTGAATCTTTTGAATGAAGGAAAAATAAACTAGAAAAAAAGTCATAGAACATGAAGGAATTCATTGTTAAAATGGCAAATGAATTTTCCATTCTTTCTGTAACATTCTTAACAATGGAAAATTTGATAAGACCAATCTGGTGTGTGTGTGTGTGTGTGTGTGTGTGTGCGTGGAAGTGTGTGTGTCTGAGTGCGTGTATGTGTGCGTGCATGTATTTGTGTGTGTGTTTATGTGTGTATGTCTGTATGCATACATGTGTGTGTGTGTGTGTGTGTGTGTGTGTGTGTGTGTGTATGTGTGTGTGACTCTCTCTGTGTTTTCTATTGATTGGTTTCTCCCTGTCTCTGTCTTATCTGCCAGTCCATTCTTCTGCCTGTCTGTCTTTCTCTGGCTCTGTCTTTCTGTCTTTGTCTGGTTCTGGCCTCCCCCTCCCCCCCCCCCCCCCCCCCCTCTCTCTCTCTCTCTCTCTCAGAGGGTTCTACCTTTTTTCTTTTTTGTTGTCGACACGTTTACAAGCAAATGTAATCCAACATTACGACATGTAAAAGGTAGAGCAATCAACCTAAGAATCAAGATACAATGCATTCCATCAACACATCGATTTGTTACAGTAATCTAAGAAAAATTTGTATGAGTATGGGTGAAAAATTGTCAAAAGTATCTGCATTTTTTTTTTATCTGTTACTTTCCTCAAGATACTGATAGGGAATATCACTTGGAGAGCTGTCTTATAAAATTCCATGAATGGCATTTGCATGCAGTGCATGTAATTTTTCGATTTTATGTTTGCTCTTTAACTTGTTCAAAAAGTGTTAGCGATTAGGTTTGATCTTATAAATTTTACATTCATATACAAAATATTTAGCAAACAAGAGATAACTTGGTCAAATCCTTCATCCTTTTCCCAGGGGGCTGGAATAGCTCAGTTGGTAGAGCGTCGGACTCGTAATCTTGGTGTGCAGCTTTGAATCTCCGCTGGGTTGTTTGGGTACAAGGGGTTTTTCCCTCAGAGTTAACATTGGTTCTGACTCCATTTCCCAAAAGTCCTTCGAATGAGACTATAGACCGAGGTTCTGTGTGTGAACGCACGCTTAACATCTTGCACACACATAAAATCCCATCACCAGCATTCGGAAGAGAAGGCCAGTTTGGCCGTTGGTATGGATGACACGTTACACATAGCATGCACTTTCCCTGAAGTTGGAGTATGGCTGCCTTAATGGCTGCTGCATAAAAATGGTCATACACACAAAACTCCACTCCCTTTGTTGGATAGATGGGATTTATCCTTGTTTGTTTATACAGTGAGTGTCCGCAGGAGTATCAGCCTGTGAACGCAGAAAGAAAGAAAGAAAAAAAAAAAAAGATATAAACCAGGGTTGTGTGTGTGAATGCATGCATAACATCTTGCACACACGTAAAATCCCATCACCAACTTTCGGAAGAGAAGGCCAGCTTGGCCGTTGGTATGGATGAACGAAGGAAGTAAGGAAATTGAGTGAACGATATTGAATGATATGGACTGGATGACATGGGAAATAACTGAATGAAGTGCCAGCTGGCAGCTCTTCTGTCGACACTACACAGGTAGGCAGCCTGTTATGTAAACGAGTGTGGATTGTAAAGCGCCTAGAGCTTGGTTTCTAGCCGAGAATAGGTGCTGTATAAGTATTCATTATAATAATGATAATAATAATAATAATAATTTGATCATTCATTATTACCAATGCTACATTATGCTTGATTCTTAAACAGTTTTCACATTTTTTCCCATAATATTCTCTCTAGTTCACTCCAGAAACTGTGAACATAATTGCAACAGCATAAGTCATGCTGTATTGAATCTTTCTCTGTGTCACAAAATGAACATTTATCATTGTCGTTTTATTTTATTTCTTTTTCTTTTTTTTTTTTTTTTTTTGCTGTCTCATCTTCTGTGCCACTTCAGTGGCAGTGCACCCACGCCACTCAATCCACAGCCACAGCCGGCCTGGCCCGCTGCAGCTCTGGCACCAGCAATCCACAGGGAGCAGTCAGTATCAAGTCATCATGAGGCAGCCCACCAGAGGATACACCGCACTGCTGTTGAGTTACTTCAGTGGTGTTCAGTGGTGCCTGTTCTGATCCAACTTATGCAGGACATCACCTGCTAAGCAATAATTACTTAGTTGCAGAGCCAGCATGAGCAAGGAGGGCACCACTACATCCGTCCAACGACAGCCCCATGGACTCACCGATATGGGTGACTCCAACAGAATCAAACAAAGGCCACATATATATGGAGAGGACATGGAAACTGAGGTCACTATGAGAGCAGGGCATGAAGGGCACAGAATTTGAGACTTTTTTTTAATGCTGATCGATGAGAATGAGGATGATGAAGATGATGCTTGGATTTTCATTCTGGTCTGAGACTTTCTTTCATAATATATCACGGACCCGAGAGATACAGACACCTGCAGTGTTGGTCAGGAAATTTGAGCAACACTCTCAGAGACACATCCATTGAGTGGATGAAACTAGACTGTGTGGTCCCCCAGTCTTCCCAGCTTAGCCCGTAGCAAACTCTTGGTAGGAGCCGGTCAGAGCAGAAAAATCCCACATCGAACTCATGACCTCCCAGTCAGGAGTCCGCGACGCTAACCGCTTTGCCATGAGGGCTGGTATCATTGTTAATAATTATATCCATTTTCTTCCGAATACTATTTATAACAAGAATGTTTTGACATGTTATAATCTGAAATCATATGAGTTTTATTTCTTCAATTTTTTTCTGGTTTGTTTTAAGGTCTTTTCCCAGTTGTATTGCAAATAATAGTTTATATGCCTGTCGAGCATGATGTTAAATCAAATATTAACTCTTTCAAGAGAGTGTTGTAATAAACTTTTGAACTTTTAGTAATGTCTGATGCAACTCGTAGTGCTTTTTGTCGTTTGGTTACATTCTCCAATTTTTTTTCTTATTGTAATATGTCTTTTCTTAAAATAGCTTTTTATAGACCATACATATTCCATATATTCAAGATACTTAACGTTAATGCCATATTTATAGCAAAATCTTTTATAATCCAAGATATCCTCTTTTTCATCAGTGATATCTCATACCAAAAAATGTGTGTTTACCAATCCAGTTTTTTAAAGCAAAAACATCATGACCTACTCTACATTTATGATTATAGAAAAGTGGCTCTTCCAGGACCTCTTGTGAATTTAATAATTCTATGCATTTATTAAAGTTTTGGTAAGATAAAAAGACATCTTTCCAAAAATATTGAGTTCATGAGAAAACTTTTTTCTAGGGCCATATAATTCAATAAATCTATTTCTGGACAGAGTGCTTCAATTATTGTTTTCCATTTTGGGTTAGTGTATATCTTTGTAATCCAAGTCATCTTTAGTGCTTGTACCTACTTTTCTATGTTTGGTATGACTATACCTCCATTTTTGATGGCATGCAGTGGATATTTTCTTTGAATTCAATCTCTTTTCATATTCCATGCAAATTTGTAACACTTTCTTTGTAAATCTTTTATTATTTTGTCTGGATGGTTTTGCTAAGTGTATCCACAGGTACATTAGCTTAGAATGGATGAGTACACACACACACACACACACACACACACACACACACACAGAGCGAGAGAGAGAGAGAGAGAGAGAGAGAGAGAGAGAGAGAGAGAGAGAGAGAGAGAGAGAGAGACTCTGTGTGTGTGTGTGTGTGTGTGTGTGTGTGTGTGTCTGTGTGTCTGTGTGTGTGTGCTTGACTGACTTGTGTGTGTGTGTGCGTCTTTGTGTCTTTTTGTATATGCATGCATGCTTGTAAATGTGTACATTACTATATCCATACACCTGTATGGCAGATGTTCTTCTTTCAGTATGTTTAGATATTACTGTTAATATTATTGTAGTTGCTGTTCTTGTTTCTGATCTGCAAAGTTGTTATATATAATATTGGAACTGGCAATATACACAAGATCAGATATATAAACATTGCTAAAGAAAAAGGATGTTCACTTGGTGGTGTTTATTTTTCTCTCTGTATATTTTGAAGGACGGGATCAATAGATTTCCTTCAAGATGGGTTCTGCTTTGTAGGAACTGCAGTCAGTAGGGATTGTAAATGTTTCAGTATGTGGATCCATCTTGAACTGGTTCTAGACCTAGAAGGGAAGCATACATGATTTTGTTTTTAATATTAAATTTTGCAGAAGTTTGGCAAAAATGGGCACTTTGACTCTTTTGAGGAAAGACAGAAGATGGTTATGTTCACAGGAAACCATAAACTGGGAAATTGTGGTATTCTCAGAATAAAAGTGATACACACACACACACACACACACACACACACATGTGTCAAAATACAAACACACACAACAGTCAAGATGCAAAAGATGCTTATTTAACAAATTTAACAAATATGTTCTTTTTTTCAGAAGTCACAAATCATAGATTTAAAAATGCACAAAACAATGCTCCCAGATGGCGGTTGACAACAGAATGGTTTGATGTTGAGTGATTTCACCTCACTACAATAAGATGCTGTATCATGCAGGATCAAAGAAAGTTCTTTTGCCTATGCCCTGCATATATCCTAACACATAAAAAAAAGCATGCATTAAGTCTGCATTACAACAAATGGTATTAAATGTTCAGTCAAACTTGTGTACAGCAGGTGTCTCTATCCCAGCCCGCTTACTGGCAATGGCAAGCATTGAAGGGGGAAAGGAGAGATGTCAGGGCTGATCAGGGAATGGGGACAGGTGGGGATGGAGAGAAGGTTTGCAGAGGCAGTGGATGGGTGCCTTGTCCTTGTTCACAGACTGTTACGGTGTGGGCAGGTGTTTCCCCCCATATTTCGGGGCTGGAGGCAGAGCGCTTACTGATGGAGAGAGGAACCGATGGCAGCTTCCTGGCAAAGACCCAGCACCAGCTCGGAAGGACACTTCACACTTTCTGTCAGGTCAGTAAAAGAGGTAAAGGTCATGCAAAGGGGTCATGGGAGTAGGCACAGATTGTGCAAGGGGTTTTGGAAAGAGGAACAACTGAGACAGACATGTTGTAGGTTTACAGATCTTAAATGAAGGCAGTGGAAAGTACACGGGCCTGGCTGAAGACTTCCACCCGGAATTGAGTCTGCCAGAGGAAAATAGCAACAACTTTACGCTCTTCAAGGAATTTAAAGGCATAAGTCAACTAGGTCAAGGGGTTGAGGTAGAAGCAGAGTAAGGTAGTGTAAGAGGTTGGAGAAGAAGAGAAAGAAGGCAAAGGTCATGCCAGAGATCGGGAAGAAAAAAAAACAGGAAAAAGATAAAGGTCAGGTATGGAGTAGAAGAAGAAAGTGAAGACTGTGCAAGTGGTCAAAAAAGAGCAGAAGATGACATCATGCAAGGGCAGAGGAAGAAAAGGAAGAAGGTAAAGCTCATACAAGGGGTCGAGGTACAGTAGAAAGGTCATGCAAGGGATTTAGGAAGATAGTAATGTTTGTGCAAAGAGACAAAGAAGAACGTAAAGATGATGTCAAGGAAGAAGAGGAAGAAAGTGTTGTGCAAAGTGCCAAGGACAACAGGAAGAAGGTCAAGGTTGTACAAGTGCTTGAAAAAGTACAAAAGAAGGTGAAGATCATGGAAAGAAGATTATAAGAAGGTAATGGTCCTACAAGGAGGTTGAGGAAGAAAAGAAAAAAGTAAGCAACATGCAAAGGGTCAAGGATGAAAGCAAAGGTTGAACAAGCAGTTGAGTAAGAAAAGGAGAAAGTAAAGACTTGAAGAAGGGAAAGGTCAAGGAAGAAAGGAAGATGATAAAAATCATGCCATGGGTCCAGGAAGAAGAAAGAAAAAATCATACAACAAGGATCAAAGAAGAAGGGGAAGGAAGAAGGTTCAGCAGCTACAGTGGGATGCACGCTTGGAACAAAGACCTCCTAAGAGGTGCTTAGAGAGCATGTGTTTAGGCATTACACACATACATGCATGCACACACATATAGAGGATTTGGGGGGGGGGGGGGGGGAGAGAGAGAGAGAGAGAGAGAGAGAGAACAACAACCTCCCCCTCCCTCCCCCAAACACTGATATGGTAAGAAAGGGGACGTTGGAGATTTAAAAAGTGGTGGGTAAGACTGTGAGATCTCAAATGACAGAGAGAGAGAGGAAGACTTCCTGAATTGGTTCATGCTGCACAGCCAGAATTTCAATACCTCTATTACTGTGAGTGGTCAATAATGCAGGATAAATGTAAGACACTTGCTGTCTTTTCTTTTCCTTGAGACACTACCTCTTTCCCTCTTCCCCCTACTCCACCCAGTCAAGCTGGACTGGGTATTACATATACTACCTCCTGGTATTTTATATACACACATACACACATATATATGAACATGCGCAAACACAGGTGTGTCTGTTGCTGTGTGTCCTTTTATTGGGTTTTCTCAGCAAACACCCAGCAGGTCACCTTAACCCTTGATAGAGGGAGTTGTCAGTTTGTCAGTTGGGCTAAAACGATACTGAGTTTGTTGTCTGAAACTTTACTATAACGAAATTTCTTTAAAAAACTGGCCTGTACCCAGCAAGAAGTAGCTATGCATTGGTATATCTACAATTTCTAAAAGAATGATGTGACAGACTTCATGTTTAGTGTGTAAATTCCAGTGTGCAAGAGTGTGTGTGTGGTGTGTGTGTGTGTGTGTGTGTGTGTGTGTGTTTGTGTTTGTGTGTGTGTGTGTGTGTGTGAACATGTGTGTTCACATGCGAGAGTTATGAAAGGGAGTATGCAAATGTGTGTGTGTGTGTGTGTGTGTGTGTGTGTGTGTGTGTGTGTGTGTGTGTGTGTGTGTGTGAGAGAGAGAGAGAGAGAGAGAGAGAGAGAGAGAGACACATGTGCATGCACATGCAGGAGTGTATAAAAGGGAGTATGCAAGTGTGTGTGTGTGTGTGTGTGTGTGTGTGTGTGTGTGTGTGTGTGTTTGAGAGAGAGAGAGAGAGAGAGAGAACACATGTGCATGCACATGCAGGAGTGTATAAAGGGAGTATGCAAGTGTGTGTGTGTTTGTGTGTGTGTGTGTGTGTGTACTTTCCTATCCTGTAAAGTGGGTTAATCACCTAGAAAAAAAAAAGAGAAAAAAAAAAAAGAATTTTCCCCATAAACCCAGGTTGTTTTCATGTAGATCTATTTCCATGGTCCGAAATATTTGTTAGGTAATGTAGACCTTCAAAGCAGTTGATTTATAAAAAAAAAAAAATCAGCATCTTACAAATAGATTTCCAAAGGAAAAAAGTGTGTGTGCGCTTGCTTGCATGTGTGCGTGCTTGGGTGCTGCATGTGTGTGTGTGTGTGAGCACATGTGCATGTACATTTTAGAGTGTGTGAAAGGAGGGATGCAAATGTGTGTGTGTGTGTGTGTGTGTGTGTGTGTGTGTGTGTGTGTGTGTGTGTGCGCATACATGTGTGTGTGTGTGTGAGAGTGTGTGTGTGTGTGTGTGTGTGTGTGTGTGTGTGTGTGTGTGTGTGTGTGAATGCATGCATATATGAAATGTGTATGTGTGCATACATAAACTCACGTTATTTGAACTCATGCAATTCCTGTTATAAGGACTGACAAGAGAAATTCAGTACAAAATAAGTACATGAAAAAACAGAGTGGAGTGTGTGTGTGTGTGTGTGTGTGTGTGTGTGTGTGTGTGTGTGTGTGTGTGTGTGATGTCACTACCTAAAATTGGAAAGTAATTAAAGTTTCATCATCAATTTTTTTTTCTGATTCTTCTGCACAGAGTTTCTACAGTTCTGAACTTTCAGAGCATATATAACTTTAATGTCCATGGATATTGCTTGTGCTCCTCTCACACCTTAGTTTTCCTATAACAAAAGTGCGTGCAGTGAAATCTACTTTTATGTTGCTGACAAGTAGAGTTCTCATATCAGCAGAGTTGTCAACACATCTATTGACTGTTTTGCTATGCTAGTCATTTTATCCTCTTTTCAAATGAAAAGTGTTTTTTAATGGATGCTACAGTTGTTTGACATTGTCTGTGATTCAACTCAAGAAGGCTGAATACAATGGGTATTTTGGCCAGGAATAGCCCTGCCTGTTCGAATGCCGGACTTGTGATCATGCTGATACTGGAGTCAGGAATTTGAATCTCTACCAGGTTTAGTAGTATGGGGGGATTTTTCTGTCAGAGTTAATCATAGTTCTGATTCTATTTCATAAAAAAGTCCTTCTAATTAGAGTACAAATGGAGATTTAGAGTGTAAATGTGCTCATAACATCCTCTGAACACATGAAATACCATCACTGACTTTCTTTAATGAACGCCAGTTTGGCTGTTGGTATGGGTGATGTATTCAGCCTACATAAAAAATCAAACGAATGAGTGAAAAAACTGAGTGACTGATAGTTCGACTGTAGGACATGGGAACAAAATGATTAGTGCCAGCAGGCAGCTGTCAGTTGTCTCTACCCAAGTTTGGCGAAAGCTGGGAGTGGGTCGGGTGTGTCCTCTAGTTAAAGGACTTGGTATATTTTCTCAAATAGAGTTACGTTTAAAATTTCGCCTCCACTCTCTCTTTTACTAGTTACGGAAGGAGCAACTTTGCGGGTACTAGTCATTGAAGGAAATTTTATTTTTCTCGGACTGTTAAAACTACTCAAGAATGGCTCAGGAATGATTTTCCTTAGGCTTGTACCCTTAAAGTAGTTGTAGCTCTGAGTGACAGAATTAGAGAGAAGTTCAAACATTCAATACTGATTGAACAACAAAGAACTGACACAAGTTCAGTGTATTTTCACACATTAACTTTACTTTGTTTATACAAGGGTGAAATGTTCAAATCAATTTCACTAATTCAGCTGACAGGCTGAATATTGTTCCACTTCTTATGCCATCATTAAGAGAGGGGAAAGTTCTGTATGAGTTGAGTTGAAGTCCTCTTGGAAGATCAGAACTTACCTGATGTTGGAGAGGATAGTTGATCTCTCACTAGTTGCTGGTGATTGCTCCACTTCTCTGTAGACCTGCTGATCATGTGCCAGGCTGCGGTGTTTGTCCACAACCATGCCTGCCCAAGGTAGGTATGAACCCAGGTTCTAAAACAAACAGAACCTGGTCTGTAGTTAAGTAGCTGAGAGTCTGGCTTGTCGAGTTCTCACACTTGCCCTCTGGCTTTCAGTAAATGTGTGAGATCTCAGTCAACAAAGGGTTAGACAAGCATGAATATATCTACCATAATTATCAGTCTCCCGTTTCATCCAGAGTTTGTGTGAAACAAGGTGTTTTACAGTGATACAATGCTAAACAATGGAAGCCAAATAACTCTTCAATGTTTTTTCTTATAAATTAAGTTGAAGTAACTGACTGAAACCAATTTATTGTCAGATTAACTCAAGGTTGTACTGACAACTAACAAGTTGAAGTAACATGGAATAACATTACCCCAAGTACACATGTTGATTAGACTTAGAATCACATACTATAAAGCATTCTGACAATCAACGGTATTAAAAAATCCACTCCACAGTTATTACCTAGTACAAGCATACTGCTTTTCTGGCCAGAATTTATCATTCAGTGATCATCTTAACAGATAGTATTAAATACTGGCAAAAGTTGGATTGTAAACAAAAAAAATGTTAATCGGATTATTACAAAGAATCTGACTGAAGCATCTTAACCTGTGTTACCAAGTTGTGGCAAACTATTACAATAAAATACTCATTCATCATCTAGGTAGATGTCATCAAGTATTGGCCTACAGTTATACTGTTAAAACACCGTGGCATACATACAATCAATGTATTGCCTCAGTATCTAGAAACAGTTTCAACTTGCAGTTCTTCTGGGTGATCGGTAATCTTAAACAGAGGAGGTGCAGAGAGGATATGGAGATGATCATTCCCTTCTCTAATTTACCATTGTTGTCTTTCTTGATTCACTAACAGCTGATCAGTTTGATGGCCTCTGGTAGAACAGTGCTTGTTCACAATGAGTTTCCCCCCTTTTTATGGCTAAGCCTTTTATTCTGTCTCCTGTTCCAGTAGGCTTTGTGCCTCTAAAGACAAAGGAAAGAGGAGGGGAGAGGTTTGGTACTCACCCACTACTTACAGTGGGAGAACACGGGTAGAAGATTTGAGAATGCTCTTTCTTAGCAGCTGGGGTTGTTTCAAGTGCGCCTTCATCAGTCCATGCCAATTGACAAAGGACTGTTTTACATAATTGCATCATTCGCAAGCCGCACACACAACAGTTAGCACGTGGGTAGTGAATATGTGGGGATGGGGGGGTGGCAGAGAAGGATGGAGGTTGACGTTTTTTTTCTGAAATATCACCGCATAGACTTTTGAATTAAAAAAAATGTTTTTTCTTACTAAAAGGCAGAGATGAGTATGATAACGATAGATGATATCGGAACAGTGCATGCTTGGAAAACATTGCTGTTGAAACTTACTGGAAGTGATGAAACGAGAAGTGGAAATACAAGTGTGTCAACGAATCTGTGTACGAGCTGACGAGGCAGTGTTCTGAGTATGTTGACAGTTTAACTTTTCAAAGATGATGCTGTGGAATTCCATTATGGTTAGAGATGACATGACAGGGCTGTTCTTAAACCTTCCTTTTTGAATATATCCCATTCTTTTCACAGTATATCCCAGTATTAAACAGATATCTGTGGTATCTACAGGAAATTTTTAGCAACACTCCCAAGAGTGGAGGAGTATATTCAGCTGATTTTAAATCAAAGAGAAGCACCAAAGGGCATGTACTCTTTTCCCTCTATAACTGGGTGAAGATACGGAAGAAAAATAGCCCATTCAATTGTTAAGGTAAAATCAGGACTAGGAAAAGCTGTTTATTAACATTTCAAAGATCACAAAATGATCAGATAAACAAAAAAAAATGCATGCACTCACGCACACACATACACACAAACACATATGCTTGTTTTCTCTCTCTCTCTGTCTACCTGTCTTTAATGTATGCAAATACACCTACAGTGCATGGATAGACACTGTCAAAATGAAACAATGCATGCACACATGCACACACGTATACACACACTCGCACACACATATGCATGTCCCCCCCACCCCACCCCCTCTCTGTCTGCCTGTTGTTAATATGTGCACATGCACCTACCACGTCAAAATGAAATAATAAGGATCATTTACAGGCTTAATATTCTGAACTTTTGAAGAGAAACATGACATTGTGTAGAAGGCTGTTGACAAGGACAAGACTGACTCTGTCACGACAAACAAAGTCGAACAAAGAGCTTTATAAGAACAATGGAAAAAAACACTGAGGATGTGATACTTGTGCTGCAAATTGTACTTCCCTGTGCAAAGAGTATGAGCATTGGCCAGCATCCGCGAGGGAAGTTTGGGTATAGAGAGGACTCGGATGTGGCCTTGCACTGGGCCAGGGCACGCATGCACATAGACACATGTACGCATGCACGCACGCACGCACACACACACACACACACACACACACACACACACACACACACACTCACTTTAATGCACAGCATGTAACAGCAAGATTTTACACCAGATACACAGGTGTTGCCATCAGCCATTTCTTTGTGATGTTTGGCTTGTTGGTTTGGTTTGGTTGGTTTCTTCTTTTGTCTTTTAGATTTTGTAACTGAGAATTAAATAATTATTTTTCTTCATTAATATTCTTACTCTGAAAAAGTGAAAGAAAAGAAAGAAGGAAGGAGAAGCAGTCACACACACATGCACAAACACACGCATACACACACACACATACACACAAGCAGTCATACACGCACGCACACACACACACACACGCACGCACGCACGCACGCACACACACTTTGGAACAGCAAGATTTCACACCAAATACATAGATGTTGCTATCAGCCATTTCCTTGTGATGTTTGTTTGGCTAGTTGGTTTGGTTCAGTTTGGTTTGTATCTGAGGATGGAATCATTTTCTTCAGTATTATTCTGATTCTAAAAAAAAATAAAAGAAAGAAGAAAGGAAAAGCAGTTAGTATTATTATCATTATGATTAATACCATTGTTATTATTGATATTGCCATCATTACCATTATCATCACCATCATCATCCCCATGTACACTGTTGCCACGACAACCATGTTGTTTGACAATCATCTAATCCTCTTCCTTCTCCCATACTACAACTGATGTTGTCATAGTATCATCAAAAGTGATAGTGATCCTATTTTTATAATTTTGTTAATATCTTTATCATCATCATTATCATTATTGCTGTTAGTATTATTATTATCATCGTTACTGTTTTAACTGCATTGTCTCCTTCCCAACAGCCTCATTTTCATTCAACGCCTATCTTGCGCCGAATTTGACAAGATAAGTGATTGCTCGTTCTTGATTTCCATTGTCCTGAGTGTTGTTTATCTTGCCTGAAGAAGACTGAAGAGGGGGGAATGCGTCATGTTTTGTTTTGTGATTCGTTTGTCCATGCTGTTTGGCAGTGTGATTTCAAACACTTTTTAAGATTTGAGTAGGTTTTGTCATGAATTGTTTGCATATACTTACAGTTGGGGGTGCTCGCAGGAATTGAAAACCTGCAAACTCAAAGGAGAAGATTCTTGGTCATTGATTTCCCTGCCATCATGTTTATTTGTTTCCCTTTTTTTTCCCCCTTAACTGTTGTGATGAATATCATTGTTATCATCCTGTAGACGTAATGGGGAGGTCACCCATATCAAGATCCAGAACACGGGGGACTTTTATGATCTCTACGGTGGGGAGAAATTGCCACCCTGGCGGAGCTGGTGCAGCACTACATGGAGAACAAGGACCAACTAAAGGAGAGGAGTGGCGACATCATTGTCCTCAAGTTCCCTCTGACCACTGCTGATCCCCCACCTGAGAGGTAACCAGGAATAAGGGGAATTTGTCGGTCCTTGTTTCTTGATGCTGTTATGTTGATGTCATAAAACATGTTGCCGATGCTGTCATGTTGAGATCATAAAACATGTTGCTGATGCTGTCATGTTGATATCATAAAACATGTTGCTGATGCTGTCATGTTGATATCATAAAACATGTTGCTGATGCTGTCATGTTGATATCATAAAACATGTTGCTGATGCTGTCATGTTGATATCAGTAAAATGTTGCTGATGCTGTCATGTTGATATCAGTGATATATGATGCTGATGCTTTGATGTTGATATCATAAAACATGTTGCTGATGCTATTTAATTTTCATAGCAGTAAAAGTTGTTGCTGATGTTTGGTTGATATCATAAAGCATGTTGTTGATGCTTCGCTGTTGATATCATATAACATGTTGCGGATTCTGAGAAGTGAGATGTTGATATCAGTAAAACATGTTGCTGATGCTGTGATGACATTAGTAAAACATTCAGTTTTATACATCAGGTGTCACTGTGTGAAGACTAGCTGGTGTAAGTGTAAGGCATGAGGATGCAGTGCGCAGGGGTTAAAGTATAATCTGTTGACTGCCTTAGTATGTATCCTGTATGAAGCAGTACTACGTATCTCACACAAAGCAATTTCATGTAATGTAATGTAATGTAAAAGGATATCTATAGGGCACTTTACCTCGTGAGAGCCAAAAGCCCATATTACAGAAAAACATTATAAAATTCTAATTCTAATTCAAAGCGTGCATGCGCGCGCGCACACACACACACACACACACACACACACGCGCGTGCGCACGCATGCACACACACGCGCGCACGCACACACACACACACACCGCAGAAAAAAAAGTCACACAGACAGACAGACAGATGAGCGCATTCAGCATCAGCAAACGTGCACAGTGGTAAGTGAATATTATTAATCAGTCCGAGGGAAAAGATGTGTCTTTAGGGAGGTTTTAAAAGTCTTTAAAGAGTCCGTGTTATGCAGGGAAGAAGGGAGACTATTCCATAGAGCAGGTGCCTGGTAAGAGAAAGATCGTTGGCCTGAAGTTTTCAGGCGAGCGGAGGGAAACTGAAGCAGACGAGAATCGGTGGATGAGCGTAAGTTGTGAGACGGAACATAGAGATGGAGGAGGTCAGAGAGGTAGGAGGGAGCCAAATTATTCATCACACAATTTTTTTTAGCTAGGGAACGCAATTCAGTCAGCTAGCTGATCCATTTCCATCAATGATACATGACCAATGAGACCCAACTGCAGTGCTATGGAATACTGTTAGAAGTTCAGTCTGCTACCCCTCATGTCAACCAGGTCATACATTGGCTGTAGGCGAGTAGTCATCTGATTCCAGCTCGCACACTCAAAGTGGGCATTTCTAAATTTTTTATGGTGGAACCAAGTGTGTTGATAGTTAAGTGACTTGGTTTGCAGGAGTTCATCTTGAATTGGCATTGGAGTGGAGAGGCTGATGGTGATCATTCAGAGTTGGGGGCATAGCTCTTGCATTGTCTTTATGGTCATGAGGGGAACCAAACAGTGGAAGTACATTAAATTTCGGCTCATTTCTGCCAACATGAAGTGTCAGTTGGCTTTTTGTTTGTTTTTTTATTGTTATATTTGAGCTGTTAAATGGAAATTGAAGTTTTATTCTGGAATATAGGAGTTCAAAAGGGCAAGAACTCTGGTAGTCAAGAAGTTAATAAATGAATTAATATGTTAATTGAGAAAGTCCTGCCATAGAAATAAAAACATGGATCACTTTCTTGATTTTTTTTTTTCTCTGAGAGAGTTTTGATCTTAAATGATCACTAAAGTGCACAGCAGTTTATTTAAACTTGTCATTTATAATTTGGCTTAGTGTTTGATGACAAGAATTGTGGTGTTTTGGCCAACAAAGTTTGTGGAGATAATCGTTATGTATGAAACAATTTTTTTTTTTTTAAAGTGTCAGCCATGTTATAGATAACTAGATAACAAATCTGAGATTTTCAAGGTTTTCAGTGAAAATGAAAAATGTGATGAGAAAAGATTTGGCTCAGCTTGTAAAATAGTGGTTGTAAAAACTCATTCATCTCTGAACCTCATCTCAAATAATTGCACTATGGAATGGAAAGGATGAGTTGTGTTTTTAAGGTTCTTGAATTATTTCTTGTCAATCCTGAATTTAAAGGAATGTTCAAAATTATTTATATTGGCATGTTTTTATGTTATCTATGAGCTGTTTTTCTTTGTTATCAATCTATCTTTCTCAAATCTCCCCTCATCGCCTACAAGAGAGACCAAAACCGTCATGACCACCTGGTACGAACCAAGTTCAGAACAAACACCAACTTCTCAGCCAGAAGCTACCCATGCTTTCAGTCAGGATGTAAAACCTGCTCCTTCTTTGCCAACATCCACAGCATCACTGGCCCAAAAGGAAAATTCAGTGTCCAGTCCCATTTCACCCACCAGTCCACCAATTTGGAGTATGTACTGAGATGCGGCCTCTGCTCAAATTTGTACATAATAAGAGAGACATATCATACCCTCAACTAATGCTCTGTGGAGCTCCTCAGAGCATCCGGTCATTTCATCCAACACCAGTAGGGATCCATTTCAATGCTGATTGCCACAGCCAGACCCATATTTCCATCACTGCTGTTTGGCAAAACCACACCTCAGGTCTAGAAAGGAAATTCATGTAGTCAAAGATCATCTCTCACCTTGGCACGTGATGGACTAAACTCCCATATCTGATGTTTTTAGTTTGAATCGTTTTAACTCTTTACCCACACTTTCCTTTACCCCCCCACTCCTCCATTCCTCTCTCTCTACACCCCCCCCCCCCCCCGCCAATTTCCCCGCCCCATCCCACCATCTTTATATTCACACCCCCCATCTATATATTTAACATGATGAAACATATATAGAGTATTATATATACACCCCACCATCTCCACCATCCAGTTATGCATACTCATAGACTTATGCACATGTGCTCAATTCATATGCACCTGTTCTTATAGGAGTTTCCACCCCACCCCCCATTGCCACACACACCCTTACTCTCACGTATTTTTTCCTTCCCCTCGTTTACATCCTCAAGCGCCCCTTCCAAGCATAAGAGTCCTCCTCTACCACTCTCCCTTTCTTTGTCTCTATTTCTGCATTTCTTATCCTTCTGTCTGCCTCTCTTTTTCTGTTTTTCCCATTACACACACACACACACACACACACACACACACACACTGTGTACCTCAGTAGAGCATTCTTTCTCCTGCTCTGTTCACTACCAAAATTAACAAGATTGTCAATAAAGTAAACCAGGGTTCTGAGTGCTCTCTTTGTTGATGACTTTCACTTGTACGCAGTTGGAGCCTCTTATTCAAGAGTACAGGGTCAACTCCAACTTTATGTGGATAAGATTCGACAGTGGGCTGAGGAAAATGGCTTTACTTTTCAGTCAGTCAGCCAGTCACTCCCCTGTCCGCTGGGGTCGTTGGGGGATGTGATGAGGCAGCTGCCATTTCTCTCCAGGCTCTTCTGGTGGTGGCTGTCTTGAGGAGATCTATCATGGTCATTTTGGTCTAGTCCTTTATATTGTCGGACCAGCTCTTTCTCTGCCGTCCTCGTTTGCGCCCCTCCTCAACGGTACCTTGAAGGATGGTTTTGGAGAGGGTGTTGTGACAAATGATGTGGCCAAATCATGCCATCTTCTGTCGTTTGATTGTTGCCAGAAGTGGTTCGTAGGGCCCAGTTAGGTTGGTAACAGGTTCCACACATAATCATTGGTCTTGTGTTCTTTGTAGGAGATGTGGAGTAGTTTCCTCAGGCACCTGGTCACAGACGCTGGATTCTTCTTTTCTGTTTCAGTCATCAGTGTCCATGTCTCGCAGCCATAAAACAGGATGGAGACCACTAGTGACTTCTAGAGCCAGAATTTTGTGTGGAATTTGATGTTGCTCTTCCATACCCTGTTCAGTCTGGCCATCGCTGCTGATACGGAGTTGATCCTGATTCAGATTTCTGCTGTGCAGGTGCCACCTTTGGACATGGTTGCTCCCAAGTACCTGAAGCTGGTCACTTCTTCCAGGGGCTCACCATTCATAGTTATGTTGGCACTGCTGTTAGTCATGCTGTTGACCATGACCTTTGACTTCTCTGTGCTGACCTCCATGCTGTAGGTACTTGCTCTTGTGACAAGTCTGTTTGTCAGATCCTGGAGCTCGGTGTTGCTGCCCCCCCATGAGGTCGATGCCGTCTGCAAAACGAAGGTTGCAGACCAGCCTTCCGCCAGTGCTGATGGAGGTGTGATGTTCTTTGAGGGTCTCTTGCATGATAATCTCCAGAAAGATGTTAAAAAGTACGGGAGATAGTAGGCACCCTTGCCTGCTGGGTGTTGAGCAGTATTGTGCTGCTGGAGTGTTTGTAGAGGGCCTGGATGACTTGGACGAGCCTCTCGTCAATGTTGTAGTCTCTGAGAACCTGTCATAGGCCGTGGTGCCACACCTGGTCAAATGCCTTCTGAAAGTTGATGAAGTTGTGGAAGAGGTCCTTTTGGTGTTGTATGCTTTTCAATCAGGACTCGGCAGTTGAAAATTTGTTCCACAGTGCTCCACCCTCTTCTAAAACCTGCTTGTTCTTCTGATAGCAGTTCCTCAGCCTTGGATTTCAGTCGGTTGAGGATGATGTGAAGCATGACTTTGCTGGAGTGGCTGATCAGACTTATAGTCCTGTAGTTTTGGCATTGTTTGAGATTGCCCTTCTTGGGTAAAGGAATCACCAATGACTGGGTCCACTCTGTTGGCCACTTCTTTTCTGTCCAGATCTTCTGACATAGCATTGTTAGAGCCTCTGTGGTCTCTTTCCCTCCGTATTTCAAAAGCTCAGCTGGGACATTGTCCACTGCTGGGGATTTCCCTGGCTTCAGACTCTGTATTGTGGCCTCAGCCTCCTCCTTCAGTACTTGGAGACTGTTCTTGCTGTCTGCGGGTCGTTGATTGTCCTGCAAAATGGATGTATCTGGGTTGAGCTGGTAATTGTAGAGGCCCTCACAGTATTCTGTCCACCTCTTCAGGACTTCTTCATTCTCTGTCAGGAGCTTGCCATCCTTATCTTCAATGACTGCTGATCTTGTCTGGTTAGTTTTATTGAGGGTCTTGAGTGTGCTGTAGGCTTCTTTGCTGTTCCCTGCTTCCATGCCTTTCTCGATTGCTTCACACTGCTCCTCTATCCAGTTTTTTACCAGCTGTCTTCATCTTCTTCCTGACTTCTCTGTTCACCTGTTGGTACTGCATCCTAGCTTCATCACTGGAATGTTTCTTTCCTCTCAGTTCTCACCTCTCGTCACAATGATCTAAGACCTTATTTGTAACCCAAGGCTGGATCTCCTTTCGCTTCTTTCCCACAACATCTTCAGCTGTTGTAGTTAGCACCTCTTTGATGTTATTAGCAAGGGTGTCTACATTGCTGTCCACTAAGTTCTCTAGGTCAAAGCGAATGCGGGGGTTCTTTCGACAACTCCTACACTTCAGCTTGAGCTTCAAGGTTGCCAGGACAAGATTGTGATCGCTGCCAATGTTAGCACCTGGGAATGTTTTTGTTTTTGCTTTGTTGATGCTAGATTGTAGTAGCTAGTAGTGTTGTGGGGCCAGAATTAAGTCTACTTTGTTGTGAACTTGCCCATTTGGTGACTGCCAGGTTGTGATTCTGGACAGCTTGTGTGGGTGGAGAGTGTTGGCTAGGGTAAGTTGATGGCTTTTGGCAAACTCTAGCAGTCTAAGGCCTCTGTCGTTGGTTTCCCCAATGCCAAATTTTCCTGCTGTTCCTGCCAAATTCTAGTATGCATCTGGGCCAACTTTGGCATTCCAGTCTCCCTGGATTATGAGCATGCCTTTCTT
Source organism: Conus betulinus (assembly GCA_016801955.1). NCBI lineage: Eukaryota > Metazoa > Mollusca > Gastropoda > Neogastropoda > Conidae > Conus > Conus betulinus. The sequence goes on along the minus strand of JADBJO010000554.1, from coordinate 180,088 downwards.
TGAGACTGTTGTTATGATGGAGTCAGTCTGTTCATAGAACTCCCTTGATTTTCTCGTCGTCATGGTCTGACGTTGGAGCATAGGCATGGATGATCATCAGGTTATGAGGTTTTGCAGAGTTGCGGATGGAAATGAGTCTGCTTGAAATGGGTGTGCAGCTGATGACACTGCCTGCAATTTCTTTCCGTACGATGAAGGCCACCCCGTACTCATGTTTCTTCTCTTCCCCAGAGAACCAGATCTTATGTCCTTCTTCTGTTGTTGTTTTGCCAAAGCCAGTCCATCTGACTTCGCACAGTCCTATGATGTCCCAGCAACAGTGCTTCAGTTCATGGGTCAGTTCTTGTAGCTTGCCACAGACATAAAGGGTGCAAACATTCCATGTTCCGATGGTTGTGCTTTGGGTGGTTAGGTTGATATTTTGACTCCAGTAGTCCATTTGTCCCTCCATCCGGAAGTGAGTCAGTGGGACACATGGTCGTTGTTATTCCGGGCCCAGACCGATCTGGCTTGGTATTCTTTGCTTCCTCATCATGTCCTTTCAATGGGCTTGTTGAAGCTTGGCGAAAGCCCATCTCCTCTCCAAGTCAGGACCGCTAGCCGTAGTCCACAGAATAAAGAGTGGTACGCCCTCGGTCATGTACACTTAGCTGTTCTGTCCATCGTGGGACACTTCTGTCCTGGTCATTGACCGCTTGCTGCAGCTTTTCTGTTTGGTGGTGCAGTGTAAATACCACGCCCTCACCAGAACATGGTGTATCCATTTTCACGATTTCATCAGTTCTTTGCTGATCCTGAAATTCATCAGGATAAGTCCACCATTCCAGTTGTGAAAGAAGCCAAATTTCTGAGTGTTTTTTTTTAATCAAGAACTGAACTTTAAAAGTCACATCCAACATTTAAAAACTGCTTGTCAGAAAGCTCTGAACATTCTGAGAGTTATGGCATACGTGGATCGGGGTGCTAATGACAAAACTCTTCTCCATCTTTACAGGGCTCTGATCTGCTCCAAACTGGACAATGGGTGTGTAGTCTATGGCTCGGCCAGACCTTCCTGTCTGAAATGTCTAGATCCCATCCACCATCAAGGGCTTTGACTGTGTCTGGGTGCATTCCACACCACCCCTGTTTATAGCTTGTATGCTGAGGCAGGAGAACCATCCCTCTTAAACATTGGCTGAAACTTATGGTGAACTACTGTTTGAATCTATCTTCTGGACCCCCAAACCCTGTAGGTGGCTGTGTCTTTGACCCCGACCAAGTACCAAAAGAAATTTGATAAATTCGTATTCTTACCCATTTGAACAATGCAGATATAGACCTTGAATTGTGTGTGACTTTACTTACAAGTTTTCCTGATGACTATATGGCATTTCTTCACTCCAGAGATCTGGTTTGATTTAGCCTCATACTGTAAAGATTTCACAAGCTCCTTGGCGTACAAGTCCTTTTTTGCTTAATTGTGTTTCAAGTTTCTATCCTTCAGAAGGATTTTCACCGACAGTTCCAAATCTGAGGAGGGGGGTTATCTCTGCTGTGGATTGTGCAACAGGTCCTTCTCATAAATGTTCTAAACACATTTCCTGATACCTCCATGTACACTGCTGAGGTGACAGCCTTGGTCCTGGCTCTTGAAATGGATTCTAAATCAAAACATAAAGATTTCCTCATTTTGCCAGACTCCCTTTCTGCTTTGGAGGCCATTGCTGGCCATAATATTAATCACTCAGTTGCTGAAATTATTTGAACTGTACACCTCCCTGAAATTAGATGGGATACAATATATAGTTTTGCTTGGGTTCTCAGCTGTGTGGGCATTCCAGAAAACGAGTTGCCAAGAGTGCCACAAAGAAAGAGTTGAGCAGATTGTTTAACCCTCATACTGATATGAAACCCAAAGCACAGGCTAGAGGAATAGAACTTGCAGACAGATAACAAACTATTTAAAATCAGTCCAAACCTGAGCTTTTACATGTTCCAAGGCGACTGTAAAGAAGAAACAGACTTGTGCTGTTTGCATACAAGCCACTCTCTTTCATATCCATTCTTATCTTTGAAAAGGTGGAGAAGCTCCGTGGTGCATTTCCTTGTTATATACCACTCACACTGAAACATATTCTTTTAGAGTTTTGAGACTTGCATGATTTTTGAGACATAAACATTTTACAGCGGACTCCATGAAAACCTTGTTCAGAAATGTCCCACCTGATGTAATCTTTGATTTCAGAAAGAAATTAACATTTTTCATCTGATCTAAGATTTTATACAAGAAAGATTTTTAATAAATTTCTGGTGTATTTTTGGAAGGTGTATTTTAAAGAATTGTGTGAATAATTTTTTTTTTTCCAATGACTTGTGAGTTGACATCAGCGTGATGACAGCTCTGATATGGCCCTTTGTGGTCGGCTGTGCTGTAAGCAACATTACCTTACCTTATCTACACACACACACACACGCACATACATGCATGCATTTAGGCATGCACACTTGCATGCATGCATGTGCACGCACACACACACACACACACACATGCATGCATGCATGTAGGCATGCACACTTGCATGCATGCATGTGCACACACACACACACACACACACACACACACACCTTTAAACACATATTTGTCCGTTTATGTATATGTTTTCATACGTCATTGGATACATATTTATTTGTCTTTCATTTGATGTCATCAGTCTTCAAGACAGTCTTTGACTGAAACATCAAAGATTTTTGCTCTCTCTCTTTTTTTTTTTCTTTTTTTAAATCTTCTGAGTATCCTCAAAGATAGTTTGTATTGTTGATACAGAAGACCAGCAGTCAAAAATCATTTGAATGTGTGTTTGAATTTTTACTTGTAGATTGGGCATGTCATCAATATGCCCAAGATTGTGGATATGTACATATGCAATGTAGCTACTAAGTGACTCGATATGTAATAAATACTGCAAATAACATATTATTTCACCTCATGGCAGGTCTGTTTGGAAGGGAAAGAGCACTCTGGTTGTTCTGGTTTATCTCCTTTTGTAGTTGGTGGACAAGAAGTTGTAACTGTGGTAAGCATTGAGTAGCTCATTGATGTGGATAAGACCAAAAAGAAAAAAAAAAAAAAAAAAAAAGCCACACAACTCTTTACTTTTTAGGAAATAAATTTGTGTTTAACTAAACTTTTCAGACAACTTTATGGAATACATTCCAGAATGAGGTGAAGTGATAAGATTAAGGAAAGAAACTGGTACAGAGATATATCAGATGGTTCCAGATGCATACTTTGTGGAAAGAGGCTGAGTGATAGAAAACAGGAATGAAGTGGTATGACCTGCATTTCAGATCGGGCACCTTGAACTGGAATTAGGATATAGAAAGATGAACACACACACACACACACACACACACACACACACACACACACCAAAGAAAAAGAAAGACAGAAAAAGGAACAAAGGGAAAGGAAAAAAAGAGACCAATAAGATGAAGAGAAAAAAAAAAAAATACAACCTTGGATGAAATAGACCAAAAAAGAAAAAAAAAAAAAAAAGGTTTTCAGCTGATAAAGTGAAGTCATGATATTTATCGCCCAGCTGATCAGGAAGGCCACATCAGGGTTGCAAGCAAGGTGAAAATAAAGTTATGTAAGGTAGAAATATAAGACTGAAAATACTAACCAACTCAAGTTTAGGAAAACCAAAACTAAAACAAAAAAAAAAAACCCACATCTATAACCAGGTATCAGCCAGTGAAGATGGCATGTGAATCATACATGGAGCCATTGCTCCAGGGAATTCATGTGTGTAAGCCTCTGTCTGCCTCACCCCTTTCCTCACTCCTTCACCCCTTCCCCCAGCAGCTCCTCTCCCTACCTTTGCCCTCTTCCCCTCTCCCCCCCCCCCCCCCCCCCCTCTAATGAACTGTTATAACTGTCCATTGTAGATGGTTCCATGGGCATATATCAGGGAAAGAGGCAGAGCGCTGCCTGCTGGAGAAGGGGAAGAATTTCAGTTACCTTGTGCGGGAGAGTCAGAGCAAGCCAGGCGACTATGTGTTGTCAGTGCGCACTGAGGACAAGGTGACACACGTCATGATTCGCAGTCAGGTCAGTTTATTCTGCTCTTCTCTTCCATTCCTCCTACCCTGCTCCCCTCACTCTCTTCCTTCTCCCCTCACCCACTCTCTCCTCTTGCCTGAAACTCTTCTCTCCTATGCTTCTTCCTCCAGGGGATAATTTTGGACTGAAGTATTATTCATTGTTCATATATGTATTGTATGTGTGCATGTAAGAACGTGGCATGTGCATGTAAAAAGTGAGTCACCCATTTTTCTTCAGTTTTCAAGTATGTACAAATGTCTTCATGGAGATATGTGTACATGGTTAATCTCTGTCATTGAGATGGTCATATTAAAGCTTTTTTTTTTCATATATTAGAGCATGTAATTAAATGTAACAGCCATATATGTGTTGACATGAATTTTGTCAACTTCTTATTGAAGAACATATGTAAAAACTAGCCAAAGAACCTGCCTTTTCTCTAGGCCAGCTCTGATTTGGATGGCAAACCATTTCTTGGAAGTGCAGTTTTAGTTTGCAGTCGGCTGTAGGGATGATAGTTGTGTACATGTGTGTGTGTGTGTGTGTGTGTGTGTGTGTGAGAGAGAGAGGAATTGAGAGAGAGAGAGAAAGAGAGAGAGATTGAGAGAAGTCTAGGAAATACCTGACTAGGAATGCAAAAGAAAATGGTAAGTAATAGACATTTTTTTCCCTTCCAGGATGGCAAATTTGATGTGGGGAGGGGAGAAAAGTTTATGTCTTTATCAGAACTGGTGGAACACTACAAGAAGAATCCCATGGTGGAGACCTCCGGCACAGTGGTCTACCTGAACACGTGAGACATGCTTTAATATATTACATAGAGTCCTAGACTGAGGGGCAAGGTAGACTAAACCCCCCAAGTAGTCTCTACATCAGTGAAGCTTTGCACTCGGGTTCACTCCCAACTTTGAATCCATCCATCCCATATAGCTTTTTAGGGATAGCTGGTGATTGTTGTTGAGATGTGTGTCATTTTTTGTTTTCTGTCTTGTTTTGTTTGTACTTGTTTTGTACTTGTTATATATAATTAGAGTGCATATATTTGGAAATACGAAATGATGGTGTTGAGAGTCAGTCAGTATAAGCAAATAAAGCTTGCCTTTAAGCAACCAAGTTACTTGACTTGAACATACCAGTACATCAAACTACCAAACTGATTTTCTACTGTGCTAGATGAACTCATCAAATTGGGGCATTGTATTTATAAAGAAAAATATACAAGAAACCTTGCTAATCCAAATTACCTCACACTTTATATAAACCTCTTTTACTGACCATTCTGGTCGCTGACGTGCACTCAGCAGGATCTGGAAACTAAGTGTTGAGGCTGACTCACCACTTCTTGCTAATTCAATGAAGTGATTGTCACTTAAGTTTGTTAAATAACTGTTTGGAAATACATTACATATTCTGTTTTGAATGGCGTTTGTAAGCTTTGTTAGCTAATAACATTGGCTTTACATGTTAAAGAACAGAGATGTCATTTCATCATGTCTCGGAACAAAGTAGAAGTGGTTCATGTTAAATTAGCCTTTTCAAACAATGATACAGGTGTATGTTATTTCAAGTTCTTACTCAAACAGTTTTAGTTATTTCAGTTATGTGTGCCTTAATGCATGTTAAATGTTCAGACTGATGCAGCTTAGCCTTAGATGACAGTTGGCAAAGTTCAAGTTACTTTTTCAAATTTTCATACTAAATTAGTCCCATGGACAAAAATTAAGATCTTTTCTTTTTGTTGGTTACCACTTAAGGTAAGGTAAAGATTGAATCACACCACTCATCCTCTCTCGCTTTCCAAGTGTGATACTTTGTTCAATAAATCCTTCATTTTGACACTTACAAGTAAAGGTTTAAAATTGAACAACACACACACACACACACACACACACACACACACACACACACGCACACTGTTTCATTCTCGCTTCAGTCAACTCAGAAGACAGAGCAATGCTTCTACATCTTTACTACATGCTGTCTGATTCACAACTGACAATATATGTTTTACAATGAACGCAATCAGTTAACAGTTCACCACTACCATCAGCACTCTGCTGTCAGCTGACTGACTACAGTTAACACACTGTTAACACGTTTACACACGTCACACACACACACACACCTCCCATATGATTGCATCCAGATTGAACTGATGAAAACTTGGTTTATGATTTTCTAAACTGATGCCCATTTTAACCATCAGGGAGTCATGTTATCCCTGATACTTCAAAACAGTGTTAAAACTCTATATAGGCATGTCTCTTGCCATGACTGCCAGTCCAAGATGGTTGCATAGGGCACATTAAAGGATGGATAACCTGAAGGAAGGCCAAGAAGGCTCTGGATTGAGAATGAAAAGGGCTGGTACTGGTTGCAGAATGGCTACACTGTTTCACATGGGTTGGATAGAGGGTTTTGGAGATTAGGACTATCTAAGAATATATCACCACATGTGTATGACATATTGTCAAGGGAAAGTACTGTTCTTCACAAAGTCTAAAGTGCACAAGTAGGTTAACCATCACCTCTCCAATTTGTTTAAAATTTCAGGAAAAATAATACATTTGCCACAATAAACTGATTTAGCACAAGACAATGGCAGTGAATCTACTTACAGATTGAGGGAGTGGTGCAGCTCACTGTGAGCTGAGCCTGTGTTTTCTGAGCAATAAAGAAGCACAGTTGTTAAAGACATCTCAGTTACTCATCAGTTTGATGTGAAGTTGTGTGGAAGAAGAGCAAAAATTAATTTGATTGGACAGTTTATACAAGGTTAACAAACAGGGCTTTTACAAATGGCAGACAGTAAAGTTCTGGCAAGCAGTGCTGGCTGTAGCATTGAGAGAGATTGCAATGAAACAGCTGATTATTTTTAGATGTACTGGGGGCAAGTTCTGCTGCTGATTTTTTTATGACTTTTGCCTAGAAATGAAGTTTATTTATTTCTACAAGAAGAGAAGCTTTGGAGATGGATGTTAAGCTGTCTTGGTGGAGCTGAAGTTTATGTCACTGGCCATCTTTTGGAACTTTGACAAAGCCGCATTGATTCAAAAGTGGAAGGGTCGACCTGTGAAGAAAAGGAGTCAAATTTGAAAAGAAAAACATTTGGAGAGAAATCTATAAACAGTGCTACCAGCGTAGTAGGGTTAGGGGTGAGAGTAAAGAGTAGTGACTTACAGGCTGGAATTTAAAGTAACAATAATGGTTAGAAGTCAGTTTTTGTTCTAACTGAGGTGATGGTATGTATGCAGCCCTTTAATGCTACCCGCATCACAGCATCATGCATCAATGACCGCATTAAGCAACTGCAGCAGGAGAGGGAGCTGAAAGATAAGGATTCCAGTACTACCACCACTAGCAAAGGGGGATTCTGGGATGAGTTTGAGGTCAGTCACGCTCAAATAGTTATTTTTCCTTCTTTTTTTTGTTGCTGTTCTTCTGCTCTGTGTGAATGTGCATGTGAGTGCATGCATGTGTGTGTGCCTGCATCGTTTACGTGTGTGTGTGTGTGTGTGTGTGTGTGTGTGTGTGTGTGTGTGTGTGTGTGTGTGCGTGTACACATGTGCACATGTGTGTGTGTGTGTGAATGTGTGTGTGTGTGTGTATGTGTGTGTGTGTGTGTGTGTGCACATTTGCATTCCTGCCTGCATATGTTGTGTGGGAGTGTAAGTGCGTGTGTGCATGTGCATTTGTGCCTGCATGTGTTTATGTATGTGTGAGAGAGGAAACGAATGTGTGTTCTCAGTCATGGGTGTGTGTGTACTCGTGTATGGACGTGTGTTTTTTGTGTGTGTGTGTGTGTGTGTGTGTGTGTGTGTGTGTGTGTGTACTTGTGTATGGATGTGTGAGTGAATGTGTGTGTGGTGTGTGTGTGTGTGTGTATATGTGTGTGTGTGTGTGTACTCGTGCATGGGTGTGCGAGTGTGCTTGTATTTTTGTGGTGTGTAGGTGTGTGTGTATGTTTGTGTGACAGTCCATTTTTTAACCTGTGTGTGTTACAGCAACTGCAACAACAGGAGGAGAGGCATCTGTACAGTCGCAAAGAGGGTCAGCGCCCAGAAAACAAGCCCAAAAACAGATACAAAAATATCTTGCCTTGTGAGTAGTCTACTCAGAGGGAGTGACAGTGTGTGTGTGTGTGTGCACATGTGTGTGCAAGCATGCACGCGTGTGCATGTGTACATGCTTTTAAATGTGTGTGGGTGTGGGGTGTGTGTTTGTGTGTGTGTGCGTCTGTGTCGCACGAACGTGTGCCTGTGTGTGTGTGCTGAGTACTTGCTACACATTGAATCGTAGTTTATCTTTTCATTCAGATGAGTAGGGCTCACATGACTGCTCAAAATCTGGCAGGAAACAGCTACCCCTAGCCCACCACCCTCTTCCCCTCTTGAAAAAAAAAAAAGAAAAGAAAAGAAAGAAATAAATTTGCTCATTCATGACTGTTGTTTTTGGTTTTCGGCCAAGGACTCTTTGGACAAAGACCTCAGTGTACTATAATTGTATAACTGTCATGACTAGTAAATGTAGCCATAAGAAACAAGGTGTAAAGTTTAAACTGGCATATTGTTGTATTGTGTGTTAGGAAAATGTTGATTACTAATTTAAAAGTCAGAGTACTCCCCTGTGAGAAGGAAAAAAATGTCAGGTGTCATATCACCGTAGATGGGTGTGGATGTTAAATCCAAATGTAACTAACTAGCTTACTGATGAGAAAGCTGTTTGAGAGAGTAAACTACAGCACCTTTTTAGGATTGCAAAACAAAACAAAAACTGTTCCCCTTTTGAAATTGCTTCGCTGTTCACACATATAACATGAGACATCAACCAGAGTTACTTTTCATACCTGATAGCAGACTGGAGATATGCATTCAGCTTTGAATGAAGGTTTCCTGTACTGTCTCTCAATTAAGAAATGAGATTAAAAGAAAAGACAAAATTGTGATCTATGTAAATGTCAGTTTGAAGTCAGTGTCCTTGGCCAGATATTGGAACATTATTGTGGAAATAATTAACTTGGATAAGTACATGTCTGTCAGTTTTGTGTGTGTATTCTGTATATGAAATTGGTTGAATATTAGAGCTCATAAATGAACCATTCCTCATGTTGAGGCAGAACATTTGAAATGGAACTAAAATCTTGATTAATCATAAAAAGTGTTTAAAATAACTTCACCAAAAACAACATGGACAAATGAATCACAAGACAAACATGATGCATTTCAACCTCTAAGATCTTCTTCAGGCAAGGTAAATTACACTCAGGACAACAAATGAAAAAATAATAAAGTTTTATAAAAAACCTTTTGGTGGTAGTTGAATCCGTTGGAGAGGAAACTGACATTTCAAACCATAGGCCTGTTGTCAAGTGAAGAGAAGAGGACAGTGTAGACAGGAAAGCCCATGTGAGAATTGGGTGAGAACATCTCATTTAAATATTAAGTTGGACCAAAATAAAAACACTGATCACTGTTCAGGTGTATTGAGCACCACACACACACACACACCACAGATCACCCAAAGACACCAACATGCACACACACACACACAAATCCCTACCCCAACCCCCCCCCCCCTTCCCTCCACAAAAACAGACAACACCACACACACACACACAACACCCCCCCACCACCACCACCCACACACAGACGCACACCACACCACACACGCTCACACACATACACACACACACAAAAAAGGGGAGGGGAATAAATGGAAATATTCACTGTTTAGCCTTCTGAAAGAAAAAGAAACGGGCTAAAGAGGGACAGGACAGAGAGATTAAGGCAGAAGGGCCCTGGCTCAGCTAGACGTCAGTGACTCTGATGTTCATCCCAGCCAGCTGTGTGATGCCCAAGTGGCTGATGACAAGGCTGTCCATGTGCTTTCTGTACACATGGTCTCTGGGGTTCTGCCACACTACTGATATCTTTGCATGACTGAAGCTGTGATATGGACCAACAAAATGTTGGCCGACTGGGTTGCTGTGGGCCAGGTTCATCGACCTCAGGTGCTCTGAAAAGCGGTCAGCCATTGAGTGGTAGGTCTCCCCAACATACAGCTTGGAGCAGAGGGTGCAGGTCAAGACATACACTAAGTCCCTAGACTGGCAGTTTAAACTGGACCTCACAGTGAATGTGCCAGAGGGTCCCACGACTGTAGCTGAGGCGTCTATGAATGGGCACTTCCTGCATTTTTTTGTCCCCAAGGACTGCACCCTGGTGAGGTTGACTGGGTGGCCTGCGGTCCATGCTTGGACCTCACAAGCATGTCACACAGGTTCTTGTCCCTCTGAAAAGCAATCAACGGTGGCTTGGAAAAGATTTGTTTGAGGTCTGGATCTTGCTGGAGGAGACTAAAGTTTTCACGCAGGATCCTGCAGACTGGTAGTTTTGAGGATGGTATGGTATGACTACCACAGCGCGATCCTCATCTTCTCCCCATTTCTTTTGGTCTCAGGGCTTCTGTGCAGCTGGTAGAGCGTGCACGCTCAAGTGCTGTCTGCACAATATCCTCTGGGTACTGGCGGGCTATGAAGAAAGGTGAACATCCTCTGAGCCTCCTTCCTCTGGGTACTGGCGGGCTATGAAGAAGGTGGACATCCTCTGAGCCTCCTTCTCAAAGTCCTGCTCCCTACTGCAGATGCATCTGAGCCTTTGGAACTGAGAATGTGGTATACTGTTTTGAAACAGTATACCACATTCTCAGTTCCAAAGGCTCAGAATGATGGTTGGTGGCGTGTGTGTGTGTGTTGGTGTCTTTGGGTGAACTATGGTGTGTGTGTGTGTGTGCTCAATACATCTGAACAGTGATCAGTGACTTATTTTGGTCCAACTTAATATTTAAATGAGATGTTCTCACCCAATTCTCACATGGGCTTTCCTGTCTACACTGTCTTCTTCTCTTCACTTGACAACGGGCCTATGGCTTGAAATGTCAGTTTCCTCTCCAATGGATTCAACTACCACCAAAAGGTTTTTATAAACTTTATTATTTTTTCATTTTACTACGAATCCTGCAGTCAACTTTTGTTTCTTCCTCAGGACAACAAAAATGGAGAACGAGCAATCACTTATCTTTGTCAAATTCAGAGCAAGATGGGCATTAAATCAAAGATAAGTGATTGCTTGTTCTTCATTTTGGATGTGATTCAACTCCCATCTGTGTGCCAAAGGTAAGTGACTGCTCGTTTTGGTTGTTGATTTATCTTGCCTGAAGAAGACCTATGAGGTCGAAACACGTGTTTGTCTTTGTTGTTTGGCAGAGTTATTTCAGATAATTTTTAAAGATTTTTTTTTTAGATTTCTGCCTGCAGTTGCTTCACTTTGCAACTAAAATCTTGATTGTAAACAATGGGGGGAAAAAAGTAAACTGTGTTACATCATGCAATTTTGGTCTGTCATGTGCAGTTGATCACACACGTGTCATTCTGAAAGATGGTGATCCCAATGTCGTTGGATCTGACTATATCAATGCCAATGTGATCACGGTAAGAATTCAGGCTTATTGTTACCTGTCATATGTCTTGACAATGACATGATGGTACATAATTCTTTTTTTTTTAATTAAAAAAAAATTTTTTTTTTGCTGTCCCAACCTCTGCACCACCTCAGAGGCAGTGCACCCACACTGCTCATTCCGACACCCTGTCCACAGCTACAGCCCGGTCGGCCCTGCCGCAGCCCCGGCACCGGCAATCCACAGGGAGCAGTCAGTGTCAGTCGTCAAGAGGCAACCCACCGGAGGAGACACTGCACTGCTGCTGAGTCACTTCGGTGGTGTTCAGTGGCGTCTGTTCAGATCTAACATACGCAGGACACCACCTACTAAGCCCCCTACTGAAGACAATAATTGCTTAGTCGCGGAGCCGGCGTGAATGAGTCTCCCCCCGGAGGGCGCCACCACGTCTGTCCAACGACAGCCCCCATGGACCCGCCGATACAGGTGATCCTGACGGAACCAAACCAAGGCCACACAGACGAGGAGAGGACATCGAAACTGAGGTCACTATGAGAGCAGGGCATGAAGGGCCACAGAACTTGAGACTTTTTTTTTTTTAATGCTGATCGATGAGAATGAGGATGATTAAGATGATGCTACGGATTTCCATTTCGGTCTTGAGACTACATGACAGGGCTGTACTCTACGCTTCCTTTCATAATATATCCCGGCGTCAACCAGGCCGGAGAGATACAGGCACCTGCAGTGTTGGTCAGGAAATTTGAGTGACGCTCTCAGAAACGCATCCATTAAGTGGATGAAACTCGACTGTGTGGTCCCAGTCTTCCCAGCTGAGCCCGTAGCAAACTCAACTCTGGGTAGGAGCCGGTCGGGGCAGAAAAACCCACATGACTCTGATGACATTCGAACCCACGACCTCCCAGCCGGGAGTCCGCAACGCTAACCACTTCGCCACGGCGGGCTGTCCTTTTTTTTTTGTTGTCTTTGAATTCACAGGTCAATAATAGTCAACTATGACGGCTGACCTACAAATTTGAAGATTGAAGAATTCATATTGAATTTATATGGTTTGGATTGAAAGGGTGAATGTTTAATTACACTTAATGTATTAATGCATGTGAAAAGTTCTTGTGAGTGTCAGTAGTGTCAGTCCATGGCACTTTTTATCTAGAGTTTAGCTAATCAGGGAGAATGGCCATGTTGTTATTTTTGGTTACAGGGTGCTTTGCAAATTGCACACTTCGTGTCTGTCTCTATGATATATAGCCACAGTGTCCAAGCAAGGTGTTAGAAGAGAAGAAAGCAGTCGTTCAGGAACTCCCCATCAAGTATAAGAGCATCAAGGACTTTGATCCCGTACTTTTATATGTGATAAAACATATTTTTGTTTTGTTTGCTTATTAGTTTGTGAAAGACATGCCATTAACCCAAACATTCGCTCAGTGCAGTGCTTGAGTGTCACTGAGCATAGTTGGGCTGAGCCACTGAGCACATTTATGCTTGAGTGGCAATGAGTATGTTTTTCGTTCAAGGCCTGAGTATGTTTATGCATCACACCTGACTGGTTTTCGACCTTTCAGCTGTATTTCCATTTAGTTGCAGAAGGGGTAAGGGATACAACTCTTGCAGACATCCACAGTTACGTGTGACTCATATTGTATTCAAAGAATACAAAGCACCTGCAGCAGTGTCTGTTGACCTGTATTTCTTTCCATCCAGCAGCTCCATCTCCACATATTTTCAGCCAGCATATATCCACCAAGGAAGATGAGACATACAAAATACTGAAGCAATTAAACAAGTGCGTTGCTTCATCCAAGATGAATTTTAAGCAAAAAAATCACAAAGCTTCTCTCTGTGGAAAAGAAGAATCAAGTTCACTGTAGCCAACCAAACCATTCCAACTGTAACAGAAGAACCAGTTAAGAACATAGGGAGGTGGTCCAATGACTCCTTGAAAGATGCAAGAGAGGGGAGGAAACCAAGCAAATGGCAGAAGTACAAGGTCTGGTGTTTGCAGTTCACACTGATCCTGAAAGCTTCTGTAGCCTCTACTGATTTATGATACCGACACAAGCACTGTGGAATCAATGGAGGCCAAAATCATCAAATATAAAAGAAAATGGCTTGGTGGCGCACCTGGTCCCACTGAAGTTGCACTCTATTTTGTCACCAAGGAAGCTAAATCTTCCTGTAAAATCCATCCTCAAGGAATAGAAATTGGGTAAAGCAAGGTGTCCACGACGGGAGAAATTGTGAGGGTATTGCTTAAGTGAACTAAGTTGATGTATTAGTCAGGAGGCATAACTCACTCCCTACTGGCCAATATGAAATTCAACATTCCTCTGTATACTGGGTGTTTGTACACATTTTTCTAAAATCTTAAAAAAAAAAAAATTACACCACATCAAAAACACTTGGAGCTGGACACATGACTGTTGTGTGGTTGAACAGGGTCAGTACAAAGTTTCAGTGCTGTAGCATATACCATACTCTCTTTTTGTAGCCGTATGAAGGAGAGGTTATTTTTCATATTTTGTAAAACTCAAAATTAGTTACACAGGCATATAAGTGAAATATTCTCTAGGTTATTTTTCATATTTTGTGAAAGTAGTTACACAGGCAATAAAGTGAAATTTTTTTTCTGTCTTGAAAAAATGTCCGCTTTCATCATAAATCACTTTGAGAAACCCATTAGAGTGTAAAAAAAATAACTACTTGCCAATTTCTTTCATTCATTCATTATGCCCATCGCTCCTGGTGGAGCATAGGCCATTCCAGTCCAGTTGGTCCCTTGTTGTTTCAACTCCGCCTCAGTGTCTCGCCTCCAGCTGTTGCAAGGCCGGCCTCTCTTTCTCTTTCCCTGCGGGTTCCAGGTCAGGGCTAGGCGTGTGGTGCTGGATGCTGGCTTCCTGAGGGTGTGTCCGATCCAGCCCCACTTCCTTCACAGTATCTACTTGTTCACTGGTTCCTGTCCCGCACGCTCTCACAGATCGTTTCGGATTTTTGTCCTGCCATCGGATTTTATAGATGCGCCTCAGACAGGTGTTGAAGAATGTCTGAACCTTTTGTTGCATCATCTGTGTTGTTTTTCCTTTACTAACCAAAATAACTAAAATCAATAAGATATGACAGAGTACTTTGTAGTTTGTCATTCAGCATTCTTCACAAGACTGGAGAGTTGTAGTATTGGAAACAAATCATAAAAAAAAAAATGGTTACACACGCACTCTTGAAATTTTGACATATAATAACTCTGTATCTGTATAAACAAAGTACATAACTTCAAAGCTCTTGCTTATTCAGTACTCTGTCATTCACAGGAAGAAGATGGGGTATTTTTCATGATGAGGTGAGATGGAAATATAACCAGGTGTGAACCTATTCTTCTCTTGAAGAAAGGGCTTTTTCTATTGTGACGGACCATATTTTGTGGTGTCCGAAATTTTGGGGACACATTGGACCAGAATAGGTAAACCTGAAAAACCAGTTGACCTGTTTACCTGACAGCTACTCACCTGTGTTTTGTGTTAGTTGGGTGAGTGAGGATTTCCCTTCAGTCTCTGCAGAGCTGCTGGCACAGAAACAACTGCAGAGAGCCGAAGAGAGACTGGGGGCGAATGTTTATGGCAGTCAGGTATGTTCCAATAGTTGAATGGAAGTTAGGGTTTGTGCTAATGAAGTTGCTTTTTCCTGCAGGTGGTTCAGAACTTTCCAGTTCGTAGTAAAGGCCTAAGAATAATTAATTGTTCCCTTGATATATCTTATGATTTGACGACATAGGGTGACAGTAAGAAGCTGTAGCTAGTGAATGTGTTAGTCAAGAGGTGGATGAGAAGAATGGAGTGAGTAGATGAAAGAAAGAATATGTATACTTATATGTGTTCTGGGAAAAATAATCTACTTAAATCAATGTATTATTGAAAAAAAAAAATGTTGTTTATCTTTTCTCTAGAGTATTAAAATGATGTTGGTGAGCTCTGAAAATGAGCAGTGAAAATTACTGTGCATAAATTATTGGAAAATGTAAAATGATTCCTGTTGTGCATACGTCTAGTGATAATGATGAACATTCTCTTACTTGATAAAAAGTGACAAACAGAAATCGTTCCTTGAAATGTAATTGGACACGTCTAGAGATGATATGAAAAAGATAAAAACATTCTTTTCTTGATAAAAATGGGACAAAAGTGAATGGTCCCTTTATATGTAATAATTGTATTCTTGGCACTTTGAAAAAGGGTTCCATGTGGAAATCCTTTTCTTCAGTGTAAACAATCATGGTGTTAATCAAGGATGTTTTTATATTGTAATGCACCCATTGTATTGAAACTTCGTAGATTTTATTATGGGTATTTTCCCCCCAATTTCCAGTGAAATGTATCATGTGAAGAGTGACTGTTAGTTACAAACAAGAACAATAAATACGTTAGAGGTAGGTTAGATAATCAAGGTAGCTATCAGTTCCCCAGGTGTCAGTGAAGCACCCATGTTCGACCTGGAACTGACTGCCATCTGGATGTGGGGTGCAGCACAAGCAGAGCCGCTGTCTCCACCCATGAGGTGTGGAGAGGCTGTCCGTGAGGTCAGCAATGAGCTAGCATGTCAAAGGGCTTCACAGTTCATCAGGATGATGACGTGTGTCTCTCCTGTTGTGTGGGAGTCCTGGAAGGACTCCACGATCTGCTTCTGTTGGCAGCTTTTGAACCTCTTCTGTTGTGTGGGAGTTCCTGGAAGGACTCCACAAACCCTGAGTGATTTCTGAACTGTGTGAGGACTGTGTGACTTGGGCCGGACGCGGCCAAGTACATAGACTGTCTGTGGTGACACTGCTCTGGGTGCCAGCTTGGCCTGTGCAGGAGAGAGAAAGCAAAATATGTTTGATATGCCAGTATAACAACTACTGTTGTTGCACGCCCTTGGTGGTGGCATGCTCTTATTTATGTGCCTTCTTATACTTAACTTGTAACATGTATTTGTTTTGATTTTGATGATTCAGGCAGCAAAAAAGAAAAGAGAAAGAAACTAAACTTGTTGCCTGGCTATCTATGTTCGTAGGGTGTGTATAGGGAAAAGTCGTACATGCATCCAAACTTCTGTTGAGAGTCAGACAGCAAAACACACACCGCACTCAGTCTGTAACATCTACACACACACACACACACACACACACACACACACACACACACACACACACACACACACATTACACTCACACCACACAAACACACACACACACCACCACCACCACCACCACCACCACCACCACCACACACAGACACACACATACAGAGAGAGAGAGAGAGAGAGAGAGAGAGATGCAGACTGACAGAGTAAATAATGATGACTAAATACCTTGGCATAAAGCGTGGACCTGATCTGGCCCAAAAAAAACCAAGGGGGCGTGGTCAGTCATGCCTTGCAACTTAGTCCATGTGTTTTTTGCTGGCCTGTGTAAGGAGGTAATGGTGGAAAAAAAGAAAAATCTGCATTTTCAGCATTGAAAAGTTGCTCTATGATAATGAGACAGGTTAATAAATCACATGGCATGCTTCAGTTACCGTGACTTAGAATGATGTTCACTCTAAAAATATGCTAATGCACGATCCACTGTAGTGGATGTCAGAGAGAAAGTGTTGTGTGCAGGACGTTCGCTATAGCGGACATCAGAGTGGAGTGAGTTAACTCACAAAGGTTATCTCTGCACTCATACACACTTATGCGCTCTCTCAAACATTCATCATCTCTCTTTGGGAATGGGATTTTATGCATTTGCTTTTCACCTAACATGACTGAGATCAAGAGATATAGCTTCTAGTCTGCTTATAATTACACATGAAAAACCCAAATGCACAAAACAGAATATAATCAAAACATTACAGACTTATATTTCCTAATTCCGGTTTGTAGACAAGAATGTCTTCTTACTTGGCCAGGTTTCCACACACACACACACACACACACACACAAACTTGCTTAACTCACCACAGTTCTCAGACAAATCACTGCAAATTTGCTTCAGGATCAGGTGATAGTGATGCCTTGGGTTGTCTGGCACCAGGTTCCAGGACTGGGTCTCCGTCATCATCACAGGGGGGCTCTTCTTTGACATAGAAATCATTTTCTTTTTCCTGTTCACCTGCCTCTGGGTTTTGAACATAGTCTTTCTTTCTCAGCTTGTGTTTGATGCCAAAGCCCTGACTTTTAAAGACCTTGCTTCAGCTTCTGTTGCCCAGACCATGTTTCTTTTTGACCCTACCCTAACCTGTCCTGTTCACTCTTCCCTCTCTCTTGTTGCGTTCTGTTCCTCTCTTGTTCTCCATTCAGTTTATATAGGGATGGAAACAAAAAATATCCCTTTGGCCATGTCTTTGTCTATGTTGCTTCTCTGCCACCTTGCTCACATTCCACAGTGAATTCCTCTCTGGCTGCATTCTTCCACACATCAGCATTTATACACATTTCTACATGATAGCTCAGCAAGCAACTACTTCTCACCAAATGGACATTGAAAATTCCCGACAATTTTGGAGCCATTCTTATACAGTAATTATCCTGTAGAAAGCTACAACAGTGCCGTCCACATGTATTCCAGCCAGCGTGACAAAGCATCAACACAGTACCCTACAGCAATACCGATAGAACAAGCACAAGACTCCTGTTCTTGTAGGTATAGGTAAAGGGACAAAAGTCTGTCCCCTTTGTCTGGCCAATATTTCAGCATCGGTGACATGTTTGTGTACTGAAAACCACTGACGTCATTTTCAAAAGTGTACTGTTTTGTGTGAAGTAAAGAAAATCGTTGAACTGTCGTTTGATGCTTGCAGTTTGCTGTTAGATCTGGCATGGCATTGGCAAACAAACAGCTCACAGAGGAGACGAAAAAATACATTGTGTCGTTGATAGACCAGGGGCTTTGGGTGTTTGAGGTGGCAAATGTGTTGAACTTGAACAGGTCAAAACAGTAGAAAAAACAACCTAGGAGTGGTGGGCCCAGAGTGTTCACAAACAGGTGCGTGTCTGCATTGTCAAAGATCGTAAAACGGGACAGATCTGCCACAGTTTCTGAAATCTTAGCCGCATTCCATGCATCAGCCTCCGTTGAAGTCAGCCAAAGACAATCAGTGAAGAAATTAGTCATCAAGGAAGTGAACAGAAAGAAGGGGCTGCAGTACTGTAGGAGTAAATTTCACTGGACTGAACGATTAGTGGAAAAATGTTATTTTCAATGATGAAATTACCATTGTGATCAATCCCAATGTACGTGTAAAACAATGGGAGGAAAGTCGAAGAGAAGTGGTCAGTGCTTTCATCTTGGCCCGAAGAATACATTGAAATTGATGGTGTGGGGATGCATTTCGTATGACAGAGTTGGACCGCTGGTGTTCGTGGAAGGCAGCATGTCAGAAGTATGCTGATGTGCTGGAAAACAACTTTCTACCGTTTGTTGCCGACCACTACCCAAACAAACGTTGGTACCTGCAAGAAGTCAATGCCTCTGTTCACTGCTTGGCTCACACCAAGACGTGGGAAGCAACAGCAGCAGAGTTCCCGTGTTTTTCTGGCCCCCTCAGAGTCCACATCTAAATCCGATCAAGAACACATGATCAAGAACTCACGTGAGAAAAAAACATTCACTGCATCAGTACTGTCACAGATCTGCGCTGTGTACTTACCACGTACTGGAATTAGTTGCCTTTCTCCACTCCCCCTATGACTCTCTGCTGAGACGCTGTCAGCATGTTTTGAGTCGGAAGGGGGCCAGATTACCAAGTACTAGCAAGTTAAGTCCAGCCTAAAGGTAAGAATAGTTTTCAGCAACAGGTGCCTGTAGGTAGTCCGTGCCGGAAGTGCCGAGAGGGGACAGACTTTTATCTCATGAGCATAGCGGACTCGGTCTAGTTACTGAGCAACTTCTGCTAAGTGAGCCTTTAGCACTCACTTCATACTCTGAGGTCCTAGTGGATAGATTTGTCTCCCTTTCGCAATCAGAAAGGTTTGGGGGGGGGGGGGGGGGGGGGGGGGGGGGGGGGGGGGGGGGGGGGGGTGAGGGGAGTGGAGGGGGGAAGGGGAAGTGGAGGAGGGGCTCACCACCCTGGATCCCAGCTATCACCTAACGATTAGTTACCTGACCACTTTTGCGACCTTCACACAGTTTGAACATCTGTGGTAGGTGAGCACGCTACTGCTAATCAGCTGATTACCTGTTTCTCCACTACACTCAAAATTCTTGTTGTCTAATGCACTTAAGGCCCTTTTGTGAGAATTTTGCTGCCTTGACAGTATTACTAACAATGCATGAGGACTCCGGAGACAAAGTTGTAAGATCAGTCTGGCCAAAGCTAAAGACTGGCAGAACATGGAAATTTCATGTGGCACTGGAAAACCTCAAGATCAGGGAAAGAATAGGCCATACACAGATCAACAGACGGGCTTGAATCAACAGAAATGAAATGGTGATAAAAAGCAAAAGGGAAAGCAAAGAGAGACATGGTGATAGAAGCGCTGCAGAAAGAAGAGGATGCCAAGAGAATCGAGAGAAGGCAGTCCAGCAAGGCCAAAAAGGACAGTGGACTTCATGTTAAAATGCGCTCCAAAGAAGTCTCACCTAGAATTACATGTAGCACATGGCACTTCTCAGAGTCAGCTTCATTCTCAGTCTGGGTATGACCCCCTGCCCTCAAATTCAAACCTGGTCAAATGGCTTAAATCAGATGACCCTAGGTGTCCACGCTGTCATAGCAAACAAAGAATGGAAACATGTCCTGAGTTCATGTAAAGCAGCGCTAACCATAGAAGGTAGACATGGAAGCACAACCAAGAGATCAAGGAGATTGCTGATGTGGTTAGCATTGCCGGAGGAAACACTACACCACTACTAGCAATGAAGTTCCATATGGCAGGAGGTCACAAATCATGGTCTGGAGCAGCTTTGATATCAAGACCCAAGTCAAATGAAACAAACTGCAGCGTTACGGGAACATGACGAAAAAGCGGAAGAGCACACAAAACAAAGTGTGAAGTAACGCACTTTTAATGCACAACACAAAACAAGACAAGACAAAATTTTCGGCAGTAAGCCTTCCTCGGCGACAAAACAATAAAAACATGGAAGCACAACCAAGAGATCAAGGAGATTGCTGATGTGGTTAGCATTGCCGGAGGAAACACTACACCACTAGCAATGAAATTCCATATGGCAGGAGGTCACAAATCATGGTCTGGAGCAGCTTTGATATCAAGACCAAAGTCAAATGAAACACTGCAGCGTTACGGGAACATGACGAAAAAGCGGAAGAGCACACAAAACAAAGTGTGAAGTAACGCACTTTTAATGCACAACACAAAACAAGACAAGAAATTTTCGGCAGTAAGCCTTCCTCGGCGACAAAACAATAAAAACAGTACAGACATTAACATGCGCAATACTCCCCTTGTGAAGCCAAAGTGGTAAATGAAGTTGAAAGAGGGACAGTGGGAGAGAGGGTGAGTTGTGTTCGAGGAATATGGCACGAGGAAAGAGGGGGTAGAGTGAAGCGAGGAGGAGGAAAAGGAGAGAGAGAGAGAGAAAGGGGGGGGGAAGAGGGAGAGAGAGAGAGAGAGAGAGAGAGAGAGAGAGTGAAAGAAAGTAGAGGAAGATCGGAGAGTTAGAGAAAGAAAAGGACAGGGAGGGGAAGGAGAGTGAGAGGGGGGGAGGAGAGAGAGAGAGAGAGAGAGAGAGAATGAAAGTAGAAGAGTGAAGAGTGAGAGAGAAGAGGACAGGGAGAGTGAGAGGGGGAAGGGTGTGATTGTGTGTAGTGGGTGTGTTGCATATGAAAGAAATGAACAAGAGAAAACACAATAAATGAAATACAATATGCACCAAAAACAGGGTTCATAGCCTAAGAGCATTCCCAAAATTCCCAAACTTTTCCCAAACTTTCAAAACCACTTTCTGGATTTTTCAAAGACCTTTAAACGGCCCTAAAACTGACATTAAATAGATAAAAGGGACACGTAAATAAGCACGAACACACCCACACAACAGACAGACGGATTACCTTTTAATAGAACAGTTCCTTGTTATCACACCAATTTTCTGGCCTTATCACTGTCTGTTCACAATGACCCAAAGAAATGTAGACTATTATATTCCTTTTTTCCAGCCACAATGCACTGCCATTGTTTGAAAAATGAATCATTGGATTCTGTCCTAGATGTCATTAGAGTTACAACTGTCAATTCCAAAGGCAGTCAATGTGTTGTAGTGGACCACAAGTTCATTTAAAATTAAATGCAAAAGAACTGATACACATATATTTCAAACATGGGGTAGCAGAATTTCTGGCTCTACTTTCCTCCAGTATTTTCAGCAATAATCTTGTAAAACTCATTAACAGCCACACGTTTTTTTTCTTTTTTTTTTTAATGGGCAAAAACGTCAACCTGAACAACGAAAAAAACAAGAAGGTTGAGGTATGGCTGATGGGACAGCGTTTGGATAGCTTGGCTGACTACTGAAACAAAAGGTTCACCAAAAATCATATTCCATCTTCGTCTCATTTTTTTTCCTGTGGCCAAGAGAATGTGACCTGTGATCCTGCGCGATGAACACTTCACCCATCGATCCTGTATCGATGTTTTTTACTGCATGCTGCGCAGTACGCAGACTGCTTGTTGCCAGCATTTTTTTCTGCAGCCATCGTTTATAACACAGATTTTTTGAGCCAAAGCTTACTGAAAACGCACTGGCTCGGCATTTTCATTTCTCGGAGAGACCCGGATATTCCAAGGGAAGTAACTCGCATTACGCTAGAAATCGAAAGTTCGTTTCTGCTCAATTTGCTGCGGTTCATCCGATCGCATTTATTTTTTTTTATTTTATGGTTATTTCCTCTTATATGTTAAATTTCATGGCCCCCTTTTTTTTTTCGAAGTGGATTTCTTATATCGGTGACATAAATCCAAATTCACAAACTTTCACAAACCATATTCATGTTTTCTTATTTTTCAAAGACTTTCCAGGGCCTGGAAATAAAATCCTTTTTCCCCAAACCTTCCCAAACGCTATGAACCCTGAAAAGCATTGCAAATGACAAGAGGACGGGGGGGGGGGGGGGGGGGGGGGGGGAGAAGAAGGGGTCAGCCGCCTAAAGCACCCGACCCAAGTCTCTGTGTGTGTGCGTATGTGTGTGTGTGTGTGTGCGTGTGTGTGTATGGTTGTGCCCGCGCACAAGAGCTTTTTCTGGGGGGGGGGGGGGGGGGGCATCTGGCTAGGGGGGATTTTCTCAGGGTTCTCTGTTTTCCCTCTCACCCCTTGATGCTTGGGTAGGGCAACCTACCCTAGGGTCAGACTTGGGTCGGGTGCTTTAGGTGGCTGACCCCCTTCTCTCCCCCCGTCCCCTTGTCGTCGTTTACAATGCTTTTTGGTGCATATTGTATTTCATTTATTGTGTGTTTTCTCTTGTTCATTTCTTTCATATGCATACACAACTACCCACTACACACAATCACACCCTTCCCCCCTCTCACTCTCCCTGTCTCTCTCTCTCTCTCTCTCACTCTTCACTCTTCTTCTACTTTCATTCTCTCTCTCTCTCTCTCTCTCTCTCTCCCCCCCCCCCCCCCCCCCCCCCCCCCCCTTTCTCTCTCTCTCTGTCTCTCTCTCTCTGTCTCTCTCTCTTTTCCTCCTCCTCGCTTCACTCTACCCTCTTTCCTCGTGCCATATTCCTCGAACACACAACTCACCCTCTCTCCCACTGTCCCTCTTTCAACTTCATTTACCACTTTGGCTTCACAAGGGGAGTATTGCGCATGTTAATGTCTGTACTGTTTTTATTGTTTTGTCGCTGAGGAAGGCTTATTGCCGAAAAATTTCTGTCTTGTTTTGTGTTGTGCATTAAAAGTGCGTTACTTCACACTTAGTTTTGTGTGTGCTCTTCCGCTTTTTCGTTATGATAGCAAGAGCATAGAAGCAGTTTTCTGGATGGAACAGATGACTGGGAATGCACAGAAGACCTTTCAGAATGGGAGAACTATTCAGAGATCATCGGGAGTGGCATGAGAACGGATATTGTTCTCCACTTAGGTTCATCAAAACAAATGATTCTGATCAAACTCACTTTGCCATACGAAATTAGAATGGAGCAGGTGCCCATCTAGAAGACTGAAAAGTTTGCCAGTCTAGCTAGCAGCTTGAGGGGAGTCTGGCTTCCAAGCCCAGGTTCTCACCATAGAGGTTGGAACAAGCGGATTTGTGGGCTCATCAGCCTATGATTTCATGAAACAGCTCAGGATTTCAGGCAGGAAGAGGACCAGAATCCTGAAGGCAATGGAAGAGGCAGCTGAAGAGGGTTCCAGCTGGATCTGGTCAAGGGGGAACAAAAGTGAACTTCATAAGGCTTAAATTTCCCTACTAAGAACAGGTGTCTGTGAGCAGTGGGATAAGACATCTATCTTAACAGGCACGCCTTGAGATGCCCACCCACCTGAAAGTTGCGGTTTTAAATCTTGGCAGCACCAGAAAAAACAAAATGGCAGTAAAGGGCATCTGGGAGTCATGACCTGGATGTGGCGCAGCCCCCTTAGAATGTAATGAGTTCAGGGCCGAAACATTTGTCTGAAGGGAGGTTTCTTTTCTGAAGATGTTCAGCTGTCAAGCTCACCCTAGAGTTTCTTCCAACAGAAGATAAAAACGCTCAAACTGGAAGGAAAGGGGATGATAACTCTTATCTTGGTCTATGATCTTCAAGGAGATAAGTCTTCTTCTTCTTCTTCTTCTTCCTAAAGTACTGGTTCACTCAAAAAAACGAGTAGGTCACCAGCGCATATGTTAAAAAGTAAAATAAAATGAAATGAAATAAAAATAAAGTGCGACTCAGCCAGTTGGCCCTTGGAGCAAATTTGGCAACAAGGAGTTGCACACGATCAGGCCAACGATCTTTCTCTTACCAGGCACCTGTTCTATGGAATAGTCTCCCTTCTTCTCTGTGTAACATGGACTCGTTAAAGACTTTTAAAACCTCCTTAAAGACACATCTTTTCCCTGGGACTGATTAATGATGTCCACTTACCATTGTGCGCGTGTTTGCTGATGTGAATGCGCTCATCTGTCTGTCTGTCCGTGTGTTTTTTTTTTTTCCCCGGCGATGTGTGTGTGTGTGTGTGTGTGTGTGTGTGTGTGTGTGTGTGTGTGTGCGTGCATGTGTGTGTGTGTGGTGTGTGTGTGTGTGTGTGTGTGTGTGTGTGTGTGTTGTGTTTGCGTGCGCGCGCGCTTTGAATTAGAATTAGAATTTTATCATGTTTTTTGAAATATGCGCTTTGGGCTCTCGCAAGGTAAAGCGCTCTATAAATATCCTTTTACATTACATTACATTACGATATTCAAAAAGTTAAAAGCAATGGCCAGATTCAGGCCCAGGTAACCATAAAATATCTGGGGAAGTTAAAATAGAAAATCAGTCTATGCAGATTTCAAGACTGTCGTATCAATTTGATTCTTGAATGAGACTGCATTTGTGGCAATCTTGATGGCACCCGGCAGTGAGTTCCACAGCCGTACAGAACTAGGATAAAAAGAAAGTAGATAGCTGTCAATGTTTGATGCAGGTATGGCATAAGATTGACCGCTACTCCTGGTGCTACTTTCTTTCAATACTAGTCGCTCCATTGGTATATCAACTAGTTTAGCTCTGCCTTTGAAGAAGTTATTAAGTTTATAAAAGCTCTTCTCTCTTCTAAGGGTTTCCATACTAATTTCCTCATGTTCTTCCTAGTATTCCCTTCTCTCTGATATGGTTCCCTGTTACGAACCGTGCTGCTCTCTTCTGAATCTTTTCAAGGTTATCAATGTCCTTTAGATGGTAAGGATCCCAGCCTGAGCAACCATATTCCAGTACTGGTCTAACCAGTGTTTTGTAACAGTCGTCTTTAACCTTTTTGGGGCAGTCGTTGATATTCCTGTATAAGAAAGCCAAGATGTTATTTGCTTTTTTACATACTAAATTGTAATGTTCTTTCCATTTGAGACGTCTTTCCATTTGAGACGACTATCTATAATCGTGCCTAAATATTTTGCAGCTTTGATTTCTTTAAGAATAGTATTGTGAATAGAATATTCTGATCTAGTTGGTGAGCGTTTATTACATATACGCAACACTTTGCACTTCTGGGGGGATGAAATTCCATTTTCCAAGTTCTTTCCCACTCTTGTAAACTATTTAGATCTTCTTGTAGAATGCGTGTATCATTCTTGCTTCTGATTGTATCATTCTTGCTTCTGATTGTTCTATATACTAAGCTGTCATCTGCAAAAAGTCTTCTTATAGTAGTTCCATGAGAGATTTCTACTTATATCATTTATATAAATTAAGAAAAACAAGGGCCTCAGAACAGTTCCCTGTGGTACACCTGGCAAGACTGGTTTACAATGGGATGATGACCCCTTCCACAACAACTTCTCCAGGAGTTTGAGCAAAGGAAAGAAACTGAAATATCTCCAGTGTGTGTGTGTGTGTGTATTTTGACAACACTGCAAGCAATATGTTTTATTTGTGGAGAACTCCCAAGGCTTGCAACTAGCAGTCACCACCAACTTTACAGAACTCCTGAAACCTTAAAAGGAGAAAAGCTTTAAATACAAAAAAAGGGGAGGGGGGAGGGGAAGCCAGCTTTCGCAAATTATTGAAATGTCTCCAGAGGATAAATGTATGCAAAGGTATAATATTACTTTTATATATGAAAAAAAAATAACATAAACTCCGAATGTGGAAGTGTAGGTATAGAGTAAATGATGCATAGCTTTTTGTTTGTCTGATTTTTATCCCAGCTGATGATGGATGTTCCTCCTGCCGTGAGATGTAAAACCAGTGAATGTGTGGCATTTGTTGTTGTTGTCCGTTGAGATGACAAAGACCATCTAGATCTATCACTGTACGGACAGGGGATGGTGGCAGCCACTGGAGATCTGTTGACACTGGTCTTCCTGATCATCTGCGCTACTCAGCTGCAGCAGTTCTGTTGCTTTCACAGGTCTCTGCACCTTTGCGGACAGCTGATTGCCACCCGTCTCTGTCCTGGGCAGCCTGCTCCCATGTTATGTGGCTGATGTTGAAGGCTTTCAGGGAGGATTTGAGGCTGTCTTTGAAACGCTTCCTCCGGCCTCCATGAGAGAGTTTGCCCTGTTGCAATTCGCCAAACAATAGTTTCTTTGGCAGCCAATGGTCTGGCGTATGTACTACGTGACCTGTCCAGCGAAGCTGTGACTGCATCAGGATACTGAAGATACTAGGCAGGTCAGCACAAGTGAGGACTTCAGTGTCTGGAATCTTGTCTTTCCACTTAATGCCCATGAGTCTTCTGAGGCAAGTAGTGTGGAAATGGTTCAGTTTCCACTGTCCATGTTTCACAGCCATAGAGCAGTATGGTGAGAACTATGGCCCGATAGACCTTGATCTTGGTCTCTAGGATGATGCGTCTCTAGTTTTGGTGAGCCAGGCATTCACCTCATCATCGATGACAACGTTTCAGGACAGAGTTCTGCCCAGGTAGGTGAACTTATCCACCATGTTCAGTTGCTATCCAGTGGTGGTGATGACTGGTTCAACGTATGGCTTTCCAACATAGGGCTGGCTGGTGTATCACTTCAGACTTTTTTCATATTGATTGTCAAGCCGAAGTTGTTGCAAGCAGCAGAGAACTTGTCAACACTGTGTTGCATTGTGGCTTCCGAGACCACTTTGAGGGCACAGTTGTCCATGAAGAGGAAGTCATTGACAGTGTCTGTCGAGACCTTGGTTTTCGCTTTAAGTCTCCTGAGATTGAAGACTGATCCATCTGTGCGGTACTTGATGATGATGCCTATCTCCGCATCACTGAAGGCGTCAGTCAACATAGCCGAGAACATGAGGCTTAACAGGGAAGGAGCAAGAACACAACCCTGCTGCACTCCGTTTGAGACTGGGAACGGTTCAGATGTCTCACCGTTGTCTTGGACTCTGGCCAGCATGCCATTGTGAAGTTGGCGTACGATGGCAATGAACTTTCTGGGGCATCCGTACTTCACCATAATTCTCCAAACCCCTCCCTTCTGACAGTGTCAAAGGCTTTGGTCAGATTAACATAGGTGGAGTACAGGTCGGCATTCTGTTCCTGACACAATTCTTGAAGCTGTCTGGCAGCAAACACCATGTCGATAGTCCCGTGGAAGCCACACTGACTCTCTGTTAGGAGACCTGCTCAAGATATGTGTTGAGTCGGTTGAGAAGAACTCTAGCCAGGATCTTGCCTGCAATGGATAGCAGGGAGATTCCGCGATAGTTATCGCAGACCTGACAGTTTCCTTTGCGTTTGTAGAGATGAACAATGGAGGCATCTTTAAGGTCTTGAGGAACTGTCTCATGCGGCCATATGATCTGAAGGAGGTGATGAAGTTTCTTCACCAGAGCCGCGTCACCCTCTTTGTAAACCTCAGCTGGTATTGTGTCTAAGCCAGGTGCTTTGCCACTGGATAACAGACGAATTGCTTTCTGAGTCTCCTCCAAAGTTGGTACAGTATCCAGCGTCTCATCGATCGGAATTTGGGGGAGTCAATTGATGGCTCCATTGTTGATGGTGGATGGGCGTTTCAATATGCTATCAATGTGTTCAGCCCATCTTTCTAGTATTTTCTCTTTATCTGTGATCAGCGTTGATCCATCTGCGCTGAGAAGTGGAGATGAGCCCAAGGTGGTGGGGCCATAGACTTCTCTCAAGCCATTATAGAAGTTTTTCATGTCATTCCTGTCTGCAAAGCCCTGAATCTCATCAGCTTTGTTGCTCAGCCAGGAGTCTTGCATCTGGCTCAGCTTTTGCTGGATGTTTCTGCATATGTTTCTCAGTGTGTCATTCTTTGCTGTTTACTGTGGGTCGTCAATGTGCGCTTTGAGAGCACGATGTGTTTTCCTTTAGAAGCTGCTGGATTTCAGTGCAGTTCTCATCGAACCAGTCCTTGTGCATACTGGTGTGGGTCCCAGACACTCCATAGTGTGCTGTACACAATCTCAGGAAGTGCGGCCATGCTGCTTCCACATCTTTGTCATTCAGCTTAGTGGACTCCAAGCGGGTTTCCAGGGTATCAACAAAGGACTGTTTGGTAATGACAACCTTAAGCTTGCTGACATTCAGATGTTTTGGTGGTTTTACGCCTTGAGGATGTCTCTTGGGCTGGACATGAAGCCTGAGCTTTGAGACGATGAGGCGATGATCTGTCCAGCACTCTGTGCCGCACATGGCCTTCGTGATTCACACATCCCACCCGTATTGCAGCTGCCAACCCCATGCTTTCCAGTCTCGCCTTCCCAGGTGGTGCTATCGCTGCCAACTCTCACATTAAAGTCACCAAGAATGATGAGCATATCAGCGCTGGGAACAGTGGTGATGATGGCGTTCAAGTCTTCATGTTCATAAAACTTGTCTTTGACCTCATTTGGGTTGGTCATGGTGGGTGCATACGTGCTGACAATGGTGGCAAACTTTTGTCCTCTCGTGAGAGAGGGAGCTGCAGTGTCATCACCGCAAAGCCAGCCAAGCCTCACGTCTCTCCTCAGGTTCACGGCCACTCCGAAAGAAGGTATAGCCTGCGCCAGCCAGCCAGTTCACCCTCCCCAGCCAGCCTGGTCTCGCTTAGGGCAGCGATGTCAATCTTATATCTGGCAAGTTCATTCACAATGAGGGCTGTACGCCTGTGGGATCTATCCGAGGCGTCCCTGTGAAGGAGCATGCGGATGTTCCATGTGGCTAGGTTCAGAAGAGTAATCCGTTTTTCTTTTTTTCTGTCTTGTTTTGACCGCAATGATAGGGTCCCCACCAGTGGCGGTATGCTGGATAGGGTGATGTGGAGCAGGCAATGTTTAGGGCACCTTTTCTAGCCCCTTCCTCATGCCATGGAGGTGAGCAGTGCTATCCTAAAAAGGGCTGCTCAATCGCTCAGGGGGCTGCCCACCACCACTGCTGCTCTGATTCAGTGACGGCCGACCATATGGCCTGAGCCGCCAGTGTGCAGATCTGCAGCTACAACTTCCAGTGTACCCACACTTGTCACTTCGTTGCTCGCACATCACCACAGGACTTGGTGATAAGGGATAGGATGAAGGATGACTGATGACATGCACAATGACTTTGATTAAAGTGAGGAAGAGTTGTGCATCATTGACCTCACTCTCTCGTCCAAGACCACCTGTATCCAAAGGCAAGACAAGGTCGAAATGGTTGGAGATGGAGACGGATGCAATGGATAATCTAGATGTTCTACGTGCCTCATCAATGCACTCCACAGTGCATTGCTGGTAACTGCCTTTCTCTCTGTTGAACCATGAAGGTTTCTTCCGCTGGCGTCCAGTCTTTGCATGCATAGGTAGGCAAGCCCTAACTAATATCTCCTGCTACTGTGAACTGCAATAGGGTGTCGCTCTCTTCGGCCTTCACAGCCGTTGGGAAATTGTATCCTCATCCGCCTGTTCTGCCGTTGGAGCTTGGTTTGCCAGATTTTTTTTATTGAGGTTGACTCCTCTTGATCCGTCATGTTTAGCCTGGGGGCTTGGGCTGCCCAGTTACCATGGGTCACCTCGGGGAGGATGATGTGGTTGGAAACCACACATGATCGGTCTTGAAGTGAAAGAAACTGTGCCGAGCCAGGGTACTAACACACCGCAAGGATACCCCACTGATGTCAGTACCTGTGCCAGGCAACAACTACATACAGCACCACAAGCAAGCAGAGCAAAGCAAAGTAGAGCAAGCAAGCGTGGGACAACATGCAGCCATCACCACAACACAAAGCACAAAGCAAAGCAAAGACACAAGAGCCCAGGTGGCACAAGGGGAAGAATCCTATAGATATCTCCACAGCCTGTACCACCATCGCTTTTCACTTCCTGGGATTTTTCATCCCTGCAACACCCACTGTGGTATTTAATCATCAGTGGAAAGACAATTATGTGTCATGATCTCATATTACCAGCGCAGCTCACAGAGAAAAAAAAAGAGACTCACATGTACAATGCTCAAGTTGATGTTTTTTTTGTCTCAGTCAGAAGAGGACAGCATGGAGCCCAAAAAGACATATATCGCCACCCAGGGTGCCTGCAGAGCACGGTGGCTGACTTCTGGCGCATGACCTGGCAGGAGAACTCTCGGGTCATTGTCATGACAACAAAGGAAGTGGAACGTGGCAAGGTGAGTGGTCGGCATTGACTGTCTGCAGGAGTAAATTCGTTTGTTTTTTTTTTATTTGTTTGTGTATGATTTATATCTTGTATGCAGAACTAACCTCTCAAGTTTATTGTTTGTGTACATGTATGTGTGTTCATGGGTATTTTATTGCCATTGGGGTTTTTTTTTATTGCTATTTGTCTCCATGGCAGTTAATATCTTGGGCTGACTGGAGTGGGTTTGTAGGTTTGCTGATGACCTGGTAAATTTAGCTGTGAAGAGGAAATATTAGTATGAAGACTTTTTTGTGTCTTAGGAGGTCTTTAGTGGCCTACCACAAGATTGTCTTTTTTCTATGTCGTCTTCCATGCCATTCATTGGCATTATCTCCATGACGCTCATTCTTGCTCCCCATCCACAGCCACACCCTAGATTGTACTGCTCCAGCTCTGACACTGAAAGTGCACAGGGAGCATTAATATCAAATCGTCACAAGGCAGTCTACTGGAGGAGACACTGCACTGCTGCTGAGTCACTTTGGCGGTGTTCAGTAGTGCCTCTTCAGATATCCAGACACAAAGTGAGCGAGCGTCCCTCTCAATCCAGCATAGTCCTTTTGAATTTCCAATACTGTTGACCTCAACATGAACTCACTAAGAGCATAGACATAGAGGGAAATTGAAACTGATGTCACCATGAGAGCAGGGCATAAGGGTACCGAATTTTAAACCTTAGTGCTGATTGATGAGGATAAGAATGGTGAAGATGATACAGCGGACTTTCTTTCTGGTCTGAGACTGCATGACAGGGGTTGTACTCTACGCTTACTTTCTTAATATATGTCCACTTCAGCCAGGCTTGAGAGAAAGGGATATATGCGGTCAAGAAAATTGAGTAAAAATTTCTGGAATATGTCCATTAGTTGAATTAAACTTGGCCTTATGGTTCCAGTTTTTGCATTTTAGCCCTTACCAAATTCACATTTGCACACAGACAGTAGTCCCTGGAGTGGGCATCCAGACCCAGAACATACTCTTCATCACTGTCCAATCCATAATCTACCATGGCCAAACCTGGCCAGAGGGAGTGGATCCCAGGGGACAAGCTGTGGGAGCAGCAGTAACAGCCTGGAGAAGATCATAGGTTTCTGCAGGATGATAAGGCTACAAACAGGAAAAAAAAAAACAACTGCATTTGAACGCTGAAGAAGAAGAAGAAGAAAGAAAAGCAAATACAACATTAGGTGGGAGCTTGTTAGGGTGGAAACTTCCCACAAATAAATGGCAACTAGTGCCCTCCAGAAGATTTTGTTTGATGGCTATTCACTTGTTCAAGAAACTACATTTTGGGCTAGACATCCATCTTTTCTTCTGTTTTGTTTTTTTTTTCTTCCACTGAGTCAGCAATCTTGACAGTTTGAGAGATGATATGAAAAGGATGTTTGGGCAGTGTAGGTGGTCCAGGATGTAGGGAGAGGGAATGTTTGGGGAAGGGTGACTCAAAAATCTGAGTCACCCTTCAACCTTTTCACTTGAAGTGTCGGTGAGGGACAATCGGGGTTTCCTGTTTTTGAGTGTATGGGCTGCACACAGATCTGCCCGTTGTGTTCATGAACTTGAAATTGGTGTGTGTGTGTGTGTGTGTGTGTGTGTGTAAAAGCGAGAGAGAGAGAGAGGGAGAAAGAGATGGAAAGACTGACAGCAGTTGAATGTGTGTTTTACAGTGTGAGATTTTATTATTTTGTTTGTAAGTGTGTGTCATTTTCTTTGCATCTCTGTCTCAGTAGCTCTTTACATTTCAGTCTGTAATGTGTGTCTCATCTGCTTTCTGTCTCTGTCTAGTTGTCTGTGTCTCTCTCTCTCTCTCTCTTTCTCTCTCTTTCTTCCCACTTGCTTTGCGCTCTCTTCTGTTTGTTTTTTTTTTTTTCCCTTACTCCCGCCCTCCCCTCCTTAGCTCTGTTTCTCTCTCTCTCTCTTTCTCTCTGTCTTTCGCTCACTTGCTCCTTCTCTCCTTGTTTTTTTTTTTTTGTGTATGTTTGCTTATTCATTTTTTAAAATCATGTCAAACTAATGTATGTTCTGATAACTGTTGTGTTGTGGATGTATTGTTGATGCATAGTTAATCTGTTGCAAGTCATGTTGCATTTCAGATTTTGAAGGAAAAATGACCCATATTGTGTACATGATCAGTTTATTTGCCACTACTGAAAGAAGAAAATGCACAGTATAGCATCTTTCTCTCTGTCTCTCTCGCTCTCTGTCCCTGTCTCTCTGTCTTTCTGCCTTTAACAGTATCTTTTTGATTGATCATAATTTTGGTGGAAGCTTCTGTGTATTCTGCGAGAATGTTTGTCTATTCATTCATTTATTTGTTTATGTTTAATTATGTACTGGTATCCCCAGTATGCTAATAAAAAAAGATGTTTTCTTTTCTATAAGCTTGTATGTTTTATATTGGTGACATTCTGTTTAAGCCTTTCACCCCTGGCCGCGGATATAGCCGCGGTTTAAGGGTCATCGCATAATTAGATCATCTGACTGGTCACATGATATTGCTTACATGTTTTTTGCATTTTGTAAAGTGAAAAATTGGTCAAGCAGATCAACATGGCTGCCTGAAGATTTGCTGCCGAAGAGGTGGCGAAAAATGTGTTTTGAAATGTGGTACAAAAGTGAAATTAGCGACGACGAAAGTGAAAGGAAAATGAAGGTGATGTGGTTGTTGATCAGCCTGACATTGAGTCAAGTGATTCAGATTACGGGGATGAAGATATTGATCTACCAAATACATCAACAGGTAGGGGGCGTGGTCGTGCTGATAGTGGGTATAGTTGAGGACATGGTAGGAGAGGAAAAAAGTGTCAGAATGTGACACAAAAATTGTCAGAATGTGATGCCAGTGACAGTAGTTGACAACACTTGTTAAGTTAATTTTTTGCCAGTTTTTCTGTATGATGGGTGAAGTGCTACTAAAAGTTGCATCTCTAGCCAACATTGATATGCATCCCCAATGCATCCCTGAACACACTGTGTGCTTTTTTCTAGTAAATAATTGCACTTGGTTATGTCCTATAGATTTGTGCGCATTTCAATACCATTTCCACCTATGATATACTGAGATTTAAATTTTCATGGATTTTATTTTCAAAATATTGTTTATTTTTTTCTTAAAATCTTGGTTATCTTCCCATGACTATGAGTTATCTCATCCTGTCAACATGAATCATATATAATAATTATATTCTTCATTCATTTTCCTTCAATAGAATGTATACTTCTGTATGCTTTAGAGCAATACTTGAATTTTTGTGATTTTTGTTGTTGTTGTAAGGTTGGTGTGTTTTTTCCCCCAAAATAAATTACAAGTAGTTCTGGGAGTCAAAGGGTTAATGTAATGTTGACAGAGAATTACAGATTTAGCTACAATTCCTTACCATTATCTTTGAATATAATGATTGTTTGTCAAAGTCTCATAGTTTTTAGCTTGCTGACTTTTCACAGCTCTTTCCAAGGTTAGGGTTGGATGAAAACAAGCGTGTACTTCCAAACCTTTTTACCCTTCGAAATGAAGAGTCTCATCATTATATATCAGTTCTTGTTTTTTTCTTCTTCTTTTTTCTTTTGGCCTTTAACATCATGTGTTGGTAACACTTGGTGCATTCAATGAAGATATCAAAGCTGCCGCATACATTGGAATACATAGCCACAAACCAAATGCACACACCCTTAACCTCTTCATTGCCATAGTATAATAGCACATTTAAAAAAACTGTGTGCCAAGGTAGAATTTTGCTTTTTTGGGTAGGTTCAGTAAAATGGTTACTGCTCACTTATTTCTTGACAAATGTTTTCGATTTTTGGCATGTTTTGTTGTTATGCATTGACCTATAATGTCCTGTCAAAATGACTTGATTATGTTGATAATTAGTGTAGCAGAAATTGACATGATTATAAAAATTTTACCAAAAATAACAGTTTTCGAGTATACACAAACACGTTGTGCCAAATGAAATTAATCAAAACACTGAAAAAGTGGGTCTTACTATTTATTCAACATCACTAACACGTAACAGTCATATAAATCCCATGGAATGTTGTTCTTGATGATAATCTGCTTATAATTGTGGGTACTATTTTTTAGGTAAAAAGAGGCATAATCATGCTTTTTACGATACGTTCACTAACATGTACATAACTCATCCATTTATTGAGTTATTTATTAGGTTTGTGAATTACTTCCTTATACCCTTGTCTACAGTTTCACATCTTTCTAATTTGATTTTTTGGTAATGATGATGGTTCACAGTAGTAACATATGATAAACCGTTTTTTGTTTTGTTTTCAGTTTGAGAGTTTTAGAAGAATTCAGCACATAAAAGCCCACTAAAAACACAGCAGCAATACCTTTTGGTATTTGCTCAACAACATTACAAACACCTGGGATTCATATTGTTGTCAGTAAATGTCCCTCTGTGTAACAACCTGTATGTTACTGGGGGTACCCCAATTCTACTAGAAAGGGGCATAATTTTACTATTTGGGGTAGGTTCAGTACCTCAGTTACTGCTTATTTATTTGTTGATAAATGATTTAGAATTTATGGCTTTTCTTTCCCTATATGCCAAGCTATGATGCTATATAATAGTAATCTAATTTTGTTGGCCATTAGGGGATGGACAGGGATATAATGAATGGTTGTTTTACAAAAAGAACAGTTTTCAAGTATACAAAAACAGATTGCATCATAGGAAATCAGTGAAAACAATGAAAAAAGTGGTGTGACTAATTATTCAACATCAGCACTAACACATGACAGTTATATAATCCCATGGTATGTTGTTCTTGATGATAATCTGCTCATAATTGGGGGTACTATTTTTTAGGTAAAAAGGGGCATAATCATGCTTTTCATGGTATGTTCACTAACATGTACATTATTCATCCATTTATTGAGTTATTTGTTAGATGTTTTGTGAATTACTTCCTTATACCCTTATCTACAATTTCACATCATTCTAATTTGATTTTTTGGTAATGATGATGGTTCACACTAGTAACATATGATAAAACAGTTTTTGTTTTGTCTTCAGTTTGAGAGTTTTAGAAGAATTCAGCACATAAAAGCCCACTAAACACAGCAGCAATACCTTTTGGTGTTTGCTCAAAAACATTACAAACACCTGGGATTCATATTGTTGTCAATAAATGTCCCTGTGTGTAACAATCTGTATGTTACTGGAGGTTACCCAATTCTACTACAAAGGGGCAAATTTTACTATTTGGGGTAGAATCAATACCTCAATCACTGCTTATTTATTTGTTGACATATAACTTAGATTTTATGGCTTCTCTTTCCTTTTACCCCAAGCTATGATGCTATATAATATAATCTAGTTTTGTTGGCCATTAGGGGATGGACGGGGATGTAACAAATGGTGGTTTAAAAAAAAAGAACAGTTTCTGAACACATACACATGTTAAACACATAAAACCAGTAAAACACTGACAAAAACTTCTGTTAGTGCTTACTCAGCATCACTGTAAGTATACAGTGTGGTCCAATTGTTATAGTATAATTCCTATCGCTCTCCACGAGTTTTCTTCTACTGATGCATGGGTAAACTATTACTTCCGGGAATAGGCCGGAGGACGTCTGGGAAAGACCGGAGGACACTGGGAAAGACCAGAACCAAGGGCTCTGTGGGTTGGCTCCCCACTTTGCCTTCAACATGTGGCTACTAAAAACAAAAGGAAAAGATGTTCCCAGGATTCACCGAAATGGGGAGAGAATGATGAATCCATCGGTGCTCAACCAATCACGACTGCAAATCCCAAACGTACTATGAACAGGGACCAAATGGAGTATCCATGTGTCTGTGGAAAGTGTTTCGCTACCACCCGTGGTATGAAGATCCACAGAACAAAGATGGGATGTGTGAAGACTCATCTGAATGAGCAGCAGCGCACTGCATCAGCTGATAAGACGTCGGAAGACCGAGGCCAGGCCAGGATTTAAACCACAGTGCCAAGGACATCCACGCTGTTGGTTTGGATGAGGAATTTGCACAGGCCCTCGATGCCAGGCGCCTGAAACTCAACCTGCCACGAGCAAACAAAACTGAAGATTGGGAGAAACTGG
This sequence comes from Conus betulinus, assembly GCA_016801955.1. Taxonomy (NCBI): domain Eukaryota; kingdom Metazoa; phylum Mollusca; class Gastropoda; order Neogastropoda; family Conidae; genus Conus; species Conus betulinus. Next base: position 143,235 of record JADBJO010000554.1, on the reverse strand, counting down.
ATGCAAAAATCGTCCAAAGACTCAATGCACTGATAGGGAAAAGCACCCTGGAACACAAACTAGCCACATATGGGGACATTGTGTATGCCACATGTAGAGACGCCTATGGAGCAAAACTACCCAAAGAGAAAACACCTCCAAAGATATCCAGACGCCAAGAAGAGGTGGACAAGATCAGTGTCCAAAAAAAAAAACCTCAAGAAACAAATGAAGACCGCAATGCCAGCTGAAAAACAAGGCTTGGAAAAACTCTGGAAAGACCTGAAAGCAAAACACAGCGCCCTCAGCAAAGCGGAATCTGCGAGGAAGAGAAAGAGCAAAAAGAAGAAGACACAAGAGCGCTTCTTCAGAGACCCTGTAGAGCGCCGTTTTGGTATTGAAATGCCGTTATAGTATTGGAATACCCAAAACGGCATTTCAAAACCAAAACGGTGTCTTAGATCCAGCTGTTTTGGTCTTCAATACCAAAACGGCGCCCAATACCAAAACGGCGCTTCTTGTGCCCGCCGTTTTGGTATCCTGACCAGCCTTAAAGGACCTGTTTTCATGCTTCTGGTTCAAATCTTAATATCTGCTTTTCTCGCATGAGTGATGATGTTAAAAGAGCACTGCTGATCAAGTTTTTGTATCGACAAATGAGGGAAGGTGATTACTGGGGGGGGGGGGGGGTGGGGCTATATGCCACAGGTGTTGCGGCACAAAGTGTGGCAACTGCACAAAGTGTCGCATGCGACACTTTGTGCAAAAGTGTGACACTTTGTGCTGAGAAGATTTTGCACAAAGTGTCGCAGTTTGGAACATGCGACAGTTTGTGCTGGGAAAGCCCCTTACTGTGCTAGGGACATAATGTGCACAATCCACACACTGGCTGAGTTCGAGCATTTCGGCCACGGGTATATCTGGGTTCATCTTCGACTGATAAACAGTGAAGGTCAAAACGACGGAATGGTCTGAAAGCTGAGAAGGAAGTAGTTTCATACACATAAGTACATAAATAAATTTCACCAAACATACCCCTTTCATTTCATTATTCCTTTCTTTTGTACATGAATGGTAGAGCAGCATGTAACAAATCAGAAACAACCGAAAGCAGGAAAAAAAAAAACCGTTGCAGTTGTAATGGTAGTAGCAGTAAACTACTACTAAAAATTATTGATGATGTAAACAGTTGTAATGCAGACTAAACATTTTTCCGTTTTTTTTTTTTTTTCCGTTTTATTTCTTGTTTTAAACATCAGTCAACTTCTTTGTGATGATAACAATAGTTTTGTAGATGTGTAACATGTAACAAAATCGGAAACAATCAAATGCAACTGAGGTTGCTCAGTCTGGGATCCTTACCATCTAAAGGACATTGATAACCTCGAAAAGATTCAGAAGAGAGCAGCACGGTTCGTAACAGGGAACCATATCAGAGAGAAGGGGAATACTAGGAAGAACATGAGGAAATTAGAATGGAAACCCTTAGAAGAGAGAAGAGCTTTTATCAAACTTAATATCTTCTTCAAAGGCAGAGCTAAAGGCAGAGCTAAACTAATTGATATTCCAATGGAACAACTAGTATTAAAAGTAGCACCAGGAGTGCAGTAAGTCTTATGCCATACCTGCATCAAATATTCACAGCCACTTACATTCATTTTATCCTAGTTCTGTACGGCTGTGGAACTCACTGCCGGTGCCATCAAGATTGCCACAAATGCAGTCTCATTTAAAAAATCA
>JADBJO010000554.1:120000-126248 GCA_016801955.1 Conus betulinus | reverse complement strand
AATCGGTTTTTGTTTTCTTTTCTGATCATTCTTCTTTGATTTTTTGTTGTTGTTGTTTCACAAGTTGTTTTTTTTTAAAGAATTTTTTTAGGCTGTTCTGGTTTTAGGGCCTTTTAGGGTCTCCAGCCTCTTCATTCTGATTTCTAAGGCCTTTTAGGGGCCCCTATTTTTTGCCTAAAAAAGGTTAGGGCCTTTTAGGGCCCTGTGCGAACCCTGTAATTTAATGTCAGAAGTATTGGGCTAAATTATGAACCCTAGCCCTAGGTACACATTGTTAGCAATGACCCTTAAAAGAAGGTGAGAGAAAATATGCAGACTGAGGGAAGTCAAAGTGAGAAAGAAATTTACACTGGTCGCTAAGATTAACTCTTAGTTCTGTTCAACTTGAGAAAAGAGAGCACAAGAGAACTGAATAAGCATGACAGAAGAAATAAGTCTATTAATTTCTTTAACATGCCTAAATACTATTTCAAACAAGACAGCTACTAAATATCCTGTAAAATGGCCAGGATCCTTTCCCCAATTTCAAGATGTGTACCAAAAGCGCATGGTAAGCCAAACCGGTTCAACATACCAACTTGGACCAGTATCTAGACAAACCCAATTCATAATATGATCAGTAACAATATACAGGCTTAGTTTTAGTCCAATTTACTCATAATCTTACTACAGCTTGCAAACCTTGAACTGAAAGACCACTCTGCCAACTTTGTTTTTGTCTCTTTGTTTTTCCCTCTAGGCAGACAAAGTGCCCCCCTCTCTCTCTAGCCGGTCAAAATGTGCAGGAAATTGCTATGTCAAGGAACAGGAAATAGGATGTGGAACTTGTCAGGAAACAGGAAGTAGTTGGTGAACTTGGTTATTATTTCCCTGATTTAATTTATTTCACCCCCCCCCCCCCCCCCCCCCCCCCCCCCAAATAATTACCTCTAGTAACTTTCCCAACAAGATTTTTGTATACAAAGAAAAAAAAATTAGTAACTAGAACCAAATCAAAAACACATTATCTTCAATTCCATAACCTTCGTTTAAACCACTCAAGGGGAACAACTCTCCAAAGGAAACAACTTCTTAACAAGACTAAAATTGCGGTTACTTCCCTTGAACTTTGCTTGTGTAGACCAGCCCTCTGTCATGCTGTCTACACAAGAAATAGGTTCAGAACTGTAGGCGTCAAGATCAGATGTGTACCTTGATGCAAACTGCTCTATTTGTTCTGAGCATTTTGAAACCAATCAATTCATGGACCACACCCGCAAAAAAAACTGTTGACTGATTTAGAGTGCAGTACCAACACTTTTCAATGCATCAAATCCACCACCAAGAGACAAAATATCCCATGTAAAGAATGCTAAACAATACCAAACAAAGATAGGAGAAGAGATCTGCTCCCCTGGCACTCTATCTGTCTGTCTGTCAGTCTGCCTCTGTGTGTGTGTGTTTGTGTGTGTGTGTGTGTGTGTGTGTGTGTGTGTGTGTGTGTGTGTGTGTGGTGTCTCTCTCTCTCTCTCTCACTGAAATATAGGACAGTGATATAACTTTAAAAGAGAAAAAGAAAAAGAAATATGATGATGGTAAAGTCAAACACACACACACACACACACACACACACACACACACCACACCACACACACACACACACACACACACACACCACACACACACACAAAGACACGAGCACACATACAACAGAGGCATGCATATAATGCATGCATGCACACAAACTGGTAAGTAGGTACTAAATCTAATATTTCAATAGGTACCTCGCCTATAAGCTTAGGAAGTGCCTGAGCGGCAAGCAGTTGGCCAGTCAGAAATAATCTCTTCAAATAAAACAATCTTTTTGATTGCATGCTTGCTCCACCCTAACAGAGTTCTATTTTGAGAATAATCAGCCCAAAAGTGGATATGAAGAAAACATGTTTTGATGACGAAAGCCACAAGTCGTACGCGGAAATACCAGTTCACTGAAAAACTTTTACAGGTCATTGATTCAAACCTCAAAATATCATTTTACAAGGCAATGAAGAAACACCTTACACTTTATGATTGCAGAAACCATTGAAATTCAGTTCGAATCCGATCTCCTTGGTAATAAACCGACAAGAGTTTTAAATAATTTCATCTTAACAGATAATTTTGACTAGCAAAACAATGGAAGTGTATTTCAAGTTCAGATCAAAATAGATTTCTATAAACAAGCATTCGATTGACATTGCCAGACGACCGGCCAAGAATTGCCAATTTTTCTATTTTTTTCTTTTTTTTGTCTCCACAATACAAAACTGTTGAATCCGTAGGATCAGAAAACCACTCATTAATACCTTAATGATATAAATTCTAAACGTTAGGTTTTACAACACTCGCATGTCGAAAATTATTCTCTGGGATGTACCGGCTCACAGTAAACTTTGATTCCAAACGAACGCAGCCAAGAAATATTTATGAATGAAACTGACGTCAACACTTCAGTTTACACACAGAGACCTAGAGAAGGATTTTTACTGCAATAGATTTCATAAACACATTTGCATTTTTGTTTTAGACATTATATTGAGAAAACAAAATCATTAACATACTCGGGACAGGTAGGCCAAGTTATGGGGACGTGGTTGTCCTGGGGGACCTATTCAGGGTTCATTTTTCCAAAATGACAACATCAGCCTTCGGCTTTGGTTGTCATGGGGAAAAATAAACCCCTCACAGGTCCCCTCGGATGATCAAGTCTCCATAACTACCTGTCTCTCATAGATTAACTAATATTGGTCACTTGTTTAGATCTATGGACACTGATCACAACCATGACAAATATTCTGCCTAAAAGAACATACCAGAGTACCGTACCAGTCATATGTATGCATACAAACACAAAGACAATTTAAGAACTGCAATTTAAACTTAATTTAAATCGTACTGACAGTAAAAAAACTGAAAGGTATACTCACAAGAAGAACGCATCTCTCAGGTCGTCGACCGGAAGTACAAGTACACATGTCTGAAAACCCAGTTATACAAGAACGAAAGAAAACAACTGTTTGTCTTATTCAATTTTTTCTCCCTACCCCAGTAATCACCTTCCCTCATTTGTCGATACAAAAACTTGATCAGCAGTGCTCTTTTAACATCACTCATGCGAAAAAAGCAGATATTGAAATTTGAACCAGATGCACGAAAACAGGTCCTTTAAGGCCATTCAGGATACCAAAACAGGTGGGTCTTCAATACCAAAACGGCGGGGACCTAAGACACTGTTTGGTATTGAAACGCCGTTTTGGTATTCCAATACCAAAACGGTGTTTCAATACCAAAACGGCACTCTACAGACCCCTTCCAGTTTGCCAGAACACTGTTTGAGCAGCCGAAATCTGGGACCTTAAGTGTGGACAAAGGAGTTCTGTTTTTTTTGAGCAGCAATCTGAGGAAAAAACATACTCTGACTCACAGAGCAAAGCACCACTCGACATTCAAGGTCTGGTGTGTGCCAACCAACCCTGAGGAACAGTTCAATGACAAGCCTCCAACATTGGTGGAAATCAAGAAGGTGTTTGACAAAGCCAGAGCCAAATCGTCACCAGGGCCAAACGGAGTACTTTACCAGCTGTACAAGAAATATCCCAAGGTGCTGTAGTGGCTCCACAGGCTGCTGCGATCAGCTTGGAGAGAAAACCATGAGATCAGCGGCCAGCGGATGATGGCAGATGGTGTGTACATCCCCAAAGAGCAAAAACTCAGGTGACATCAGCCAGTTCAGGCCAATATCACTACTGAACGTCGAAGGGAAAATCTTCTTCTCTGTCATGGCAGCAAGGCTGACCAAGTACCTCATGGAAAACAAGTACTTGGATGTTTCAGTCCAGAAAGGTGGCATTCCAGGCGTGGCTGGCAGTGTAGAACACGCCACAGTGATCTGGGACGCAATCCAAAGAGCAAAAACAGAAAAGAGAGACCTGGATGTAGTGTGGCTTGATCTGGCAAAGGCATATAGATCTGTACCCCATGAGATGATACAGTTGGCTCTTGAGATGTACCATGTGCCTGAGAACATCTGCAACATGCTCAAGAAGTAAGTTCAATCAATGGCTTCTCAATGTGGTTGTCTACCAAGGAGTACACAACAAGTTGGATCAACTTGGAAGTGGGCATTGCAATGGGCTGTGCAGTTTCCCCAATACTGTTTGTGTTGGCAATGGAAGTCATCTTGAAAGCAGCAACAAGCAATGCAAGACAAACAGACCTTGGTGATGGATACAAGATGCCCCCTCTCAAGGCCTTCATGGATGGCACACTACAGTGATTTCATCCAGAGAAGACAAGACACGTCATGTGCTGGAGAGGCTGGACGACATAGTTGCCTCATCCGGAATGAAGTTCAAGCCAAAGAAATCACGGAGTCCCTCACTGAGGAAAGGAAAAGTGGCCGAATCTGTGGTCTTCAGTGTTGCCAACCAGGCCATTCCAACAGTAACAGAAGAAGAACCAGTCAAGAGCCTTGGAAGATGGTATGATGATATGCTGAAAGACACACAAAGAGCAAACAAAGAAACCAAACCAAACAGATGTCAGAAGAAGGCTTGGAGACCAGTGACCAATGTGAGCTCCCTGGCAAATACAAGGTCTGGTGTCTGCAGTTCATGCTGATACCAAAGCTCCTATAACCTCTGATGATATACGACATCTGCATCAGCATAGTGGAGGCAATGGAAGCCCAAATCAACAAGTTCACAAGGAAATAGCTTGGTGTCCCACCCTTTCTGACTGACAGTGCTATACTGTTGCCAAGCAAAGCTTAAACTACCACTGAAAATGCGTCCTGGAGGAATACAAAGCAGGGAAGATCAGACTTCAAAGCATGCTGGAGGACTCAGGAGACAAGGTGGTAGAGGCAATCAAGCCCCAGCTGAAGACAGGCAGAAAATGGAAAGTTCAAGAGGCAATGGATTCTGCGAAAGAAAGTCTCAAGATCAGAGAAATAACAGGACACACACAGACCAACAGATAAGGACTGGGGGGGACCAAAACTGAATGGTGGTCAAAGGCCAAAGGAAAAGCCAAAAGAGACATGATGATGATTCAGGAGATGAGAAAAGAAGAAGACCAAAAAAAGACTCCCAAAAGCAGTCCAGCAGAGCCAGTAAGGGGAATGGACAACGTGGGAGAATGCACTCCAAAGAAGTCTCACTTGGAATGACATTTGGCACATTGCCCCCTCTCAGGATCAGCTTCATTTTCAGATCTGGATATGACCTGCCCTCAAATGCAAACCTGGTGAAGTGGGGAAAAAAACAGACAATCCTTCATGCCCCCTTTGCCATGAAAAAACAAACAGTGGAGCATGTCCTAAGCTCATGTAAAGTAAAACCTGGCTCAAGGAAGGTACACATGGAGGCACAAGCAAGTGCTCAAAAAGAGATTGTACAAGTAGTCTGGGCTAGTACCAACACCACAAAAGGGAAAATCAGGACTCCAAAAGCACCTGCAACATTCTTTTTTTTTTTTTTTAAACTTGTTTTTAATTTTGCATTCCAACATGTAGTATACAGGGGATGTACACAGTTTGAAAGCAAGTATGTACATAACATAAGCGAAATAAATAAAGAAAGATGAATCACCCCAAGCAGTGTGAATTCACAAATTCATGCAAAACATAATCTAATGAGAGAGAGAGAGAGAGAGAGTGACAGCAGTGGGTTGGCATCAAGAAAAATCATGCTGACAGATGGCAAAATATTCTTTTTGTTTAACTTCCCTGGTCAGTGGTCACTTATGAAAAAATATGGTCCAGAATTCGTTTCCAAATTTACTAAGTATAATCAGTTTGGGGTTTGTGTTGGCTAGTTCTGATGCCACCACCAATAAATTCTTTCATTAACAAGTTCTTCCCGAACCAAAATGTCCACTGAACTTCTTGCCGAACCATTAATAATATAAAGCGATTTCAAATCGGAAAGAAGTGCATGTATCGAAAAAACTAAGTAGCAAAGAGATTAACTGTCTCGCCCACTTTTTTGATGACAAAAGGAAAGTTTTTGCCACATGCACTTTTTAAAGAAAAATATAATATAAATATTGATTTTGTCACTTTTGCTGGCTATAAATCGACTATAATGGACTATGTGAAAACCTTGGTATCACAATAAAAAACGATAAGTACATAAACTCATCATTGTGCTTTAAACATCTTTTCGCTATAAATAAAGGCTCCAAGTTGTATTACGATATCATCATTGCAAATAATCCTAAGCCAAAAT
>JADBJO010000554.1:0-115000 GCA_016801955.1 Conus betulinus | reverse complement strand
GGCATGCAGTCATTGCAACAGTTAACATTTATAAAAAGAAATGGCAACAAACCATGGTCTGCCTTGTGAGGAATCATGTGACTATTTGACTTAGAAGTTAGATACAACAATTTTGGTGATGGTGAAATGAAACTTTCAAAGTAGAAAAAGACTTAAAAAGTGGATGAAACAAACGTTGTGGTGACTTCAGCAAGTGGTAGTGCTGACCACAAAGTTAATGCAGTGCCATTAATTGCCAGTTATTTATAATTGCATTGAGTATGAAATAATTATTCACCAAATAAACAAAATAACAACTTAAACCACCAAAATCCTTTAGTATACATGTTTTGTTTTGTCAGATTCAATTGACATCATTTTTTCTTAAGCATATCAAATTTCATGCAGTTTTATTGATGAGGAGAGTTGTGTTTTTGTCCCAAAGTTACACTTAAGGCCACCACAGCAAGTCCGTTATGATAAAGTTAATTCTTAAAGAGAAAGTATTTTAGAAATTGAAAGTCCACATTCAATGCCACATCCTCAAAAATTTTTCTGTTGAGAGTGTTTCAGCCATCCTAAACATGTTCTTTGATAGATTCTGCACATTTCTGCATAGATTCAAAAGTTAAAGACATTTACCTGCGTTTGATATAAAATATGACATTTTCATGAATGAAGTCTTCAAAGCCGGCAGGGAGAGTTCTCTCCTCAGTCATCGTACCCCAGGACATGCGCAGTTAACCTGATCATGCTATACAGAACAAAGGGGGTCGCAGTGACTGCAATAACTACTGTGGAATATCCCTCATCTGCATTGTTTGCAAAGTCTTTGCCCGTGTCTTCCTCAGCAGGCTGCAGCTATCACCGAACGAGTATACCTAGAGGCACAATGCAGCTTCAGAGCTGCAAGGTCAGCGATCGACATGATATTCTTCTTGAGACAGCTACAAGAGAAGTGCCATGAGCAGAGAAGGCCCTTGTTCATCACCTTCATCGACCTGACCAAGGCGTTCAACTTGGTCAGTAGGTCAGGCCTCTTCACCCTAGTACACCGGATTTTATTTCCCCCTGAGCTCCTGAAGATGATCACGTCCTTCCATGACAACATGAATGGCACTGTCCAGTAGACAGCTCATCTTTGGATCCCTTCCCAATCAAGAGCGGTGTCATACAAGGGTGTGTGCTTGCTCCAACACTCTTTGGCATCTTCTCCCTGCTGCTGCATACACCTTCCAGCAGTCTAAAGACGGCATCTTTCTTCACACAAGGGGTGATGGAGCCTGTTCAACCTGGCACGCCTCTGAGCAAGGATGAAGGTGTGAAAAGTTTTTTCATCAGGGAGATGCTATTAGCAGACAACACTGCCCTCACTTCCCACACCAAGGAAGCCCTACAATGGCTCATCATCTACTTCGTTGATGCCTGCACCGAGTTTGACCTCACTATCAGTTGAAGAAAACAAATATCATGGGCAAAGACATCAGCAGCACTCCCTGCATCTCTATCAGCGATCACACCCTGAAAGTGGTCAATTACTTCACTTACCTGGGCTCCACCATCCCCAGCAACCTCTGTCTGGATGCAGAGCTGAACATGTGGATCAGCCAGGCAGCAACAGCAATGGCCCATCTAGTGAACAGAGTCTGGAACAACACCATGCTAACGTCAAACGTCAAGATGAAAGTGTATTAAGCCTGCATGCTGAGCACTCTTCTATATGGAAGTGAAGCATGGACCCTGTACTCTTGACAAAAAAGCAGACTGAACGCTTCCACCTGCACTGCCTCAGAAGACTCCTGGGCATCACTTGGCAGGACTGCATCACCAACAGGGACGTATTGTCCTAGGCAGGGACTCCTAGCATGTTCAGCAAGCTGACAGAGAGACGCCTGTGCTGGCTTGACCACATCAGCTGCATGGTCGACAGTCACATCCCAAAGGACATGCTGTATGGTGAGCTGGCTTCAGGCTCCAGAGACCCACAGGACAGCCGGCCCTTTGCTACAAGGATGTATGCAAGCTTGACCTGAGGGCAGCTTCGACCTAGAGGACCTGGAGACAGCAGCTTCAGACCGGGTCAGCTGGTGGACCACCATCAAGGCCGGCATCAAACAAGCAGAGCAGAGGAGAGAGGCCCACTGGGAAGAACAGAGATGCCACAGATGGCAAAGAATTGTGTCAGTATCAACAGACTCTCATGACTGAGACTTCACCTGCAGCAACTGCTACAGAGTCTGCCTCTCAAGGATCAGATTCTTCAACTACAACAGGCACTGCAACTCCACAACTGACTGATCCACAGTGCAACACCATTGTCTCTCAAGACAGATGGATGCCATCATTTTCATGCATAGTTTTTATTTCATGATCAGAAAACTGCCATAAGAAGACAGGCTAAAGACAAAAAGTAAATGATAGTGATCTTACAGCAGAAGATCTGAACATTGGATACAAAAAATGCAATGTTCACTTTCAGAGGATAAAAATGAAAAAGCTGTCTGCATACGCAAAATTTTTTTTTTTTTTTCTTTGAAATGAACAATTAGAGTTTTCCTTCTTTCTTTGTTTCTTTTCTTTCTGTTTACCTTGATAAAGAGATCAGTGAAAAAAAAAATTGATGTGTTTATTTCAGTGTATTCCATCAACTATGTGTGATTGGACACAAACAAGATTCATTTGTGCTCCACGCACACATTTGTCCTTTGCTTTTAAAAGATGAGGGAGTGTACAGTATTCTGGTATCATGCAGCCTGATGACCCCAGGAAGATCTACCAGTTCCATTTCCTGACTTGGCCAGACTATGGAGTACCTTCAGAACCAGGCTGTGTGCTCAACTTTTTGCATATGGTCAATGCTCAGCAAGAGGCCATGACTGCTGCCGGACCCATAATAGTGCACTGCAGGTGTGTGTGTGTGTGTGTGTGTGTGTGTGTGTGTGTGTGTTTGAGTGAGTGCGTGCATGCATGCGTGCGTGCGTGGTGCATGCATGTGTTTATATAAATATATATATATGAACTTGCGTGTGTGTGTGTGTGTGTGTGTGTGTGTGTGTGTGTGTGTGTGTGTGTGTGCATGCGTGGTGCTTACCTGTGTGTTTTTTATATATATATATATATGAACTTGTGTGTGTGTGTGTGTGTGTGTGTGTGTGTGTTTGTGTGTGTGTGTTTGATTACTTGTCTGCTCACATCTTATAATCTGAAACCATCAAAAAATGAAAATGAGATTAGAATCGGCAAAGTCAACATTTGTAAACAAAAAAAAAAATTTGAAAACAAATATACAAGTAACTCAAATACCAATAATAGAAAAAAGAAGAGAAGAGAAAACACCTATTGATTACAGACACAAATGCAGCATTTGTTCAATCCTTATCAAACAAAGACTGAAAAAGTATGCAGAAACCTCCTCCAAGTGCCTTTGGTGGAGAAGTATGTTTTGTTTGAACCTTTAGCAGTCATGTCCACCGAGAGCAGCAGCAGACAGAATTTCTTTCCCTTGAAGCTGCATCAGCCAAGGCCAGCAGACAGGCAGACAACAGTACATTCTGCCGTGTCCGCCACTATCGGCAGATGAAAACATAAAATTTCTACACTTTACTCGATATGGTCTAGGGGAAATCTGCTCTCTAAATTAGTATTGGGGATGTCCTAGCAAGTTGTAGATCCTACTTTTAGTACTCTGTCATGAGCTTGGCTGACCCCAGCAGCTTTAAAACAAAGGAACTGGCGCTGGGCTTTCCTGCTAAGCACGGCTGTAATTTCCTGTGCCAGAAAATTGTCGGTCAGGCAGAGGGGTGGTACCAATTTCTATCTCAATGAAGCGCTTGAATTATGTTACAAAGTGGATCTGATGATGAGGGGAGCGACAGAGCAGACCTGTGCACTGTAGATTTTTTGCATATAATCTCACAAAATTCAATACAGCTATACGATTGTTGTTTGAAAACCGAATTGTACGAAATTTTGATCGCCGAGCTCTCAATGCACTAAACATGTAATCTGGCCAAGTCCAAGAGTCTGGTCCAACTTTCAAAAGTTCCCTGGTGTATGATACTTCCTTCCTCAGTGAATGCATATCAACATGGGCTTCTCGTTACCAGCCGCAGTGGCGAAGTGGTTAGCGTTGTGGACTCCCAGTTGGGAGGTTATGGGTTCGAATCCCGTCAGAGTCATGTGGGTTTTTCTGCCCCGACCAGCTCCTACCCAGAGTTTAGTTTGCTGTAGACACAGTTGGGAAGACTGGGACCACACAGTCGAGTTTCATCCACCTAATGGATGCGTTTCTGAGAGTGTTGTTCAAATTTCCTGACCAGCACTGCAGGTGCCTGTATCTCTCGGGCCTGGTTGACGCCGGGATATATGAAAGGAAGCGTAGAGTACAGCCCTGTCATGTAGTCTCAGACCGAAATGGAAATCCGTAGCATCATCTTAATCATTCTCATTCTCATCGATCAGCATAAAAAAAAAAAAAAAAAAAAAAAAAAAACAAAAAAAAAAAAAAAAAAAAAAAAAAAAAACATGGCTTCTCGTTCAACTTCAACTCACGCCCATGAAAAAGACAACGAAAATTCAGATTCATTGGTGGAAGTATGGTCAAAGAGAAAAAGAAATAGGAACAGAAGTATAAACCAGCTTATCATACAAATTTCAAGCTCATTACTGCGTTGGAGTAGGGCACATGCACATGGCACTGTGTAACTGTGAAATCTCGATTGCTCACAAAGGTTGTTTTGACATTCAGCGGCACATCAATAGCAAAAGTCACAAGGGAAATAGTGATTCCTGAAAATAGCAGGCTATGAACATTCAAAGTTTTTCTGTGAGTCGAGTTCTGCTGGCACTTCTTCTTCTGATGAGGAACTGGAACATCAAACTACTCGTGCAGAGGGACAAAAAACTCCAAAATCCCCCAAAGGTGCACGCTGTCCAATGAAACTCTTGAAAAAGTCTCATCCTTAAGAATGATGACTGTTCTTCAATAGGTGCAGTTCACAGCCTCTCAGCTGACAATTCAAAAGAGCTGAAATCACCAAAATCTGAAATAAAATTCACATGATAGTAATTATGCTTTTCAGAAAGACAGCTTAGCTTATCAAGAGACTGAAAAATTGCCCATATTAGCGTATGAAAGAAATAAATTACATCAAGAATTTTTTTTTCCAGTTGTGTCCTTCAGTATAGTAAAAAGTGAAGAGACAGTTATTTAAAAGTGTTATAAAAATTAGTTAATGTTCTTGTTTTTATTTTCTGAGCAAAGGCTTTTGCCCATTAGAAGACGCTGGCAAGAAACTCGGATTAGTTTGACAGTCACTGATTGTTAATGAAGCTACTTTAATGCCTTTCATGAAAATACATCTCTTATAATGATAAATTTTCAGTGTTTCCAATGTCTTGAATGCATTCAGTATTGTTTCCTAGGCAGTTACTTGTGTGCCACAAAAGCTTACACATTTTACACACAGTTGTACACACTTTTGACCCCCAAAACCTACACATAGAATTTCTGAGGGGTAACCAGGTCTGGATAGAGAGATAAAAATTATGATAGAGAAGAAGATGGTGAAACCAAAAATAATGATTCTGGTGATGAATCATCAGCATCAACTGCAACAGATGCCGCCACATCACACATGGCTGATGAGGCCGATTCAGATGATTTGGACACAAATGCATTTGATCAAAACACACACGGCTGTTCAGAGCAAGTTATTTAGTGTTGAGAAGCAGGGAGTTAACACCTCTCCTGCAACTGCAAAGGCCAAGCCGTGAGTACTGGTCAGGGAAAGGTGTGTTTTCAGCAGGCCACTTCCTACCAGTCAGCTAACCTAACTTTACTATGTGAACTGCATGTCAGCTGTGCACAGGGGGTCTGGCAGCAATGTGTTCGGCATTGCTGAGCGGCTGTTACAAATGGGGGTTGTCAGTTTGATAATTAGTTGTTGTCATGAAGAATATAATACTATATACTCTCCTGAGATGACTGTATTGCTGAATTCCAGACAATTCTTTTAATACCAAACTCAACTAGGTTTATTTTCCTGTAGAGAACGAAGAAACGGCATGAAACTTTGTACGTTAGTGGTCAGGCAATATGAAAAAATGACTACACACAAAATTGATCAAAAATAACTCACATCATGGGTGAATTATTTTCCCTCATTACCTAGTACACAAGTTTGGTACATGCCTCTGCTCAGACTACAGCAACAAAAAAGTCCAATCAGAAACGTTTGAAGCTTGTTTGTTCCAAAATGCGTAATGTAACTAACAATGCCAGTTTCATGCTGCTAACTTCGGCAACTGCATGCAAATGACATGACCAAAGTCTCAAGCTCTGCATCAAACTAGTAAGTGATTTTTGTTGCAAACAATTCTAACCCTGTATTTCTTCGTAATAAAAATCAACACACAGTCTTTTGATTCTTTTTCATCACACACACACACACACACACACACACACACACACACACACACACACTATATGGGTACACACACTGGGTATGGCTATATTCTGCAAAAAATGTGTGTGTGCGTGCATGCATGCATGTGTGCGTGTGTGTGTGTACTCGCGAACGCATTCAGGCAGGCTTTTTCAAAAGATTGGAGGCAGTATAAGTTGGTGGATATAAGAAAATTATGTGATATAGCATCATCCAAGCCAGTTTGCTGACCTTTGGAACACACAGAGTGCCCTGTTCTGCAAAGAGACAGCAGTATGACTCTATGAGCTGTATAGTATAACTCACACATGTGCAGCTCACACTCACATCTGTATCCCACTGAGGAAGACTAGTGAACCAGTTGGCCTGTAAACAGTTCACAGGCTGACCCAGTGGTTGCTTAACACAATGACCTTGGTCTTCAGTGTCAGATAACATAGGAACCTACAAGGGTCACTGAACAGCTATTCTGTGTAAGAAGGGTTTGAGGGAATGAAGGGAGGGGATGTGTGTGTGTGTGTGTGGGTGAGATGTTCCTGCCAAGGGGAGAGTGGGGTTTGACGGCTGGCTGGCAGATGTAACTCTGGGGGAAAAATGTACTTTAATTTACTTGTCTTTTATATCATTTAAAAGTAAACTAAAATTTAAAAAGACTCTCTTACTAGAAAGAAAACATAACACAAGAAAGGGACACTAAAATAATAAACTAAAAATATAAACTAAAATATAAAAGACTCTCTTACTAGAAAGAAAACATAACACAAGAAAGGGGACACACACACACACACACACACACACACACACACACACACACACACACACACACACACGCACACACAATTTTATGAAGTATGGCAAAGATGCTCCATACATGATTGTATGCATATATCATATATATATATGTTTGGCCTCATATACTTTACCATGTCAGACCATAGCATTCTACGACAGTTAGTCAGCTCTGCCAGGCCAAATTTTTGTGGCTAATGCAGTAATAGACAGTCACATGATGCCCACCCTACTTCCACCATAGGAAGAAAGCCGGTGGCTGCTTCCTGTTCCTCATTCATCTTTGGCCTGTCGCCCAAGCAAGATAAGTCTTGTGTTCTGTCTCGCCTATACCTTTGCCTTTGTGTAAAGATTGCTTGTGTTTTGCTTCTTTACTTGTTCAATTGCGGCTTGTGCTAAACCATAAGTACACTTGCCGTGTGGCACTTGGTGGACTAGGATTTCAATAATTTCTTTCTTTCGTGCTTGCGTTCTTTCATGACTTTGTGCGATCGTCGTGTTGCTTCTTGCGACTTGTGCGATCGTCGTGTCACTCTCGTGATTTCTCTTGTCAGTGCAAGTTACATCTTCACTGTCTTGGTTTTGCTGTTGCCCCTGCGGTAACACATTTCATCCCCCACTTCTTACAGCATTTTTTGCGTGCTATTTCTTTCTATCATGCGCCAGTATTTTCAACTTGACGATCGAACCCTCGCCCGTCCTCGGCCACCATCTTTCTCCCTTGCCAGTCGTGTTTCCCACAGCCTCATACAACGTACTGGTTTAATGTACGAGTTTATCGTACTCATACTGGGTTAAGTGTATGAAGTTTATCGTACTAGTACACGCTGATTGAGATCAGTGTACGAAGTTTATCGTACTTGTACACGCTGATCGAGATTTCAATCTAGTGTGACTCAGCATTTCTCAGTATCAGTACTGTGTAGGGGTAGATTGAGTTTTCAGTCAATTTCTCGATTCCCCTGCACGGCACACGAGTGACTTTGCTCTCGCTCTCTGCTATCACCGTTGCTATTTATATCAGTACGGTTCCACACGGTCGATCAAGTTTAATTAACATTTTCTCAATCAACCGACTTGTCTCCTCTTTGTGGTTGTGTGCTCTGGGTTTGCTTTGCCACCATTGCCCAACATGGTGAAGGACACTGATGGGTCGAGCCACTTTGCCATCCAGAAATTGCTCACATTCCCGGAGAGCCCCGCGTGTTGATTCTAATTCAGAGCAATCCGTTCTTTCTATGGAAGAACGTATGGCCAGGGTAGAAGGAGAAGACTTTTCCGCGGAGGGGACGCGTGACCATTCCTCCTCTACCCGACTGGCAGACACATGATCACTGCGTCTGAAGGCTACAAGGCAAGCAGCCACCATTTCTAAAGGCCTTTGTTTTGAACTGCCCAGAAAATCTAAGGGCAAGGCTCCCCTAAAAGGGCAAAGCCAAGTCAAAACTTCTCATCAGAATTCCCCCTCTCCCCCGTCTTCGTCGGCCAGCTTGCCTTCTCTACCCTTCTGACGCACAGCAAGAGACTTTTCTATCATGCTGCGTTATGCGACCCTCGGCCCCCGGGGAACTTTGCCGAGACGTGGACCAGCATGGGTGACAGGTCAGGGCTGGAATCACCACCCGTCACTCGCCTTGATGAGCCGCAGGTCAGTAGTTTTCCTCCGAACATTAACACGCGCACTCATGACGCTCTTCCCCCAACTGTGCTCGAGTGCAGCGACACACTCAGGCATGAGGAGCGTCAACACTCCGGAGGCGGAGTTATGCCCCACTTGGGCAACGTCCGCGATCCGTTTTCTGGGGGGAGGATCGACCAGCGGGACTATGGGTAACCTACCTGAACCGAACTTGGGTGTGGACATGTCACCGCAGCCATCCCAATCCGCAGTCATGCGGGCAGGGGGCTCAGTTACCATGCCACCCACTGTCCTCCCTGTTACACAGGGGGCCGGCATGGATCACACCGGGAGGTGCAGGATGCAGTGCACTTCCCGGGGCGGGTATGAGAGACCACGCTCTCTGATAACCCCCCCCCCCCCCCCCCCCCCCCCCCCCCCCCCCCTTCCCAGTTACCCTGGCCCCCGAGGAAACCCTGCCCTAGGGCCGCCACAGCCTGCCATCTTCCTCGGGGACCGGTGGCTCTATGCCCCCGAGAGGGACCAGTGGCTTACTTATGACCAGCTCCACAGTCGTATGTGGCGTCCAGCCTCCTCAGCTTGATTGACCTCGGTCTCTCTCCCTCTCGGGCACTGTCTGATCGGCTTTCCTCCAAGTCTGCCACCGATTATGGAGCCACTAGGGACCTGCCCTCGCATTCCCCCTCAACCCAGCTAGGGCGGGACCCCCATGCACCCCAGCTGTTGCCTCCTGCAGAAGGTTCTGTGCAACCTCTCCAGGAACCCGATTCCCCAGTCTGAGGATGAGGTACATTAGACCTTCCCCTCATCTGGCGATGTGTCCATCCTTGAGCGGTAGCACCCAGGACTTGTCGTGAGGGAGCCCTCACCCTCTTACAAGATCCTTTTTCAAGATCCCTTTTTGCTAGGTTCGCTGGGTGCCCCCCAGCCCAGCGACCTCGCTCAAGATTCGTCGTACCTCAGACGCTTTCACCATTTGGGGAGTCAGCAACTAGCTAGGGGTGCACAGGCCGTCCCTCCACCAGGATTTGAATTCCTCTTGGCCCTGAACGTTGTTCCAGTAGGCACCTTCCTCAGAGACCCCCAGCTGGCCTATATCTCCTCCTTGTTCTCTGACACTCCGATGACCAGGGAAATTACCATTCTCCCGGCAGACTGCCAGCTCATCCCCACCTGGGCCCCCTACCTCTGCCACGATCTCTATCAAGAACCTGGCGGAGCGGGACCGTATAGCCAGATTGGGGATCCTGCACACCACTGCTGGTCTTCCTCGACATGCTTTTGGAGTGGGTGGTGGAGCTCTGGCTGGAGGAGGACGGTGCTGTCTCAGTGTCCTCAGACGCACCGATTCTGAGACACACCATGAGACAGAATCTCGCATATTTGGCGACCCCCCTGATGCGTTCCCTGATCTTCAGATGTCGCATCACCTTCGGCTGCGGCAGACAGCACAGCCCGGAGCCACTTCAGTTGCCTACTGCCCCATGGAGATGCTGTCCTGTCACAGGCTGATCTCTATCCAGTGACTATTCGCCAGCTGTCATTTCCCCCAAGTGCCCTGTTACCTCCTATAGGCCGAAGCCAAAACTCTCCCAGCAGAATTTTCGGTTCGGCCAACAGGCACAGTCCCGGAGGTTACTGGCAGACTCACCTATGTATAATGGCTGTTTTGGGGGGGGGTCTGCATGCCTTGGGGTCCATAGACGCGCCCCCCCCCATTCCCACCCCCCTCCCCCAGCGAACCCTCCCCAGTCGAGCGGAGGCGCTTTGCTGGGAAGTCGAAGAACTCCAAACATGGTTATGATGGAGATCTTCCAACCTGGGGTTTACTCCCACCTCCTTGTGGTCCCCAAACCCTCGGGAGGAGGGAGGACATCCTCGACCCCTCTTCCCTCAACACTCCGGTGGAGGACTTATGGCTAGTCTTTGGTGGACCCCCCCCACACTTACCATAACTCCGGGTCTCAGCCACAGGCATCGCTTCAGTCGGATCTGTGCTGCCCAGACCCCCGACGGTTCAGAGGTCCCTCTGACCCTCCAAATTCAGGATGGAGACACCGACTCAGATCAGAGACTCCATCCACCACCAGGATTGGGCGGCCTCTATAGATCTGAAGGACACTTACGTTCAGATCCCTATACACTCATCCCACAGACGATACCTACGGTTTCGTCTGGCAGGATTGGGTGCCCCCGGTCAAGGTGCTCCCCTTCAGCCTTTTCCTGGCACCCCATGAAGGTGATCAAGGAGAGGGCCTCCCTGGCCAGACAGGACATTCGCCTCCTGGTGTACCTGGATGACTTGCTCGTCCTGGCTCCTTCCCGGCCCAGTACTATCCAC
Organism: Conus betulinus; assembly: GCA_016801955.1. Lineage (NCBI taxonomy): Eukaryota > Metazoa > Mollusca > Gastropoda > Neogastropoda > Conidae > Conus > Conus betulinus. The sequence continues at coordinate 103,806 of JADBJO010000554.1, read as the reverse complement.
ACAAATCATCTTCTGCGCCTCTGTTCCACACTAGGGTTCGTTACCAACCCCATCAAGTGTGAACTCAACCCAGCCAGACCCTTGCCTCCCTCCTGGGGATGATGGAGCCCCTCTCATCCCTCGTTCACACCTGGGCCGGGTTCCCAAGCGTCAACCCCAAAGGGGAGTTCCGTCGTCGTTGGTCGCAGACCTCCAACCGCAGGGACCAAAACATTCCCCTTGGGCCTTGGTCCCAATGGGCTACGTTGAGCGGCCCAACCCCTCCTCACTAACCCCTCCCAACCCAGCCTTGAACTCTACACAGACTCCTCCAACTTGGGCAGGGGCGCCCACTTGGAGAACAGTCAGACCTTAGGAGTGTGGGGCGCACAGACTGCCCGTCTCCACATCAGCCTCCTGGAATTTGTAACGGTCAGGCTTGCCGTCCTCCGCTTCTAACCCCAGGTCTCACACCGACTTGTTCTCCTGTTCAAGGACAACACTTCGGTGGCTTGCTATGTCAACAAAAAGGGGGAGGGGAGGGGAGGGGGGGGGGGGGTGCTCTCTCCATCAGCCTCTCCCTCCGGACAGAGGCTCTCCTCCGCTGGGGTCACGCACGGGGAATCACCCTCCTCGCGAGACTTACCGGGCACCCGCAGTATCTTGGCAGACTCCGTCAGCTGGTCCAGGTCCCTCCTTCATTCGGCATGGACCCTCATCAGAATGAGCAACCACTTATCATTTCTTATTCGGTGCAAAATGGGTGTTGGATGAAATACTAATAGTTCCAGAATATGATGGCAGCTTAGATATATATATATATATTTAGAGAGAGAGAGAGAAAGTGTGTGTGTGTGTGTGTGTGTGTGTGTGTGTGTGTGTGTGTGTGTGTGTGCATATGCGCGCATTCATACATACACATGAAACATGAAAATGCATGCATGTTTGTGTGTGTGTGTGTGTGTGTGTGTGTGTTCTTGTATATGTGTCCATGTTTCTGTGTTGGTGCAGCTGTTGTCAACCTGTTTCTCTGCCTGCTATGTTACAGTGCTGGAATCGGCCGCACAGGAACGTTCATTGTTCTGGATATTCTCCTGAATCAAATCAAGTCCCATGGTAAGAGCTCAGTCAACATGGATTGCAGTGATTTGTTAATATTAATCAACTTTGTTAATTCCCAGCAATATCAAAGCTTTCTCTCATTAACAATGATGACATATCAGATCAGACCAGTCCATACAATGTTGGAGTGATTTGTTAATGTTGACTTTTAGTTTTGCGTTATTTACTTAGCTCTGTTCATTCTCAATGGAACATTGGGCCTTCTTAGCAGATCATGTGCATGTTGGGCTGTCCATTCGTCCTCCTCCTCCCTGGACTTTCTGTGCTGGTTTCAACTCATTTTCCAGGGTCCTCTGCTGTGCGGTTGTTGGCTGTCCACTCCTTTGTTTTCCAAATGGATAGGTATCACAAAATTGTTGGGGAGGACAGGATGGGCATAGCAATTTCTTGGTATTACTGGTTGGTAAAGTTGCTTTTCTTTTGTTTCCAGGTGAAGCCAGTCTACACACTTTGTTGTTGTTGTTGTTGTCTTGTGATATTCCAAAGTTTTAGGCACACCAAAAGTCAACATATGAAAAACTAATTTTAAAGTCAACACATGAAAGACAAATTTTTAATTTTTGTTTGTTTCCAAATGACATCAAAATTGAATTTGTTATAAAAAAAAAAAAAAAAGGAAAGAAAGAAAGAGGGAGAGAAATAAAAGAAAATTATTAGAAAATAAAAGAGATGACCAACTGTCATCCATAAGAATTGCTAAGGACAAAGATATTCAAAGAAACTCTGGCATGTGTGTGCGTGTGTGTGTCTTTGTGTCTGTCTGTACGTATGCATATGTGTGTGTGTGTGTGTGTGTGTGTGTGTGTGTGTGTGTGTGTGTGCATGCTTGGATACTATGATATATATTTCAGAATTTAGCAAAGGGTAAAATTTTCATTAACCCTCACTCTGATTGTCACGACTATAGTCGCGCCACTAAACGTATACTATAGACTGGTTGTCGTGACTATAGTTGCGCTGAAGGGTAGGTCACTTTGACTGACTGGTTTATCATTTTGGATGCAAAACCAGACATTAGCTCTATAAATGACTAGCATATGCAGTAGTAAGGCCCTGGCAACTTGTATTTTCAAGTTTCCAAGCACAGTTTTTTGGTGAAAAGTGTCAATAATACAACGCACTGGGTGAAGCATCTCCCACTGTTCAAAATGGCAGATGCTATGAACATGCCATGCGATCATAACATCGTTGCCGACTTTTTCAATGAATTCTTTGGCGATGCAAACTTGGAAGAAGTTGGAGAAGACCATGGAGACATCGCTCTGCAAGAATTGATGTTTGCTGGCGATCTCAGAAATTTAGATCAAGCCCAAAACAATCGCGACTTCGAAGCTGACGTCGATTCTGGTTGGAGTAGTGAGGGGGGTGAAGGTGACCTGATCAACATGCCTTACGATCGTCAAACTTCACTCAGTGTTGGCGAGTTTCCTGAAAATCCCCAGCCTTTAGATTTCTTCCATCTGTTTGTTGGCAGTGAAGTAATCAACATGCTTGTTGAGCAGACGAACTTGTATGCTGGACGAAAAATCAACGCTCGAAACCTGAAGCCCAGCTCAAGGTAAACAAACGCACACTGATTTGATTTTTGCTGTCTTACTCTATACATCTAGATTTCATTTTTTTTTTCTGTTTTATTATGTCTCTTCTTTTTCTTTTGTTCTTGTTTTGTTTTGTAGAGTGAGTTTTTTTATATGGTTGAAAAGCAGTTTTTGTTCAAGGTTAGAGTTCAAGCAAAAGTGGGTGTGGCAGTGTGTGTGTGTGTGTGTGTGTGTGTGTGTGTGACCAGTGTTTTGTTTTTGTGGGTGTTTGGAAAATGTATGCTATATTTTGTGGTGTGTGTCAGAGCTGGAGGTGGAGAGTTTTGTTAGGTTGTTGCTACAGAAAAAAAAAAGCAAAACATCACTTCAGGCATCAGCCAATGAAATGTTTGTGAATGTGTTGGAGTGTATGTTGTGTAACATTCATGTGCATGAATACATGTGTTCTGAGGTTACTTTCTTTTTTTTATATGTCTATGGCATTGTGTTTATACACTCTGTGTGTGTGTTTGTGTGTGTGTGTGTGTGTGTGTGTGTGTGTGTGTGTGTGTAAAAGATTATAGCATAGATCATTTATGATTGTTTTTTTTTTTTTTCAGGCTACATCAGTGGTCACCTGTTAGTGTTACGGCAGATGAGATGAACATATTCTTCTCACTGGTTGTTGCAACAGGCCTGGTCATCAAACCAACCATTGAGGACTACTGGAGCCAGGATGACATTAGTTCACTCCTTTTTTTCCCTGACACATGTCCCTGAAAAGGTTTCAGGCTATCCTGAGTAATTTTCACCTTGTGGACAACACTCTCAGGCTGATGTTTCAGACCCGCTGTGTAAAATTGGCCCATTTTTCACCCATCTTCGCCTGCGATTTTATGAGGTATACGCACCACAAGAGGACATCAGCTTTGATGAGGCAACTTGCCCATGGAAAGGGAGGCTGCGCTTCAGAGTGTATAACCCAGCAAAACCAGACAAATTTGGAATCAAACTGTGTGAAACCTGTGAGGCCAAGAGTGGTTATGTGCTATTAGGGTTCTACACCTACTACAGACGTGACTGAAGCACTTGACCTTGAGGAAGGTTTGAGTACTACCACTCGGGTTGTGCTTGGTTGGCACAATTCGACCAGCCCAGACATGGCATGCCTGTGGCCTTCAAAAAGAAAAGGCGACCAGCTAACATCATTCAGCTGACACAAGGGCAAAGCATCTTCCGGCAAAACAACCACCTTCTTGCTGTGAAGTACCATGGCAAGCATGATGTGCACATGCTTTCAACAGCACACCTGCCTCAGGAGATGAAGCTGGCCAAGGTTGATGACAATGGTGATGCCATTTGGAAGCCACTGTGCATCGTTGACTACATAAAATCTATGGGGGGTGTAGACACATCTGACCAGATGTCGAAGAACTACTCTGTTCTTAGGAAAACCAACAAGTGGTGGAGGAAGCTGTTTTTTCTACCTTTTCAATGTGGCAATGTGCAAAGCATACCATCTTCATCGCAGGTTTGCACCTGTACAGTTGTCACACCATGACTTCAGGAAGCAGCTTGCTCATCAGTTGATCACCTCATCTCTTGATGCTCCACAGCCTGCTGCAAGAGGAAGGAAGTCGATGAATCCACCCGGACGCCTGACAGGAACACACAGACAACATTCAGCGTCGCCAAAGTCGGTGCCAAAAGACAGCGACCACTACGTGATTGTGTGCCTGCAATTTGGCCAAAAAGAGCAGGGCTGGCTTCAAAAAGAAAACAGTCTATCTATCAGTGTGATCAGTGCCAGGTCACTCTGTGTGTGCCACACTACCACTCCAGAGTGGACTATCAGAGAGTCCTCAGAGAGCAGCCTGGAGCAGCAGATGGTGGCAACAACGGTGCTGGTGACAACTAACATTGAAGACTGACCTGTACTACACATACATGATGTAGTGCTTCTTTGGAGAGTGCTGTGAATACATTGTTTATTTTTCTTGTGTGTATCTGATCCTGTAAGCATTAGTTTCTCTTCATTTATCTTAACCCCAAAATTGTAATGTTTCTAATTCGGAAGCAGAACTGACATTTCTTACCTGGATTTTTACCTGAAATACTTCAACATATATCTGTGTATTGGATTCTACAGCTTTACTGTTGTTTGTGAGTCTTCTTCAAAGAAACATTAGCACCATGTTGTGACAAAATATCCTGTTTTTGGTGACTGTGGAATATGTTATCCTTACCTGCACCTGACGCTGGAAAAAAATACCTGTAATTCTACATTTCTTCCAGGTATGTAAATTATTATTTGACACTTACCCTTTAAATTACTGTTTGTGTGTGTTCTTTGTTCAATTCTGAACAACTTTTATTCAACCTGTATCATTCAAATATGCATGACAAAAGAAATAACACCCCACTGAAAATATGACCGTTTTCTCTGTTTTTCTTTCTGTTAATTTGCAGTGGTATTATAATGTGTAGTCAGGAATCACGCCAGAGTGAGGGCTAAGAAAACGCTGATTTTCCTTGGTAATTCTGTCTTGTCTGTATATTTTTCTGTCTGTCTTTGTCTCTCTCACTCTCTCTCCCGTTTGTATGCGGTTTCAGGCTTTGACTGTGACATTGACATCCAGAAGACAATCTTGATGGTGCGGTCGCAAAGGTCAGGGATGGTGCAGACAGAGGCTCAGTACAAGTTTGTCTACATGGCTGTTCACCGCTACATGGCTGTTCACTCGAGACTGAGAGTCCCGGCTGGCTGCCGGACAGGTGAGAGTGTAACTAATATCATGTGGCCTTTTCTTTCTAGACATTTTTTCTTGCCGTCTGGTTAATTTGGAACATAGACTGAAGACTAGAAACACTGCAGTTAAAAAAATGTATAGGAAAGAAAATTGATTTGGAAGGAAGGGGTGTAAATCAGTTGACAGATCCTAAGAACTTTGTTAACACCCCTTGATCAGTGAGTTTGCTCTGCATAGAGTCCAGTCAGGGTCTGTTTCAGTCAGTGTACAATTCATTTCCAAAATTTATAAATCATTTGATTTTGATTATTTTTTCAGCCGCTAAATGGCCTGTGGGGACAGCTGAGCTGTGATACTAACATGAAATCTGAAATGTGTGGATGACATTTCATGATGACTCTGTCCATGTTCACCTAAAACATATTTTTGCAGTGAGAGGGTAAAGGTTCAGCAGTGGCAGTGTGCTAATCTTACATTTTAGACTTTGCCATTTGGAGAGAAGTCCAAGGATAAATTTCCTGCCAGAAAAATTTTCTGAGTATATTATAGCAGGTACTCCAAACCTTGCTATGACTTGGAGGGAGTGTGCCGTTGGCCCACATTTCACTGTTATTTTCTATAAATGTTTGTAAATTAATCAAGAAATAAAAATACATGTGACAAAACCTGTTATTTATCTTTCTTTAACATACATCGTCTTGTATTTTGATGGTAAGTGTGTGTAAGCATGTGTTGAAAGTTGGCGCTGTTTACCAAGTAGCTGCAAGCCTCAGCTGCCATGCGCATGTCTCACTCCTATCACTGCTTGTGGTTTTCTGCTATGTGCTCAGTGGGACCGTTAGCAAGTATAAAAAGAGTATGCTAATTAGGAAGAGGAGTCATCCCCGCAAAGTTTTGTATGCGAAGCGTAGGCATTGATTGAAAAAGTTAAGAGTAAGAAATTGTTCTAAAAATTTTTATGTCACATTTTTGGAATAAACTGAGAGCAACATTCAGACTTATACACTCATGCAAATCTTCAGGCTTTAAACTACAACAGAGTAAACTTTTAAGTTTGTCCATTCAGTTCCCGCGGAGCACAAAGCTATGAAACAAGCCATGGTCCAGCTTCATTATCAACCCAAAAATGAAACGGTAGAACAAGATGGCGTGCGACCCGTAAATGCTTTAACAGAATCTTTCAAACCATTACGAGTTGTCTTCAAACCATGCAGTTCCAGCTTTTTTGAATGGTAAGTTGCAACCTTTTCTGACGGTTTTACATCACGATTTTAAATATATTACTGTCATGTTTTTGAAGATTATTTCATGTTTGTTTGGTGACCAAAACATTACAGATCAGAATGATGGTGGGGTTGTGCTGATGAGAGGAGTAAGCGTTTAGTATTTTACACCCAATTAAAATTCTTCCTTAGATTTCATGTACATGCTACAGATGTAGTTTGTATGACTTCATGGTTTATTTCCTGGCTATTTTTAACAACCAGATCTTTCCTTTTCCTATTCAACCAAAATACCAAATTTTAATAGGTGACGTGACCTTACCCTTCACGCTTTTGAGGCCCTATGTCGAGTAAACACCTAAACCTTGCACAGCAGCAGTAGGAAACAATACAAAATATTGGTGCTTATGTTTCCTTTTATTGATAAATTAAGCTGCAGTTTTCAAATATTTGTCTTATGCACTTCATTGGCAGTGGTGGTGGTGGTGGTGGTGGGTGGGTAGGTGGGGGTGGGTTGTGTGGGGTGTGTGTGTGTGTGCGCACGTGTGTGTGTGTGCATGTGTGCGTGTATGTGTGTGTGTGTGTGTGTGTCTCTGTGTATGTATGTGAGTGTGTGTGTGTGTGTGTACATGTGTGTGTGTGTGTGCATGTGCATGTGTTTGTGTGTGTGTGACTGTGTTTGTCACTGTGTGTGTGTCAGTGTGTGTGTGACTTAATGAAATGGATCATTTATTATCATGATTTAGTCAATGAACAGAATCCCTAACTCATTTTTATTTTACTTTTTCAGGTACTCCAAACTGTGGAGTTAACGTCTTCCATGACAAGCCTTGTTCTGGTCAAAATATTACAGACCAATCAAAAAGCAAAGACATTCAAGTGTGCCGGAGAGACTTGACACTCTGCATCATCACCGATAAGCTGTTGCAAAAAGTTTATTTCCAGTTTAGATTATTAAGCCCACTGTAACAACGGCTAATTCTACACAAACCTCTCCATGACAAGGAGGCAGTTCACTGTTATTTTCTACAGATGTTTGTAAATGAATCAAAAAATGAAAATACATCTAACAAGATCTGTTATTTATATTCATTTCCATACACTATCTTTTGTGTTTTTCATGATGATTGTGTGTAAGCGTGTGTTGTAAGTTGGTGCTGCTGTTTACCGATTAGCCACAAGCCTCAGCCACCATGTGCGCTTCTCACTCCTATCACCCCCTTTGGTTTTCTGCACTGTGCTTGTTGGGATGTCTGTCAATTTAAAAAATGTATGCTAGTTTATTAATTAAATAAGACTTACCTGTAAGTTGTAGTTTAATTTGGATTATTTGGAGCATAGTGTTGGCAAGTAACGTTCACATGAGATGTTGTGCGCAGGAACATACTCAGATTTTAGACACGATTGACCTCCTCTAACAGAAACTATACTTGGGTGGGTTTTTAAAAATTTTATTAGAGCTGCGGAGGGAGGGCATGTGAACGCTCCTTCCCAACTCTATGCTCTAAATAATCTGAATTTAAGTACAACTTACAGGTAAGTCTTGCTTAATTCATTAATCATTTCTCATATAGCCATTGGTTCATCCACTTTCACATGAGAATTTAGAGGAGGAGGTCAAACGCAGTAACTAAATCAACTGCTGAGGTAGCTTCTTACATTTTATTCATAATATCTCAAACATTTTACTCGCACAGTTCAACATGAAATCTGAAACAACAGATTTTATAATTCATTTACAAACTTGTCCAGAATGGACTGACTGAAGCTGTTGTGTGGCACCACTGGTTTGCAGTAAAACCGGTTCAAAGTGCCTTCTCTTGACCAGCCAGCAGCTGCCAGAATAGAGTCAATGGGGACATCCCTGCTGAAAGCTGCTGATGTACTAGCTGTTCTAGTACAATGCGCTGAAAACTTAGAAATGTCCACTCCAGATGACTCCAGCACTGTCTTCATCCATCTGGAGAAAGTGTCTCTTGAAACATGTCCATGGGATACAAAAGAAATAAAGAGTTCTTTCCCTTGTCTAAGGCTAATGGTTCTCTTCCAGTATTCTAGCATATGCACAACAACACACAGCTTTCGATTTGGAAAACAAATTACTTCTAAAGGAATAAGAATATAGGTTTCTGGATTCGACATTAGAAAAGTAGTTAAAGACTCAGAATCTAAAACTTACTTGGAGAATATTTCGACAGGGTCACCCTGTCTTCATCAGCTCACTGTTGCTGTTGTGGAAGCGAGGCCTCGTGGGACGACTGTTGTGTGGGGTGAACAGTTTGTCAGGATCTGATTGTAGATGGGAGGAAGTTCAAGCCTTGATCTCTGTTCAGGCTTGGGGCGTCTGGTCTTGATTTCGATGGCTTCTTTAACTTTTCTTTTTGTGAGGAAGGGCTCTGTAGATAAGATCTTGGTTTCTTTGGGGCTGAAACTGTGGCCTGTGGCTTTTAGGTGTTTGTGTATGGCAGAAGTAGATCGTTTTTGGTGTTCCTGTAGATGGGTGGTGAGTGGTCTTGCTGTTTTTGATTCTGAGTCTTTAACTACTTTTCAAATACTTCTAAAGGCTTTACATGCTTCCCTGGTTTGGGCTGCTTAAGTACTGAACTGTATGTTATCCCACACTTCCCTTCCCTAATTTTTACATCCTCAACATTCAGTGCATGGAGAGTTTGGCCTCTCTGACCTGATGCTAGTGCTAGAATCATTGCCAAGCTGAGGGTGAGATGTTTGAGATCTAGTTTTCTCTACCGTATCCCAGCCTGCAAGATAACTGAACCACTGAATCAATGTTCCATACCTCCTGATATTTTGGAAAGGATGGCCTATTTTCAAATGCTCCCCTAACTGTACGACATATAACTGGATGATTTACCATAGAATCCTTGCCCTGGGTGCTTAGATAGGCAGAAATTGCACTTCGTGCTAAATTTATTGTGCTGTGGCTTGCTCCTTCATATTCCTGCCACTTTCTAATGTAACTGTCATATGCTCCAGAGTTGGACGAGCGCCATGAATCCATCAGAAGGTCCACTGCTTCCCCTGTCATTCCAGCTTGTTGGTAGATTAGCCGCAGATCTTGCAGCCTAGCAGGCTCAGACGCCTTTGCTGTATCAGGGGATGAATGGCCTCCGGCTCGCTGGGGAGATGTAAAAGCCTGGTCCTGCACGGGAGCCTCATGGGTGGGGCCACCAACAGTTGCTGGAGTGCTGGGTACCATACCTGTGTTGGCCAGTCCGGCACCACTAGTACCCCCCCCATGGCCTTGTCCTGCTGAACCTTCTGAAGGACTCGTGTCACCACACTGAAAGGTGGAAACATGTACACAGTCATGTTTTTCCATGAGATACTGAATGCATCAACAGCAAAAGCAGCTGGGTCAGGTCTATATGACACATATTTGTCCATCTGTTTGTTCAGCCTAGAAGCAAACATGTCAGTGGTGGGCAAAATGCTTTATTCTTGGAATGCTGCCTTGAGGTGACTGCTGTCAAGTTTCCATTCTGCATCCATGTTAATGTGTCTGGATTCATAATCTACAATAACATTCAGTTTACCTGGAATGTAAGCAGCACTAAGCCATATATCATTGTCTGCACATTATGACCATATTTCAACGACAGGGCATTACAGACCTCTGAATGACTTGTGCCCATGTGTTGAATGCAAGACACACAAGCGGTGTTGTCACTCATCAACCTGACATGCTTTCCTTTCAGTTTCTTTTGAAAAGTCTGTAATGCTAACAAAGCAGCTTTCAATTCTAGAACATTTATGTGGGCTGTTTTTTTTCACAGGTGGACCATTCCCCTCCTGATGATATGCCCTCACACAGTCACATCCCTAGCCGGTAAGGGCTGGCATCTGACATGCCTACAATATCAGGTTCACTTGTACCAATGTCCTTATACGCTTGGTCCACAGTAGTAGCCCACCATTTTAACTCGGCTTTGCTTTTGTCTGATAACATGATGAATTGGTCAAAATCTCCAGAGCTTTTCTTTAATGCACAGATTTTTTCTGCTTCTAAGCACCGATAATGGAGAGCCCCATGTTTGCTACTAGGCTGGCATTGATTTTTCCTGTTGCCTGTGCTACCTCTCTGATTGGTACAGACTTTTTATGCAGCAGGCCCGTACAGCTATCATAAAGGCTACTTTTTCTCTCAGGAATGAGTCTGACTGTCACTGATTCTGAGTCAGTGATCATACCCAGATACTGAATTTGTTTGGATGGTTTCAGCTCTGACTTTGTTGGGTGTATCAGGAAACCTAACTTTTGAAGAGCAATCACAGTGTCAGTGACATTTCTCATGCACTCCTGTTTTGTAAAACCATAACCATACAACAAACTGTCATCAAGAAAAGCTGTGAAGATATGTCCTTTCATTCTTAGCTTGGCAAACACAGGTTTTCATCAGTTTTGTGACAAGCAAGGAGCTGAAGCAAGGCCATTGGGCAGGGTTGTATATTCATAATGCTGACCTCTCCAGACAAATCTGAGCAGTTTTCAGAAATCTGGGTGAATGGCTATGGAGTAGAAGGCATCTTTGAGGTCAACTGAGCTCATGTAACAATCTCTCTGATCAAGTAATAAAGCAGTGGTCAGTGTTTCCATTGAAAATGGTGGTAGGGTGACTTCTTCATTCAGTCTCTTTAAGTTTAAAATCATCCTGTGGGATCCATCTTTCTTTTTTCTAGTAAAAATTGGAGAAACAACTTCACTTTCTTCCTTCTCACATGCCCTTATCACTCCCTTAGCTAGAAGGTTTTTTAATTTACTGTGTCAATTATAGCACTTTCACTTTCATTGAAAGGATTTGTATGGAACACTGTCAGTCTGCACAGTGACTGGGTGACAGTCAAACAGAATTTTTACACCTGAGACAATGCTAAGAATATCTGGATCAGAGGTGATCTCAGTCAAGAGTGCATGAATTCCTTAATTCTGCCTGCTTGAAACATGGCAGCTTCACATTCAAGAAGAGTAGTAAATTCTGGTAACAAAGTCAAAAATTCACTCGCCTCTACAACTGAAAGTAGCTGATAGTGGGCCTTATCTATTGTCTGCCGCTTCTGTTGTGAAACCGCTTTTGCAAGTGGCCCCTGAATGGCCTGTGGGCATGTCTGGGTTCTGATGGCTCTGTCCTAAAAAAGACTTCTGTCTCTCATCAAAGTTCCATTGGTTTCCACCAAAACGCTTCTCAGGGGCAAAAGCAGCCCCCAGTCTGTCCATGTCTTTGATGCTTTTCAATGCATTTGGCAAATCATCACCTGACAATGAGCTGGTGATTGGCACAGATTCGTCACAAATTTTCGCAATGTTTCTGTTGACGAAAGGCCTAATGTCTGTTTGCTGGTGAAGACAGATTTCCCAGTTCATGTGGCCCAATAAGCCAATCGCATCCATGCACTGCCTAAGTTCTTCCGCGCAAGTGCTGTGCATGTCAGCTGACAGCAGGAATTTGCCACCCGCATCACTGCAATGGCAGCTTTAGTGATGGTGCGTTGAATGTGTGACATTTTCAGGTCCAATTTTTCGAGCATGAGGTGAGATCTGAGTCCACACTCATCGATTTACAGTCGGTATGGTCATGTCAGGGCAATTTTCAGGTCTATTGTAAGTTTCGGAATGTTTCTTCAAAACTTCATCTGAGAGTTTGTGTTGGAATCTTTTGTTTTCAACCCCTGCCAGTTTTTTCATCCAGCTTCTCATGCACTGTCTCCTCAGTTCTGCAGGCTACTCATTTTCGATATCATCCAAAACAGTGTTAGATGAGTTAGATCAGTGTCTTCATCCTCATGAAGACTGAGGACATCGCATTCGGTGGGGTCTTTGTTACACACCTTTTTTGCGTGGGGGCTTTACACCTTTGTCTGCGTCTATTACTTCTCCCTCTTTATGGCGGTCAAGAGCATCTAATCAGTTCAACTTCTGAGAGAGTCGAATTGTTGTTGCCATTTGGCATCCAAATTCACAATGAGCTTTTTAATGTTGTCACAAGAATTGGCAGACTGAAAGCTGCCCTCGTGTTCTGGCTCATGCTCTGAACTAGACATGACTGGCACTGGAAGGTCTGTCGGTGTCAGTGCCAAACTGAAGCAGCTGGTTGGTGCTGAGACTGAGCGCGGCAAACAACCTGATGTTTTATCAAAGCCACTGAAGGGCTTTCACAGCTTTAAATATATTTATTTTTAATGTATGAAAAAGAGAAATAGTTTCACTGACCTGTTATCCCTTGTCTGTCTGAGAAGAAAAAAAATTTTCAAGCACACTCACAAGGGCCTAGACTAAATACCATCCTGAATCATTAGGCACGTCCTCCACCTGGTATGTTCTGGCACCAACTGGGTATGTTTCTGCGCGCAGCATCTCATGTGAAAGTGGATGAACCAATCGCTATGCGAGAAATAATTAGAAAGAGGAATTATTCCCATGTAGTTTCAGTGTCAGCATTGATTGAAAAATTCAAAGTAAAAAATAATTCTAAAACTTTTTATGTTAAATATCCAAAATAATTATATGCTCATGCAATACTTCAGGCTTTAAACTACAACTAAGTTAACTCTTAAGTTTGTCTGTTCAAGGGGTTGGGAGTCAGGATAAAGGGATGAGTGTATTTATGTTGTAATGACATTGTTATACTAAATTTTTCCTGGCAATCACTTTATAAAAATTTCACTAATAAATGGAAAGCATAGGGACTGGAGAATTAGGGTGGAGTAGAGGAAGGGGGGTGGGAGAGAAGTGGGGAAGGGATGAGGGGGGAGGGGTGTTACAATTTAGAAGGGAGACGAGAGGGGGAACTTTTGTGAAAGACGTCATAGCAATAATGACGAGTTGCAAGCCTCCTTTTATTTATCGCTTTTAGATCTCTGTATTTTCAGTCAGTGTAGGGCTATTGTTGATTTGCTTAAAATGTTTGGAAAGTGAATATATGCCTAATTGTTCAGTATTGTTTTTTGGATTGATTGATAATGGGATTGGAATATTCCAGATTATGTTAGAATGTTCACCAGGTTTCCGTAAGTTGCTAGTGCATTACAGAAAGTTGGAGAATGTTGTAGAAACTGACCGAACTACATTCGCATGTGCTCGTCACAATTTCATTGGTTAAGCTTACTGATATGCAGAATATTCTAGAAACGAATAATTGAGTATGTTCGAGAATATTCTTTAGATAATATATGAAAGAATGAGGAGATGGAGATCTACCTCACGTCAAGCCCGTGACAGCCCTGAAGAGCATGAGAAAGTGGTGCAATGTGTCTTCTTAAACTGTGCAAAGAGTGATCTGAGTGTCATGCCTGTGGTGAGCGGACATTATGATGATAAGGAGGTACAGATGCTCAGAGATACAGGGTGCAGTGGAGTCATCATTAAGAAGGAAAGCATAGGGACTGGAGAATAGGGTGGAGTAGAGGAAGTGGGGTGGGGAGAGAAGGGGGGAAGGGATGAGGGGGGAGGGGTGTTACAATTTAGAAGGGAGACAAGAGAGGGGGAACTTTTGTGAAAGACGTCGTAGCAATAATGAAAAACAGTTTACTGGCAAGAACGGCTACCTATGATGTGTCCATGGACATGTTGAGGCTGTTCCCACAGCTGACATTGAAACTTCTACACCGTTCTTTGTTGGGAAGGTGAATACTTTGTGCCTGTCCAGTCCTCCTCATGACGTCATCATCGGCAATATTGAAGGTTCCTGTGCAGCCGATGATCCTGATCCTGATCCTGAGTGGCCACACATCTGTGCAGTAACAACACACGCACAATCCAAGAAGGAGAAAGAAGGGAGATCTATGCCATTGAAGATCAGCAAATCTACAGAAATCCCAGAAGTAACCAGAGAGAAACTGATCCAGTTACAGCAAGCTGACCCTTCTCTGAAAAAATATAGCAACAAAACAGACACCATGATCAGGGATAACACCAAGGTATCATTTGTGAAGAAAAATGGTGTCATGTGCTGACAGTACAAGAAATACTTTGAACGGGAAGAAAAGCCAGACACAGATGCACATGTGGCTGAATTCCAAGAATGGGAGCTACCTTACCACTCTGGTGATAGTGACAGCTTCACTGAAGAAAGTTCTGTGAATGATGAAGAAGAACACTTAGAACTGAATGATTTCAAATCCCATGAAACTATTGCCAGTGTAGTTTTTTGGGTCACAACTGAACAGCCAGCAGTGAACAGAAATATGTGGACTGTTAAATGAGTACTCAAGTATCTTCACCAAGTTTTCCAGGAAAAACAGATCTGAATCAGCATGAAGTGAAGTTGACATCACCTGAGCCTATCAGGTCAAAGCCCTACCCATTGCCTTATGCTACCAGAAGAGTCACTGAAAGACATCAAAGACATGTTGAAACTGGGAGTTATATGGGAGTCCCGAGGGCTGCCATACACGTCGCCAGTTGTCGTCATCAAAAAGAAAGATGGTTCTGACCGAGTGTGTGCATCGATTTTAGGCGACTCAACAAGCTGATTTACCCTAGACCCTGAACCCATGTCTACAGCTGCTGACCTGTTCGAGAGACTGAGTGCAGATAAAGTTTTTTCCAAGATCAGTCACAGCAAGAGGTATTGGCATACTGGAAGAAGACATTCCAAAGACTGCATTTGTGACTCCAGATGGGACATACAAGTTTCTCCAAATGCCTTTCGGTATGAAGAATTCTGGAACAACACTCAAGCGGGGCATGACAAAACTATTGGGCAACATGGAAGGTGTTATATATTACTGGGATGATATCCTGGTCCATTCCAAAACATGGACAGAGCACCTGGAAATTCTTCGGAAGTCATTCGAACGGCTGTTGTCTGCCAACTTGACTGCAAGATCCAGCAAGTGTGTTATTGATACAGATGATATTGATTCATTGGTCACCGTCTCCAGGAAGGAATGAAAGGGGTGCTCAAGGACATGACAAAATTCTGGAAGCATCTCGTCCCCAGACAAAGAAACAACTGCGGTCCTCTCTAAGCTTAGTGGGGTTTTACAGAGAATACCTCACTTTGCAACTGTGACTGCTCCAGTGTCGGATCTTCTGTGCAAGGGGAAGCCCAACCAACTGGAGTGGGGAGGGGCACAAGACCAACCTTCAACATTGTGAAGAACTTCCTGTCCAAGGAACCTGTGCTATGGTTGCCTGACCCTAATAAGACGTTTGTGCTCAGCACTGATGCCTCTGACGAGGGTGTTGTTGCAGTTCTCATGCAGCAACATGACAGAAAGCTGTTACCAGTCTCGTACGCTATCCAGGGCAGAGCGGATGTATGCTACCATGGAGAAGGAGTGCCTTGCTATTGTGTGGGCAGTATGAAAGTTTGAACTGTTTCTCCAGGGGGTTCACTTTGTATTGCATACTGACCTTTATCCCTTTTAGAATCTGCCAAGTTTGTGAACAGTAGGGTCATGCAGAGGGCCATGTACCTTCAGAACTTTGATACGAAGGTTGAAAATGTGAAAGGCACAGACAATCTGGCTGCAGACTTTTTAAGTCGTGCTTGAGTAAATGAGACTTGTACTAGTTGTACACTTTGAACTGGGTGCATGTTGCCAGTTGATCTTTGCTTTGAAGTCAGTTGACATTTCTTTTAAATTGTAAAAGTTTTTAGAGATTTGGGAAATTTCTTTTAAGTGGGGGGTTGTGTTACAATTTAAAAGGGAGACAAGAGAGGAGAAACTTTTCTGAAAGACGTCATAGCAATAATGTCGCGTTGCAAGCCTCCTTTTACTTATGGCTTTTAGATCTTTGTATTTTTGGTCATTGTAGAGCTATTGTTGATTTGCTTAAAATGTTTAGAAAGTGAATGTATTTCTAATTGTTCAGTATTGTTTTTGGATCAATTGGTTTAAACAATTTTATTTGTTCAAGAACCATTTTGCAGCAATATTCATCAAATCATGGAGTACAACAAGCATAGGCTTATAAAACATACTCTTACAAAGAAAATATACATGCGAGTGGCTGCGTCAGAAAGTTATCAAAATGAATTGGAAAGGAGGAAAATCAACAGACAAAAACAAAAACAAAACAACAACAAGGACAAGCGAACAAATGAAAAATGTTCAACACACAAGAGTACACTCAAACTACAGCACAATAATAAAATAACCCACCATGCCTGAACCACACCATGCCATTTCAATCAATAGTATTCCATACCAGGTAGAAGACCGGGAAGGTAAATGTGGTAAGCCGAATAAATTTAGTTAAGTGCAAATCTATTAGAAAGTTTAACAAAATTTCCAGCCATAGTAAATATCTCTGTGTCCACATCCAGGTCAAGGTTACCAGTCAATAATGTTGAGATGTTGCGTTTTACTGTGTCATGTAAAGTTTCTATTGTCAGAGCACGGGCCTGTTGATGGAATGTACAATTAATTAAGAAATGGGCTGCATCCTCTACTGCTGTGCCACAGTCACAGGAAGGGTTGTTTCTAAGATGCTGTTTGAAAAGATTGTTGTTTAAGTCACTCATTTCCAATCTCAACTTACACAAACTTATTTCTGACGTCCTATCGGATAAGTAGTAACATCTAGGCACGATACTATGGGTACTGCTGAGGAAACGCTTGAGAAAACTAAGAGAAACAGATACTTTAATATTGTCAAGGAGGTCATTCCAAAGAGCAGTAGATGAAGGAAAGAAGGAAGATTTGTATATATCTAATCTACACTTTGGCATCTGCCTCTCCAGGGGGCGCCTGAGGTGATAAGGGTTGACAGAGGATATCAGATGGGGAAGTCGATTAGACAGGTAAATAGGAACAATACCGTTGACAATTTTGTAGTACAGAATGATTTTATGACGTCGTCGTCTCTCTTTTAATGATGTAAAAACCGGATTCCTTGTATAATTTTTGGTGGCTAGTCTCTCGGACCGAGCCGACTATAGTTCTAAGCGCATCCAGATGCACACATTTTCTAAATCTTCAGCCTGTTTGTTTGTACAGTTATTCCACACGACATCCGAAAATCGAAATGGGGCAAAATAAATGACTTGTACATTATTTCGAGTGATTTCCGACTAAGACGGTATTTAAATGAACGGAGGCAGGCAACAAGAACATGACATTTTGACAAACATGGATTTGATGTGGCGATCCCATTTACAATTATTTTGAATGATAACTCCTAGGTGTTTGTGGAATTCTGTATCATGTAATGTCACGTTATTAAACCTCAGAGTTCAATTTGTGGCTCTGCATATAGTTAGAAATTGTCAATAATTCAGTTTTAGACTGGTTAAATTTTATTTTCCATTTGAGAGCCCAAGTATTGATTTTTTCAAGATCTGAGTTTAAGATTTCAGTACTAAGAAGAGTATTTTCAAGACCTAAATATGTACTGGTATCATCAGCAAATAACTTTACCACATATCCAATGTCGTGAACAATGTCATTTATATAAATAAGGAATAACATTGGTCCAAGAATAGAACCTTGGTGGACGCCTGCCGATATCGGGAGATACAGTGATTTACTTCCCTTTAAAACTACTGCCTGTGTACGATTTGTAAATAATCAGCAAACCAATCAAGCAACTGTCCTCTAACACCCAAAGCAGAAAGTTTATATAGTAATCCACGGTGCCATACCTTATCAAGGCCTTAGATACGTAAAAAAAAATCACCTGTGCAGTTGTTTTTTGAGTCCAGACATTTGCAAAAAAAATCATCATATACACAAAAGTGAAAAAAAACAGTTGAGTCTTTTGGAATGAACCCCGACTGGGCATCTGATAAAAGATTATTGCCTAAAAGATGTTTAAACACATGTTGCTGAACACATTTTTTCTAAGATTTTACTGATACAGCTCAATAATGAAATAGGACGGTAGTTGTCGCATTTATGTTTGTCTCCTTTTTAAGTATGGGGGTTACATGAGCAATTTCCATATTAAGGGAAATTTGCCTTCTGTTAATGAGCGATTAAACAGGTATGCTAATGGTTCACAAATGACGTCCACAGCAGCAGCATTTAAAATTCTATTGTGTACCAAGTCTGGTCCGACAGCTTTTCTACAATCAAGACCTTTCAGAATTTCTAGAACAACATCTTTAGTGATAACTAACTGACTAATCAAACCACAATATTCATTTATCCTAGGTATATCTTCATCATCATTGTCGTCGACCGAACATTGCACCGCTAAGTATTTATTAAGGGCAGTAGCCTTATCTTTTGGAGTGTAATAGATCACATCGTTATCTTCGATGGGAGGGATTTCGTCCTGAGGCATGCCTTTGTTACGAATGAATGTTTTAACTAGTTTCCACCAATCCTTGGTTCCAAAACAATTTGGAGAGGAGAGTCTGTTGTCTAATTCTAATACATATTCTGACTTCCTCATTCTAATAATATGTGTAATCTCATTTCGAGTACGACAAAAGAAAGCCCAAGCCCAGTCACAATTTAATGATTTTATCATTTAGCCAATTTATGGATACTATTTTTTCTTTTGATCATTTCTTTAATTTCAGTCACAATCCATGGCACATCGCGTTCATCAATTGTAACCTCTTTGACTGGCATATATAGTTTTGCAACATACACAAGCAGATCAGAAAACTTCTCGGCAGCATCATCAGTAGATTGCAAGGTATTAGATAATTCTACAATTAGTTTCTGAGCATTTAGCTTAGCATAATTAAACACTGTACGTTTGTAGGAGGTGTTAAATCTGCGGTGGTTTTTCAAGACAACATACGGAGCACAATGATAGCTACAGACTGGTGACAGTACGTCAGAACCTTGAATGAGGTCTGGACATGACGTAAGTATAAATCAATTGTGGTGGACGAATTTTCAGTAATATGAGTTGGTTTATTAACTATCTGAAATAAATTATTCGTTGACATAATATTTTGGAGATGCAGTGGTGGTTGAACTGTAGAATCTGCTGCGTTGAAATCACCAAGAATAATGAATTTGTTAGGAGTATTTCCAGGTAACTGTACAGCCTGATCAATTAAGTCCCAGTAAGCTACATTAGCAGAGGGTGGTCTGTAGAATGTTCCTATCAGCAGTGTGTGTTTTGTCCTAGTTTTGTCTCAATCCACACAGCCTCCAGAATTGGCACACTCAGGTCGGGTCTAGGTTTGCAAACAAAATGATCTTTTATGTACACAGCAACACCACTGCATGGATCGCCTACTCTGTCTCTCCTGACTGGGGTTGAAAAACTGGGAATTAGTATGTCGTCATTAGAAATATTGTCTGAAAGCCATGTTTCAGACATGGTTACCACATCAAAACAACTTAACTCACACTGTATTAGAGGAATTTTTTTGCTTAAGCTATGTACATTCAAGTGGATGATGGATAGTCCATTTGAAATATCATCAGTCAGACCTGGGTTTGGGTGGACATCACCTGCAAGTTGCAGCAACGTCTGAATTGCAAATCCGACAAGAAAAATGATAAGCAGGTTAGTAGTACCCACACATTGAGGAAGCGTGTTCACATCATGACTATTGGAGAGTGATGAATCAAGAGATGAGAGCTAACACAGCATCATATTGACCAGCGGTCCATTCAACATCATAAAAAGGAAAAGTGAGAGGGTCAATGCTGATGATCCATATATCACCAAGAGAAGAAACGGACCAACGTCAGTCACCATGAAAAAGGACAACTTGGACATAGACAATTTTAGGGCCCTGGTATAGAACATCCCGACTCTGGCTCTGAACTGAGTTAGGCAACAAGTCATGTCACAGCACGGAGTAAAAATTCAAACAGAACAGAGAACAGAGCCGGAAAATGTTTCCTGGTTAACAGTGGCATGGCGTTTGGCTCAAACACGCTGAGCGATTTATAAACAATTATCCCCCAAACAAAGAATGACAAAAGGTACAAAAAGTAATAACAAACCATACGATCCAAGTCCATGGCCGTGAGAGGCCCGGGAAGATGAAAATGTATTTGACAGAAATCTGTTTGTGGACGTTGCTAAAGGACAGCCGTTAACTGATCAAAACTGGTAACAATGGACAACTGAGTGTTGAGGGGGGAAAAAATTCTAACATATGTTTGTACTAGAAAAAAGTCGGACACAAAAAGTTTAGGAACTATAGTCGTTATTGTGGTTTTTACAAACCAGAAAAAAAAAATAGCAGTCAGTACAAGAGATATGACACCGCCGTCAAATTTGACTGGGCAATAGAAAAACAACTCCATCATGAATGCAAGATACACACACACACACACACACACACACACACACACACAATACACGTCTCCACACACACACACACACACACACACACACACACACACACAAGCCCCCCCCCCCCCCCCCCCCCCCCCCCCCCCCACACACACACACACATATACACATACACACACAACGCACATACACACACAAGCACTCACACACGCACATACACAGATACAAACACACACACACACACACACAAATACGAGCGTGCGCGCACGCACACACACATTATAAACACACACACACACACACACACACACACACACACACACACACACGCACAAGCACGTAGCATCAACAGACTTGAGAGAATCAAATGTCGCACATCTCATTTCACTAGGCGGCATACGTGCGGAGGGCCTAGAGACAGGCAAACCACACACTGCACAAATATGCAGATGGCGGTATGTGAACTTCCCTCATGGATTAAGTGCACGAAATGCACGAGAATGATGCCAGCAAATGTTTTTATCGCCACCTGGAGCCCCAGCACCACCCTGCACAAACGCAAAAGAATGTACGCACAACCATACGGTTCAGGACAAAGAGACACACATGTATAGTGTGTTGTGTGCACGTGCGTGCACACACACACACACACACACACACACACACACACACACACACACAAACACACACACTCGCACACATATACCACACATCACACACACACACACACATACGCATATATATATATATATATATATATATATATATATATAAACACACACACACACACACACACACACACACACACACACACACACACATATATATATATATATATACGCATACACACATATACATATACACACACACACATATATACACATACATATGCATACACACACACACATATACATACATACATATACGCACACACACATGTATATATACACATATATATACATATATACACACACATGTGTATATATATATATATATTGCATTATTAACAAAGCTTTCTCTTATGTCTTAGATTGTAGAAACAGGGGGGTGATAAGCCTTCATATCTGCAGTGGTAGATAATTCTGCCTAACTGACAGTATGTGCTTAAGTGGGTGAGTGGGGAATAATAAATGCTTCTCAAAATGAACCTTCAGCAAGCTTATAGTCTCCAAAGGGGGAGACATTCTCCAATGGGGAGGAAGCTCACTAACATATAACTCTCTGGTCAGATACCGGTATTTCGAAACCTGATTGTTTCTCCTCAGTGACCGCAGACAGTAGTAATTTGACTCTCTGCCTTTTCGGTTTTAGAAGAATGCTATATCCCAGAAAAAGGCTGGTGTGCAATACCGTAGTATGTTTGTTGAGTTTTCAAAAAAACACATACTGTCAGTTAGGCAGAATTATCTACCACTGCAGATATGAAGGCTTATCACCCCCCCCCCCCCCCCCCCCCCCCCCCACCCCACCCCCGTTTCTACAATCTAAGACATAAGAACAAGCTTTGTTAATAATTCAATATTTCTTGCAGTCATTGCAACACCAAGTTGCTCTGTAAGTTGCTGGAATGGTGCTCGGTACTTATCCTTGGAATTTATTTTGTTTTATATATATATATATATATATATATATATATACATACATATACATATATACACACATACATATACATACATATACATACACATATATATACACACATATATACACATACACACATATATACACACATATATCCATGTCTACCAGGATGGATCAAAAAAGCAATCAACAAGTTAAGATATAGCACAATTTGTATCAATTGATAATGCGATTCGAATAATCCAAATTATGTTAGGATGTTCACCAGGTTTCCGTAAGTTTCTAGTGCATTACCGAAGTTCGAGAATGTTGTAGAAGCTGACCGAACTACATTCGCATATGTTCATAACGATTTCATTGGTTAAGCTTACTGATATGCAGAATATTCTAGAAACGAATAATTGAGTATGTTTGAGAATATTTTTTAGATAATATATAAAAGTATGAGAGCTGTGTGACTGAGAGAGAGAGAGAGAAATGAGATTTTTTTTTTTGTGAAGAGAGTTCTAGTCTTTGTCGAGCACAAAAGTGTTCGAGTCTTCACTGAGTTTGAGTCTAGTCGATGAAAAGCTACCATTAGTAGAATATTGCCTTGCCTGCTGCATGTATGATTGAGTTCCTGTGCTACTTATTGAACCTGAAGGTAAGTGGATTGTTTTTGTTTCTCTATATTCTTCAACGATTGTAAATAAAAGGATCCTCTTCGTTTCAATACCGTCTGGTGTATTTTGTCATCTGCAAGCTGAACGCCTACCACAGGATCTACAATGAACTCTTACAAGCTAGAGACTTACTTTGTACTGAGGAAGTCAGGGCATTTTAGCATGTAACAAGGGGGTGCAATTTTTTTTGTTTCTTTCTTTTCAGTGAAATCCTCTGAGCATTCCGTTTGATGCAAATGTCAATCATATGTCTTCATAAGGTCATAACAAGCAGAGATATTAAATTCATGTTTGTAATATTTATATGCCATACAAGAAGTTAGGTAAAAGGTTGGGGGTAGGGGTAGATGGGGGTGTACAGTTGTGTAGACATGTTCAAATGTCTTCTTATATGATAAGTCTTGTTGTCCTGTTACTTTGATATACGTTACATGCCTGTATGTCTTGTTTTGGTTACCGATACGAGAACAAAATTAAGTAGAAATGAAGATTTTGGCACTTTTAGAAGTGTGGTATTCAAACTGTATATGAGCGTCACATCTGAAAAAAAAAAATTCAGTGTATATTACAAGTAGTTGACACTAATCACCCATGGTTTTAGGCATGTCAAATGGCTGAGTTACAGGCCTCCAAACATGGCCCTTAAAATAATTAAGTATTTGAAAATTCATAACTCTGCTCCTAATCAAGCTGCAGATATACATTTTATGTAATTTTCTTTGAGTTTTTCTGTCACCTTGACTTATTGAAAAAGACAATCAAAACATTTTAAAAATCACTTTGGAGTACCTAATTATAGGTACTTTCAGATTTGAGTAAATCCGAATTTCCATCTTTGATATGTGCACCAGAGTTTTGAGCTAATGAGGACAACTTCTGTAGCGCCCATCCTAACAATATAGGCTACAGGGCGCTTTGCAAGTTTTAACAAATCAATATCTAAAATATATGCAGGACAACTGTACACACACACACACACACACGCACGTGCGGATGCACGCACATGCATGTGCACACACATGTGCATGCGTGCACAATTCTGGGTTCACAAATCATAAACACACACACACACACACACACACACACACACACACACACACACACAGAGCACATGTACACACACACACACTCACACTGAGACAAGATGTTGCATACATAAACAGTTACACTACATAACACGGTGAACAGCTCATTTGGACACAAGCAAAGTGTGCAAATGACATGTAGTAATTTAGCAATGTTTCAGGTAGTATTCTGCAACTGGCTTTTAAACAGATAAGTTTTAATGTGCAAATGACATGTAGTAATTTAGCAATGTTTCAGGTAGTATTCTACATGGCTTTTAAACAGATAAGTTTTAATGTGCAAATGACATATAGTAATTTAGTAATGTTTCAGGTGGTATTCTGCAACTGGCTTTTAAACGGGTAAGTTTTAACATAGACTTGAAAGTCAGAAAGGAAAGGGTATGATGTAGATGGAATGGTTCCGAATTCCAGAGCATTGCTGCAGAAAGAGAGAATGCTCGAGAACTGTGCTGCTTTTGGTTGTATGAGTGAATTTTTTAAAATGTGGTCATCAGAGAAAGAACGAAGGGAATGAGTTACTGTTAGAGTGTATCTTTGGAAGAGGTCAGAGAGATAGGCTGGACCTGTGATAATCCTGTAACATAGATATGCAGACATACACTGAATCCTGTGCTCGATTTTGAGCCAGTGTAATTTCTTCAAGAGATATGAAGTATGATGTTGTTTTGGTGTCGCAGGAAAGGAAAGACAGATTGGACAGAAAAAACAGAGAAACAGTCCTTACAAAGAAAGGCAGCACCTCCATCACAAGGGACAGGGCCTTGTTGATGGGGCTCTGAGTGGAGCGTGTAGCCAGTATGGGTCAAGTCAATGCACTAGGCTTCATCACCAGACGAACAAAGCCAGGTCTCAGTCAGTAGCATCACATGAATGTCATTGTCTTGAATGAAGTTGGTGATCACTGTTCATAGGATGGCAGAGCCCAAAGACTGAGTGTTAAAATGTGACATGCACATCAGATCCGAAAAGCAGGCTACACTTTTCAGGACAGATGCTTGAATAAGATTTCTGAGACATGGTCCAGAGGGTGGAAGAATGGCATATCTCTCATAGAAAGGCTGCATCATCTTACAGGACACACCATAGATAACACAGACCTTTTAACTTTTCCATGTGCCTCCACGGCAGGATCATCTACTGCTCGCAGCTTGTAGACAATGCCAAGGTCTTTGGGACAAGCTGTCACATCTGGTTTGAGGTTGGGCTGGCGCAGACAGCGACACATAACAGCTGATCTTGTGTGTACTGCAGCCTCAGCCCATTTGGAAAGAGCAAGGCAAGAGGGTGTGGAGTGGACAGGTGGGGCCAAACTCGAATGGGCCAGTTGAGCAGTTTTAGCAGGTGCATGTAGCATGCACAGCCAGCAGTCAGCATATGGCTGGGGCAGAGGTGGAAATTCTGAAAGCAAATGTCTGGCTGCCAGTGAAAAAAGAAAAAAAGCAGCATTCTCAGGGTAGGAGGAGCAGCGTAAAGCCGTCAAAGAATGAACAAATCTGTCACCAGCACACACACATGAAAACAGGGACTTAATACATTATAGATCCAATAGAATGCTAAATACAATATGGAGTAAAAGATGAGCCTGCCTGTGAGGCACCTAGTCCAAAGGTTTTTTCTGTCTTTTGCTACTTCTCAGATACTTTAAGATTGGGAGCAAGTCCAAAGACAAATTTCATCCAGTATTGCAGGTGCTTGGTGCAATTTATGGAAGCAAGTGTCTCAGCTGGAAGATGCATTTTGTACATTGTGAACTATAAACAAGGAATAGCTGTGAGCTCTCAAGATTTGCTCCCTTTCTCCTCTTGACCAGTGTGAAAATCACATTGAGCTGGGTTGAAGCACAGCAGTTGGAAATGGACTTACTGGTGTTGGGCCTGTTGGGCTGTGTGCAGCTGAGCCATAGCGCAGGTAGAGAGTACACAAACATCAAGTATGCGACCGATGGGGCCAAGGTCCACAGAATGATGGCCCCTCCCCCATCTGCCCCAACCGCTGACAGATCTCCTCCAACCAGGTGAGAGACTGATAGTCTGCATCATGTGGTGGTTGGAGATGTTGATGGCGAAGATGATGAAAATTTAATTGCTTTAGCTTACTTTACATCATAGGAAAAAATTCTTATCCCGTAAAAGATTGATGTGTATCTTTTTGTGTCCATATGTCTTTATCTATCTTACTGTTTTGTTTTCTTTATTACACCCCCTTCCTCTATTAAATCTCTTTCCCTCTGTCTGTCTCTTTTTGTCTCTACCCTTTCTTGCTTATTTTCAAGTCAGCAGTTGGCTTTAATTCTTGGAATTTTGTAAGGGGTAGATGAGTTGGAGAAAATATGTAAAAAAAAAAAAAAAACCCAGAAAACTTAGGCAGAAACAGGTATGGTAGCCAAAGTCAGTCTCACCACAATGATGTTGTCAGTACTGAGTGCCTTTATGCAGTCTTCGATAGAGACCAGATTCAGTCATGGGAATGATTCATCAACAGTTCTGTTCCTTTGGCATTCATCACAGTTGTTTGCATGGCTGTATGTGGTTTGCCAGAAGCTGGAATTCTGGCTTTTATTTATGGTTTCATTAACCATCTGTCTAAAAAAAGATTTGGAAGATTATTATGTATTTAACACAGTCAAGCTTTCCCTCAACTTTTCAGCTTTCTCAAAACTTTTCATGTTGGTTTTTGTGAAATAGCTGAATTCACTCAAACCCCAAAATAAAGGTCCTGAAAATTTTCCCAAGGGTAATTACCTAGATTGCCCAAACACGGATATGATGTCTTATTTGTGTTTGGATAAACTGAATTTCTTTGTACATTACATGCCCTCGAAAGAAAGACCAGTATCACCCAGAGTTATCAACCTTGCAAACATCATGTATATGGTGCATTTGGCTTTGCAAGGTTTTTTTTTGTGGTCATTTAGAAGTGAAATGGACTCACGAAGCATACAATAATCTGGCAGCTTAGCAGTGAAAATTGTGCACACTGCTCAAAGTGTCCATTCTGCCAAGTCTGTTTGCCCATTCTACCGTTTTACGGATGTGTGTGTGTGTGTGTGTGTGTGTGTGTGTGTGTGTGTGTTTTAAGTGGTTTTTTTTTTTTATGTCTTCTATGACATTGATGAAGTAAGTGGAATGGCTGGAGGTCTTAGCATGGCCCAGTCTTATTTGTCTTAAGAATGTGAGTGAATTAGCAGCAGCTTCATTAATTGTAAGTGCTTACTGTCTTCTTGTTGTTTCTTTACTTTTTTTCATGATGTGACCTTTTTGTCTTTATGTTAACAACCCTAAAAGGCCTTATGTGGTTGGCTGGGCTGAATGATAGACATGAAAATGAAAATATAAACAAGATGCAAAGCATATAAACATACTCCCAGTTTATCCTGAATATGCGTGATATATTCCATAAAGAGGAAAAACCGTCTTGAGCTGGTCTAACTGTTAGTAATGGCCATTCTGTAAACATCGGCATCATCTGTGACCTATAATGAACATACTTACAAATTTTCAGAAGGATCTGCCAAGAACTTTGAGATTTTCCATAAAGAAGAAAACCATTATGGGTCGTTAGTAACGGTTGTAACGGTAAACTTGAATATTGGGCATCATCATCCGTGACCCATAATGAACATACCTACAAATTTTCGTAAATATCTGCCACATACTTTTTGAGATATTCCATAAAAAGAAGGAAAACCGTTAGGGGCCTTTATAGCCGTTAGTAACGGCTGTAACAGAGTGAACTAAAACATTGGGTATCATCCGTGACCCATAATGAACATACCTACAAATTTCACAAAGATCGACAGTGCTTTCTGAGATATTCCATACAGAAGAAAAAACTTTTATGGGCCGTTATAGCCGTTAGTAAAAAGAGAAAACCGTTACAGGCCATTATAGCCGTAGTAACGCCTATAACAGGCTAAACTAAAACATCGGGTATCATCTGTTACCCATAATGAACATACATGCTAATTTTCATAAAGATTGGCCAAGTACTTTTGGAGACATTCCAAAAGAAGAAGAAAACTGTTACAGGCTGTTACAGCCGTTAGTAACGGCTGTAACGGTAAACTAAAACATCGGGCATCATCCTTGACCCATAATGAACATACCTACAAATTTTCAGAAAGATCGGCCCAGTAGTTTTGTCTGGAGTGAGTGGAACACATTTTGACCATGGACAGATGGACGGACAGACACACAGACAGCATTTCTTCGTTCCCATTCTAAAGTACTCTGTGTTCTATAATAAGAACTGGGAGTACAAAAAGCATATATAACTTGTGGGATGTGTGTTTAACTAAAAACAATGAGGAATGAATGAAGTCCAGTTTCTGTCTCCTTTGTATTAATACTTCCATCCGATAACAAACTTGCTTCACTTTGTCTGTAACCCTCCTCATTGCATTCCCCCCCTCCTTCACTCTTCACACCTCTTGTCTCCTTCTCTTGGTTTCTATCCCATCACTTCTTCAGCAGAAGCAGTATCATTTCCCTTACATTCACTAAAGACTATACCATCAGCATAGGATGCTGTGGAACTCAGGGATCAATTTATATACACCCTGGCTAGAGCCATCAGACTGGAGTGCCACAGACCTGATCATTCCAGGTGTCCAACATGATCTGGGAGCAAGAACTGAAAAAAAATCAGTTTTAATCTGTTAGAAATCTTGTCAGCCATATCTCTCAAACTGAAAGACACAATGCAGGCAGATCTCTAGTGCTGTCACAAAGCATTTAGAATTCTTCAACTGGGATTCTGTGTCATATAGATCAGACATCCCTACTGTACTGGAATAATCATATTCATCACAGAAAAATGTGAAATTGATGTCCTTTCCAGAATCCATGACTATGGATCATGTGTTTCATAAAGAATAAAGAGAAAACATGGGCTCACTTTTTTCTTTAGATTTTAGAGGTGCCCAAACGTGACAGCAGATAAGTTGTAACTCAAACACTGCATATGTGCATTAGTTCATAAACGGATATGGAAGTAACCAAACTGAGCTGAAGTTGTGAGAAAATTCAGCAAATTTGAATGTGTAACGTTGATTAAGAAGACAGACAGCAGGAGTAAAAAAAAAAAAAAAAGAAAAAAAAGAAAAATCAGTGCTGCCAGACCCTTCATGAAGTTATGTGATTAATGCCAGTCTTTTTTTTTTTTTTTTTTTTTTTTTTACAACTGGGACAGAAACTTGAAATTTTTGGTTGTGCATGATGTGCAAGTGAGCATTTTCCATCAGCCATGGTAGCTGTGATGACGTGAGTGCAAACATACATGCATATATGTTTTGCACAGCATCATATTGTGAGACCAGAGTATGTTCCTGAAAATTCTTGAAATTTCGGTTCGCTTCTGAGTTTTGCAAACAACTGTTCGTGATGGCAAAGGTAGGTTTGTCTATATAATCATTAACAAAAAGTTGCTGCTGATGAACTGTACAAGAACAGTCACTTCATATTTATAACAAATGGCTTTGCTTCACAGGATGATGCTGATGCTCTTTCATAGACATCGGCTCAGTTTCCAACTCAAAGCAAGATCCTTGATTCATTCGGTTGTAATTATAAGATCAGTTGCAGCACTGCTCTCTGCAACTGTTTGTAGCTGTCACTCACCCACAAGTATTTTATAAATGTTAAGGTTCACCCATCTTCAAAATCCTAACGACTGTAGCCATTGATTTCTGTTATGTGAATATTAGGGAGTAAATTATTGTCATTGAAAATGTCAGTACTGAGTGATCCTTCTGAGCATGGTCAAACATGATCCTAGAATGTATTGATTGATCCAAGAATGTATTGATTGATCCAAGATTGACATTTGTCATATTTGTATTCTGTGGGAGCAAGCACATTCATTGCTTGAAACTGCTGCTTGTTAGTTTGATTAGTCATAAAAATATTGTTGGACTGATGTCAGTTTCTGTCCAAGAAAAAATGAGCACTGCTTTTTGAACCCCCCTGATGGGAGTAGAGATCATCCAGAAAGTAACATCAATTATTGTTTATCTGTTTTGGCAATATCAAAGAAAAATTCTGTTAATTTCTGTTATCAGTTGTTAAGTATATACAGCTAAACTGATAAAAGCCTAGCAACATGGCAGCCATATTAGGTTTTGGGATATTCAACAAAATGGGCAGATTTTCAGTGTGGAATCCAATCAGATGCACAACTTGAAATCATTCAGAACGACTCAAAATGCTTACTTTAAAAGAAAAGCAAAGCATTACTGCAGGCCCTGGTATCTTCAGATGCTGGTAAAACAATGCTCCAAAATTGAATAATTCTACATTTCATTGGACACAAGTCAGTTTTCGTTATGAATCACAAGACTCAGTAGACAGGGGTGCTGGACACCAAATACATCCAGTTAGTGTATGTGAGTGTGTGTGTGTTGTGGTGTGTGTGTGTGTGTGTGTGTGTGTGTGTGTGTGTGTGTGTGTGTGTGTGTGTGCTTGCGTGTGTGTGTGTGTATTTGAGAGATATGGGAACAATGTGTATGTGTAATGAGTATGTACGCTTTCATCTCAATTTTTGTGTTATCAAAAATAATTTTTTTTTTTGCGTGTGTGTGTGTGTGTGTGTGTGTGTGTGTGTGTGTGTACATGTGTGCATGTGCATGTGCATGCCTACACATGGATGCATGTGTTTGTTTCACAGACCTCTTCCAACTGAAGACCCTTCCATGATCTACCAAAACATCTAGTCATCACATGCCTTTCCTGATCAGACACCGCTGACACACCCATCATTCAGCTGTTGAGCATCGTCAGCCTTGCAGTCGGGGTCATGGCATCAACTCTTGTAAGGAGCTGATTCATTTAGTTGTCACTTGTAGAGATGGCATCAATTCTTGAATGCAGTTGATTCCTTCAGCTGTCATTTTGGCAATTGCATTGACTTGCAAGTAACTAATTCCTTCAGTTGTCAGTTGTGACAAAGGCATCAACTCTTGTGAGTTCATTTTGTTCTCAGCTGTGGTGATGGTATTGACTGTTACAAGTTATCAGGTCCTTTAGTTCTTGTCTGTTCTGATGGCATTGACCTTTGCAAGTAGCTGATTCTTTTAGTTTTTGCCTGTGGCAATGGCATTGACTATTGCAGGTAGTGGATTCCCTCAATTCACAGCTGTGGCAATGCCTTTGCCTATTGCTGATTCCATCTCTTCTCAGTTGTAGCTATGGCAGTGACTCTTGCAAAGTGATGACTCTTTCAACTTCAGCATCATGATCACATGCTTACATGTGTTTGTCTCTGTATGTGTGAGTGTGTATGTTTATGTTTGTATGTATTAGGTGTGTGCGAATGTGCATGTGTGCGTACCTCTGTGTGTGTGTGTGTGTGTGTGTGTGTGTGTGTGTGTGTGTGTGACTGTGACCGTGTGTGACTGTGTGTGCGTGTAGTTGAACTGGAACAGCTGTGAAAGGTTGTTCAGGTTGAATGGATACTGTCTGTGTAGTATGACTGATAGGAATGTTTACAGCTGTGCCATCTACTGTAGTAATGAGGTGCATAATTGTCGTCACAATCACCACATTCACAACAGTATAAGTTGACTTGTGACAGACTTCTCAGTCTGTATCTTAGTGGGTACAACTACAGCAAAGACAGCTTTCTGTTAATCTTCATCACCTTTTGAACAGCTTGGGTGCCATCATTTGACCATATAGTGATGTTATGGACGCAACTGTTGGGGAAAAATCAACTACTACCTGCTTTTCATCTTCATCTTCATCTCCACAGTGTTTGAATGAAAACTTCAAATGTTAGCACTAGAGTGTAGGTCCAATAGCTGCAGTGGGAAGCAGCATTTTTTCATCGTAACAGTTGCAGGCACTGACTTCAGTAAAGAGAATATGACTGGTCACCAATCTCCATTACAATGAAGACTGCACGAGGAAGGTCACACAGATGCTTACAGAGCAGCACTTTGTTGGAGGAGAGGAGGTCAGGATTGGGGGGGGGGGGGGGGGGGGGGGGGGGGGTAAGAAAATGAGTTTTGCCCAGTCGTTGTAGGACTAAATCATCTGTATGCAAAGAAAAGAGGTACTGGTTCATGATGTCATGGTGAATGTCCTGCTGCAGACACTGTACACTGGAACAGATGAGCTGTTGGTTCATTGGTCACAATCATTTTATGGATAGGAATTTATTTGATGGGCTTATGGACAGGAGTGAAACAGGGTATCAGCTCTTCAGAATGGTTCACGGTGAACCCCATGTACTGTCCTGGCAAGATTCATTGTGTGCGCTCACTTGATGAGTTCAGTCTGCTCACTGGTACATGCTATGTACTTACTGGATAAAGGATACTTATGACATTGATTATTTATGAAAAAACAGCTGTTGCTGCTGCACAATTACATGTATTTTTTTTTATTTGCTTTTGCAAATGAAAACTTGAAACAGATTAATCATCTGTTTATATATGGATATAACGTTTGACATATTCTTCTGGATGGTCTGTAGTCATGACATTTTGTTTGAATATCAAGAATTATTATTTGTCTTAAGTTTATACAATTCAGCTTTTTGTCCACATAAAATGGTGTTATTACTATATCATCATTAATAATACTTTTCATTATTATCATTAAATTATTATCATCATTACCATTATTACTTTTATTGTCGGTATATCTTTGTGTTTAAAGCTCACTTAAGGTGTATAACCCAGTTACATCTTGTTATACTGTAGTGAGGACTATTCATCAGTCTGCTTATTCTTCTTAAGATTTGTTGTCCTGGAGGCCTGACAAGATTACTGTCTGTGTAGCTTGATGATTACTTTCTCAATGGTCTGAGTGGTCATTTTCTTGGTGACTGAGCAGTCACATTCAAGTAAGTGGGGCTGATTATTTTTCAAAGGGTCGATTGCTTTATAGAGATTGGTCATCAGGTACTCAAAGGCCTTATTGACTGTATCCTGACTGGCCCAGCTGGTTGTTAGCAGCCTTTCTCATGGAGGTTAACTGGATCTTTCCCCTGAATACTTCCTGTTATATGCTTACAGGACTTTCTAGCAGTTTTTCCATAACACAGGAAGACTTCTTCCCCTTCTCTCATGATACTGACAGGTAATTTTTTCTGGAGGACTTTCTGGTCATTGACCAAGATTTTCTTGCCATTCTGTCATATCTACTGTTTATTCTTCTTTAAACCTACATATCATTTTCAAAAATATGTTCTAGTCATTGTATAGGAACACATTTGTACCATTCTCCAAGTATATGTCCTGACCATTTTCAAAACGTTTTCCTGATTATCCTCCAATAAGATTTGCAGGCCACTCTCATCGAGAGCTTGCTTGTTGTTTTCTGAAAAAATATTCTTCATTCTTTTAGAATACTTTTAGGGCACACTTTTCACAAAGACATTCAGTCACAGGTTATTCTCATAGAGGACGTTGTGGCTTTTCAATGAAAAAAAAACCTCTTCTGTACATTCTGTCATTGTTCACACCCACAGATGATTGATTTCTGGCCATTCTGATAGATGATTCACCATTTTCCTAGTGTATACTTGGCCCATTGTCCAAGCTTTTTTTTCTTTTAACCTTTCGTTCTCTGAGTGCTTTCAGTGGCTTATCTCCTAAACAGCTTGTGCTAGATCCCCCTACACATCAGCATCCAGGCTTGTTTTTTTCTCGGTCTTAGTTCCAGCAGTCCATAAGGAACCATCTTGTCAGATCCTCATGTGGCAGCCCATGGATGGAAACTCTGAGCTGCTGCCCAGTCATTTCAGTGGTATTCAGTGGAGCTTGATCTCTGATATTCGCAAGAAATCACTTGCTAACACCTCTTATGGTGCCAACAACAGCTATGACAAGCAGCAACTATCAGTGAAGTTCCCCTCAGGATGGAAACTACAACCGTGTCCATCAAATGACTCTTACGATGTTGACGTACGCTCAACACAGCCATAGATGGGAAACAGAAACTGAGATTGGTCTCTGTCATTGTTATAGGGGATTTCCATTTGCTTCTTCTACTTAATCATTTTGGCATCCTCTGAGAGGTCTGTCTGGTCGTTGAAAACCCACATTATTATGTCTTCCAATTACTCATATAATGTTGACATAAACTCACCACAGCCATGGGTGGGAAATAGAAATTGTGGTTGTTGTTCTAAGGAATGTTCGGTCACTTCTTTTAGCTGGTCATTATGGGGCCCTCTGAGAGGTCTTTCATGTCATGGGAAGCTACAATCCTGTCCATGAAACTACTCTTGCAATGTTCACATAAGCTCACCACCATGAGTGGGAAACAAACTGGAGTTGCTCTCTGCCCATTGTTCTGAGGACTTTCCAGCTGTGTCTTTCAGCCGGTCATTATGGCATCCTCTGAGAGAGCTTTCTGGTCGTTGTGCTAGGGAATCACATCCTGTATATTCACCAGGAGGATTTCCTGGCCAGCTTGACCAGACTGTTCTTGTATGATAATTCCTTGCTGTTATACTAGTTGGGGCTCACATGGACACTCTTCTAGAAGACATTTCAGACATTTTGGGGAAAGATTTCCTAACTATTCTCTGTCAGGATGCAAACCTTTCCTATGAAGAACTTCCCCAACATCCTGCCAGGGATTGTATGGGAGGAAGTAGTGACAGTATCGTTTTCATGGCAAATCTTGGCTGGACTTAGGTTCATTTGATATACAACAGAATCTGTCAGTAGTGACATTCATAGATAGGGAGTTTAATGATTTATGGGACAAAGGTTGTTTCACAAAGTTGTTGTTTCTGTCCATTACGTCTGTTTACTCTTTTTTTTTTCCCTTATTTATTTCACTCTTGTTCTTGATCACATTATTCTGACAAGCAACACTTCTATTCATGCACCCATTATGATACCAGCCTGTGGTTACATATTTACTTACTCTGTGAACAGAAAGTGATGTGAGAATGGGCCACACTGCCATACAGGAAAAAGAAAATATTTGTGTGGTATTGACATGGAGAATCCCTGCAAAGCATGAGATTTTTTTTTTATGTATCCAAAGGAAACGAATTTCAAACGGCAAGGTGCTTATTAAAAAATGTTTATGTTCTTGCTTCATGTTTGTTGGTGACTTTTATTTTGAAGAAGTGTTGTGTTCTGATGTTTTTAACATTTAAGAAAAGACACTGTACATTTTTACTGTTCTTTGAATTTGATTTGCAATGATTTCTGGACTGCAAGGCAAACCATTTTTCCTCCTGAGCTCGGACTTTGGTGTCATATTCCAAAGTGCATTTTGACATCTGATTGTGCATGCTTTATTTGACCAGATGATGTTGGTGAATCCCCAGCAGAAAACCAGCATTATACACACTGTCCAGACTACCTGTCTATTCTACTGTGTTGGTTTTTTCAATTCAGTGATTTTCAGTTTTTTTTTTCTACTGGTAATTAAATGGTTTTCATTATAGTTTTTACTGCTTTTCTCTCTCTCTCTTCTGCTTCAGTGAATCAAGTGGAATGGTTAGCACTCTAAACATGGCCTTGCGTGATCAGTTCTAAAGCTGTTAATAATTTGGCTATCATGTCATGAATTGTTTGAGTTGTTTATTTCTTTTTCAGGGGGTGATCTTTTCAGCATGTGGGTTTTCGCCCTGTGTGAATATGACAGCACAGTAAAGGCCTTGTGTGGTTATTTGGGCTACAATGGATAAAATACTGAACTAATAATCAAAACGTATTTTCAAAAATAACCTGTAGCCCCAAAATGATGGTACTTTTTTACGAAGTGCATGTCATCACATGCTTTTAATGAAGTTGATCTAGATATTCATGGACAGCCTTTCTCCCTGATCTCAATCTCAATGGTCATACAACTGTGAATGTATTCTGCTTTTTGATTTAAAATGGTTGAATCTTTCAAGAAATCTCAAGGGGAAAAGGAGAGACGCATATTATTGATCACTTTCTTACTCAATACTTTTGAGAAAGGGCGTCATTGTGTTGTCTTTTTCTTTCACTTTCTGTGAGAATCTTTATTTTGATTCCAAGCACTGGATAATTCTCAACAGTGACTTGAAATTGCCACCTAGTGTGGCCATTCTGATCTGTTTGGTTTTAGTTTTGTGATGTGTTTTTGTCTTGGTTTATTCTGATATGACATATGAATTGTGTAAATCAAATGAATTTCATCTGGGAGCATGATTTTAAATTCTCTATGATCATTGTGTAATCATTTTTGTTTTTTCCAGAAGCATTTTCATTGTTGTATGGCTTTCTCTCTCTGTATGTGTATTTGTGTGTGTGTGTGTTTGTTAGTTTTTATTGTAAATAACACAAGTAAAAGGGCTGACAAAAAAATCCCACATTTTCTTTTTTTCTTATATTGTCTTTAATTAAAAAAAAGATTTTGTTTGTTAGTATTATGTAATGTTGATCTCCTTTTACATTAATAGGATGGAACATCTCTCTCTCTCTCTTTCTGTCTCTCTCTCTCTCTCTTACCTGAGATCATTATCTTATCTTTGATGATGTATTCATTGTAAATATACTGTGTATCTGTGAGTTCTCTTGCCCTGTTGTACTTAACCAGTGTTGTTCATAAGTATGCTAGTGGTGCATCTCATGAAAAAGATGTGTGGATGTATGTTCAGTCTGCCATTTCAGTTTGGCAGATTAAGAATTTGGTGACATATTGCATAGGTACTTCATCTTGGAACTTAGTGACTCTCTCTCTCTCTCTCTCTCTCTCTCTCTCTCTCTCTCTCTCTCTCTCTCTCTCTCTCTCTCTCTCTCTCCATCATCTCTTTCCTCTTAAATTCATGTTACAAGCACATTTTCATGCTGAAATCATATTCTGTGTGTAATTCAATTTTTTTTCTTCAGCTACACACACCAGCATAGAGTATGAGAGTATGTGTACCTTCGACTTGAAGAATTTTTTATGTCTGTAGTCAGTGATGAAAATGGCACCAATGGATACAGATTCTCACAACAGTAAGAATAATGTTTTTTTTTTTTTTTCTTCCATGGATTTTGATTTGTACCATGATGCATTTTTGTCAGTTGTAGGTAGAATGGTTCGGTATTGGCACAGGCTAGGGATACTTATTTGCTACTTGTTGCTTTATTTTCTTGTTTGTTCATCTCATTACAAAGACATATTAGGAGTGCATTCACAGTCACATATTTGCAGGAAAAGAAAAGAAAGAAACCTGTTTTCTCTTTCATAGGAAAACATAAACACTCACAGGTTTGGAAAAAAAAAAGGTGTGTGTGTGTGTGTGTGTGTGTGTGGGGGGGGGGGGGGGGGGGGGGGGGGAGAGATAGAAGTGTATTTTATGGAGACTGAGGAAAATGTTCACCTAATACAGACTTTAATTTGGTTAACTGCCCCATTTCTAAATGTTCAGCGTTAACAGTTAATGAGCTGACAACCAAATGCATTGACCACAGGAGTACACAACTTAACGAAAAAACTCAAAAACACGTTTTTTCCTTAGGAAAGAGTGCCCAAACGTTTGGGCCTTGGTTGAAAACCCTTTCTCAATGGTAAAGAACTCTAAGAAATAGAAGATTTTTAAATAAAAGAGGGAAAGGTGACACAAATCATGGTAGGGGCAAACTCAAGTAAATGGCTGTAGAGCCGAGTAGAAATCAGATGTGTTAGGAGAAAGGAAAATGAAGTTGAAAAGAAAGAGAGAAGGGAAGGGGAAGGGGGAGGTGGGGGGGAGAGAGGAGGAAGGAGGAGGAGGAGGAGGAAAGTGATTATTCTCTGGTGTTAAGTCCTGCTGCTGTGGTGGTGCCAAGTCGTTTGATCAGCCAGGATCCCATGAATTTTCGGTTAGTCATTGTTTTTGAGTTTTTTTCATCAATTCATGAGCTGTCAGCATTCAAGGTACTGCAATAGGAAGACAACATATGTCCTGTTTTCCGCTCGTTATCATGACCACAGTATTGATTGAAGTACCTCATGGTATTCAAGCTCAGTGATTAGAACAGGTGCAAATATAGGAGAATGAATTTTCAAGGTAGGGACATAAGGAAATATTACCTTAAAAGGTTATCGCCTTCGACTTCTCACTCACAATAGTTGTCTCTTGCAAACCCAGAGACTTTGTCTTGAAAGAATTTGTTTGGAAGACTCCATATTAGCCAGTCTATGTGAGATGTATGGTCATGATATCCACATTGTTGGAACTGTGTGTAGTCAAAAGTGACAGCCATTAAAGCTTATAGTCTATGGTTCCTGTTAGACCCATGTAGTCATAAGTCTTTTTTTCTTTAACCTGATTATTTCTGTGTTTGTTCACTAAACACACACACACACATGAAAATGTGTCCAATATATTTAGATTTTTATCAAATATGTCAATTTAGATTGGAAAATTTTGCATAGTTCAAAACACCGTCCAGCTGCATGTGACCCAGGGAGCACATGAAAGGACCCTTATATTTGCAAAAACGCAAAGAAACATGTCAGATATGCGCATGACCTTTGTATGACGAAAACATTGAAGAAGTAATGACGGAAGCGATTGAAAGAAAAGATGACTTGCAGCATGAACAGTCGGAACACACCACGTCCAAAGGGACAAATGACAACACTCTGTATGAGCTTTTAGAAGCACACAGCCAAAAGACAGATAATGTGCTACAAAACATGGAACGAGCCATTGATTAAATCACTGAACAGTTGCAACATTCAGACGAAACGAGGGGCGCGCATTCACACAGATAATTCATGCTGTGCAAGAAAGACTATATCAACCAAAGGTCCTACTCACCCAACAAAACCATACTCAAAAGGCCAATGTTCACAGATACACCCATTTGAAAGAACCAACAAAGATTGCGGATGCAGCATCTACCAACACAGACAAAAAAGGAAGGTCAAAGAAAGGAAATGAACAAGAACAGAATGGCGACTTTATGACAACATCATCTGAGATGCT
The DNA here is from genome assembly GCA_016801955.1 of Conus betulinus. Taxonomy (NCBI): domain Eukaryota; kingdom Metazoa; phylum Mollusca; class Gastropoda; order Neogastropoda; family Conidae; genus Conus; species Conus betulinus. The sequence goes on along the minus strand of JADBJO010000554.1, from coordinate 64,811 downwards.
TATAGAATCTCCACATTCAAAGGGGAAAAAGGAGAAACCGAAACAAAAGATGCAAAAGAAGACTCATACACTAACCTTACCCATGCCCATTCCCTTTCTGATTGCCATGGTGATCCAGGAGTGGAAGCAGGACAGGCTAGAGAACGTGGTTCATATAATGCTGTGCCGTGATGTTGCCATCAATCACCACAAACTGGGATCTAAAGTTGGCATTAATGGCACCCCACACCATCACTGAAGGGCTGCCAACTGGTCAAGCTGCCTAACACAAGGGTCATGATACTGTTCTTCTCGTCTCCTGTAAATTCTGATTCTTCCATCAGCGTGGCTCATGCAAAAACATGACTCGTCAAAGAAGATGACATTCCTCCATGCGCGTCTTCCCAGGAATACACCATTTGCTGCCCAATGGCACCGGGCCTGCCTGTGTCTGTCAGTCAATACAGGGCCAACATAGGGCCTGTGACACCTGATTCCTGCATGTGAAAGGCGTTACCTGATGGTGCGGCTGCTGACAGGTCCCCCACACTCCCCCAAATTAGCTCTAGCGGTGGCAGCAGCAGTCAGGAATCGGTTCCTGAGGTGGGACAGGTGAATGGCTCGATCTTGTCTCAGAGTTGTCACTCGAGATGCGCCTGGTCGAGGACTGTCAGAAGCTGACCGGGTGGCCGTCAAGCGCTGTTAGGTGATAGATAGTGGTGTGGTGGGTGTTCATGGCTCTTGCCACCTGTCGGACAGATGAACTTTTCCCGTGGAACTTGTGTGCATGATGTGGAATGTATGCCTCTCAGTATACAAATGAACAAGTGGGGATTTTTAATGCCAGATCAGGAACGGTTCCTGAATTCATTACAATGGAAAGAGAAAGCAACATATATTCTTTGCCCGAAGATTATCCTTTTAATAATACAGCAAACAGATGCTCAATGGATAGATATGTTCATAGATACGGGAAAAAATTTACATCCCTGTGCATTGACTGTAACATGTGCATTTTAAATGGGAGGACTCTGGGCGATCTGCAGGGGCAATATACTTGCTTCACACCCAAAGGCTGCAGTGTGGTTGACTGTTTCTTGCGTTCACAAAAATTATTGAAGGACATAATAGACATGATAGTTCATAATGTAACAGATTATTCAGACCATTGCCCAATATTGTTAAAAATTAATCAACATCTTCCATACAAAACTGAATGCCAGTTAACTGACAAAGGTCATGTAGAAATAGAATACCATGATACGCAGGATAAAAATATAATGTTCTTTTGGGATGAAAACTCGGATATGAAATTCCAAAGGGCATTAAAATCTTCAGAAATGAAAAAGCGCATTAAGTCAATTAATGACATGGTAATAGATGACGAGAAGCATGTTAAATCCACAATAGTTGTGAATAATGTAGTTCAAGAGTTCACAAATGCTGCATGACACTGACAAAGAAAGTATTGCCTGTAAAACAAAAAGGAAATGGAAGAAAAGAAAAAGAAAGAATAAAATGTGGTTTGGTAAGGAATATCAATAACAACGCCGAGAAACTAAATCTTTGTTAAACGCTCTAGACAGACAGCCATTCAACAAAATACATCACCAAAAATATTTCGTTGCAAGGAAAACGTGCAACAAAATTATTAAAAAGAAAAAAGACTGTACATAGTGAATTTAATAACTTTATTGAATAGAAATTTGTCTGAAAACCCAAATGCAGTTTGGAAAACCTTATAAAGGAATTACAAACCATGGAGACTCAACAACACACACAACACCTACCAATCAAAAGATGGATGACACATATTGAAAAACTAATAGAAGTTGAAATAGAAAATAAAGAAGTAGTGATAGAGGAGAATCAAGGGAATAAAGGTATGAAAGCAGCCCTGAGTGACGTTCATGTAGATTATGAGATATCAGATACAGAAAGTTTAAAAGCAATCAAGAATTTAAAAAAGGACAAATCTCCTGGAACAGACAGGATAAGCAATTAATTTTTTAAAACCGGGATTTCATAATTGCTACGCACATTGAAAAACATTTTAAATTTGATTTAAAAACTGGTCAGTATCCAGATATATGGAAAAGGGGCCTTTTGGTTCCTCTTTACAAAGGAGGAGACAAAATGAACCCTAGCAACTACAGGGGAATAACTCTTAATTGTGCATTAAGCAACATATTATGCCAAATACTAAATACTCGAATAAAAAATCATTTGGAATCAAATGATCTTTTATCTAATGTACAAGCAAGTTTCAGAAAAAAACACAGAACTGCAGATCATATTTTTGTCTTAAAAAATATAGTAGACCACACATTAAAATCGCATAAAGGCAGATTATGTACATGCTTTGTCGATTTTCAGAAAGCATTTCATAATATTTCCCGTGAAGGGTTATTAATAAAATTACAAAGATTTGGCATTGGGGTAGATGGTTTGATGTAGTCAAAAACATGCACAAATGCACAATTTTTTTCATTTGGTAAAAATGGAGCCTGCTATTCAGTATATGTACGAAGAGGAATTTTGCAAGGAAACTTCTTGAGTCCAACATTATTTAATATGTTTATAAACGATCTAATAAACAAGATTCCAACTGAGGATTCACCATCACTGGATCATTCGAGCAATACAAGAATATCTGCTTTATTGTATGCAGATGATCTTGTACTCCTTGCAACATCAAAACTAGGTTTACAATCAAAATTAGACCAATTACATTTATATTGTAAAGAATGGGGGTTACTAATTAACATCGAAAAGACGAAAATACTAATATTTTCCAAAACAGAACCCAAAACTCGATTATTTTTTAAATGTGGTACAAATTTCATTGAAACAGCAGAGCAAATACAAATGTTTTGGAATAATATTTCATAAATGAGGAAAACTTGACATCGCAGCAGAACATCTAAGGAACAAGGTAATAAAGCAACATTCCTTAAAAAGAGCATTTTAAAAAATCAAAATATAAATTTTCAATTTGTTTAAAAGTTGTTTGATAGTCTTATTTCACCAATATTGATGTATGGCGCGGATGTATGACTACCTTTTTGCTTAAAATTAAATGGTGATTTCAATTTAGAAAATCTATTTAATGATTGCCTTTCAAATAATATACCACATGAACACACTCAACACAAGTTCTTCAAGCAAGTGGTAGGTGTACACAAAAAAGCTACAAACTTAGCTGTAATTGGAGAACTCGGAAGTTTTCCAGTTAGCTTAACAATTATCCATCAGATAATAAAGTTTTGGTATCATATTTTAGAATCTGAAGACAACTCGCTTAACAAAATCATGTACACTAACATGTTAAACAATGAAGATCATCAAACACGTTGGTTTTGTCAAACAAATTCTCAGTCTAATGGGATTAAAACATGTTTGGACTAACCAGCATACTTTTAATATTAACAAGTTGTGTTATGTGGTCAAGAAAAAAAAAAAAAAAAAATGAATATATGTATTATTTTGGGAAATGAAATCAGAAACAGAATCAAAACTAAAATTTTGTAACAATATTATGACAGATATTATGACAGATTACAGAATGGAACCGTATTTAGCGAACTCTTTCATAAGCTTCAATCAAAAACAAGCATTATGTAAATTAAGGATTTCTTGTCACGATCTCAAAAAAGAAAAAGGTAGATATACTAAGACACCAAGAGAAAGAAGACTGTGTTTGGAATGTAATGAAGTAGAAGACGAAATTCATCTCTTAGAGAAATGTACTAAATATAACAATATAAGGAGGCAGTTTTTAGAACACATCAAGACAAATACAATATACAAAATGCGCTGCCATCTATCTTAATATCAAATGAGGTACTTGTCAGCAAGATCTCAAAATATGTGTTTGCTATTTCAAAGTGTCGATAAGGTAAAATGCATGACAAGGACAACTTGATATAACATAATGATAGTTGGATACAACAACAAGCATGAATTTTTGTGTTTGTTATTTGGTTTCATTTATCTTTCCTCTATTTATTTGTATCATATAAAACTTGTTACGGTTTTCAAAGGCATTAAACTATTGAATCTTGAATCACACACACACACACACACATATGAAAATGCGTACATTATATTTAGATTTTTATCAAATATGTAAATTTAGATTGGAAAGTTTTTGCATAGTTCAAAACACCATCCAGCTGCATGTGACCAGGGGAGCACATTAAGGGGATTTTGGAACCCTTGTCTTCCGAAAAATGTATGATTTTGATGCATCAGAGAGGATGATAAAAACTGATGCAGTGAAAAGAGAGTCTGGATCTCTACCACCTCCGTTACCCATGGCTGAGGAAAAAGACCTGTGGAAATCGTAAGCTGCCCAGTCTTGATGGAACTCTATATGAAGTGCATTCCATTCATGGGATGATGACTATGTTCATTTGCATTTTAATCGATGCAACATAGGGGGGAGTATGGGATAGTTGCAGAGAAGAAGAAGCAAATGAAATATTCAGAATCATACTTGCCATTCGATTTCTCATGGCTTTATATTTTCATTTCGTTGGTAGTTGTCTTTAAATGTCACAAGTCTTTGTTTTTGCTTGAGGCAATTTTTTAACTGTTTGTTGTTTGCGTGTTTGTTTTTCGAACAGTTACGTTTCTTTTGAAGGAAGATTTAAGTGCTTACTCTTCCAAACTGCAAAGTATCTATGGGAGAGACATTGTTGTCAAATTGCAAAGCTTTTTAAAGACAGTTTTTTTTTTGTTTTTTTTTTTTTTATTTTTTTTTTTCTATTGTTTCATTTCTAGCATACTAATGAAAGGTGTTGTTTAGCAGAGTTCATACATTCATATATACAGCTTTTTGTTTGTTTTGATCTTTGCTTTGTTTGTTTGTTTGTTTGTTTTCTTTTCTTTCTTTTTTTTTTTTTTTTTTTGCTGCTTGAGGTAATGCATGATTTTTTGTATGTGAGTGTATTATCTGTTAATGTGAAGCCTGATGATTATCTCAGTTGCTCAAAGAAGACCGACATGAAGTAAAGCAGCATATTAACTCTGATGGAACACTTGTCTTTTGTAGATTAATCTGTGGTATGGTTAATGCAGCATCTCTGTCTCTCTCTTTCAACCTATCTCCTTGTTTTTTTTTTTTCTTTTCTTTTCATTTAATTATTAATTGATCTGTATGTTTACAGATAGCAATTTTTTTCATGGTGATGCAAGTTATTCCATATCTGTTTTGGCTATGTTTTCCTTCATTAATTTTTGCTTGAAAACGAGCTTTTTTCTGCTTGCTTAACTTGAATTTGTATCTGTCAGCTTTTCTCTTGATAAACTGCATTATATAACCTTTTTTTTAATGTGTCAGGTTGATGTAAATTAGGATTTGTTTGTGTATTTGATTGCCTGCAGAATTTATGTTATTTATTTCTGTATTTCATTCATTTATTATTTATCCCTTTTTCAGTCCAGATTGTACAGTGATACCTCCCTGTAAAGATCTGCCTGAATTCTGGGTTTTTCTTTTTTTTTCTTTTGTTTTTGTTTTGTTTTTACTATTATCTTCTTTTGCCTGTAGTAATGTCACTCCTACACTCTTGCTTCAGTCACATCATATACCCGCCACACATGAATCCTCCCTTTGACAGCCCCAGCAACTACAGTCCACAGGGAGCAGTTTGCATCAGGTTGTCACCAGGCAACCCAACAGAGGACACACTGCCCATGTTTCCGGGCTTTTTCCCCCTTACCTGTCAAATTGCCAGCATAATTCTCAAGGATTTCTGGAGGTCCTTATGGAAAGGTTCCACTGTATGAAGCTTTTCTGTTGTTGTTACATACAGCCATTCCGAGTTAGATGAATTCTTCACAAATCATTAGTCATAATTCTCTTGCCTATTCCACGTACCCCTGTCCAGCCACTGTCAATTATTACATTCGTTGTGAAATATTAGACTAGACAGTCACTTTGTCAGTCAAGTTGGTCTTCCCTTAAAAAAGAATCAACAAACAACGTATTGGTTTGAATATAACATCTGTTTTATACATATTATCAACAAATGAATATAGATTTTATGGTTCGTAGCAGTTCATGCTGTGTGATAGAAATGGGTCTATCAGGCACAATTTTTAAAAGAATGGATACTTCAGCGTTTTTGTGTGTCCTTAGTATTGTTTTACTTGATTAGTCAGTCTCTCTCTTGCCTCATGATGTCATGACCTGCATTTACATAATCGTTGATTGATGATTACATGCTGATGAATTGTTTTATTTACAAGTATAGTGTATGCCTCTGGTTCTGTCGTGCCCTTCAGATTTTTTCAAGACATGCTCTCTCTCTACCTCCCTCCCTTTCCCCAACTCATCCTCTCACCCTCGCTCCTTCAGCATGCATTCTGCATGTCATTTGGTAGTAATTTTTTATTTCTTTTTTATCAAGGAGCATATGATATCTGAACAGATATGTCATGTATTTTGCAGTCCTTATTATTTTATCTCAGTCTCCCATCCCCAAATTTTCCAGTGTGTTTTGAATAGACTTTTTTTTTCTAGGGCTGATCTGTTTGTCAAGAATAGAAGACTTGGATGTTGTATTTCAATGAATCTATAGTAGTGAACTTTGGCTTAATTGCTTGGCTGCATACATTTTCTCTTTTTTTCTGCATTGTTAATCACTCTTCATATCCATTCTTCATTTCAGTCTGTTTCGCATCTAGCTGATAATTGCCACAATAATATGTGCATGTTAACTTGTATTTGATTCTGAACGCCTTGCTGCACAAAGTCTTTTGAATTTTTTCCTTGATGCCTTGACTTTTTTCATTTAAACTATGGGACCATAGACACTGAGGAATCCACCAATGGGAGACTACGATCATGAATAATTTAAACAGTTTCCATGTCAGCTAAGTTAAAGATACTTCATTTTAGTATTCATCAATCGTCACAGAACAAGTATGGGAAGGAGTGGAGAGGTAAGAGGATTTTGTTAGTTCCTTCATTTTAGTAATCATCTATCAACACAGGAGCATTTTGGGAAGGTGTGGAGAGGGAAGGGGAGTTTGTTAGTTCCTTCGCTTTAGTATTCGTCTATTAACACACAGGACAGGTATGGGAAGGGGTAGAAAGGGAAAGGGGACAGGAGACAGAGAATGAAGGGAAGGGGGTTGGGTTAGACAAAGGGGGGGGGAGCTAGTGAGGGGGTGAAAGGGGAAAGGCCGGGGGGGAGGGGCAAGTAGGAAACACGAAAAGAAATCAAAAGATGGGAAGTGACACAAACAGGAACGAAAAGTTGTACAATAAATGATTTTTATAATGTACTCTTAGTTCGTTGACAATGCCAGTTGCTTCAAACACACACACACACACACACACACACACACACACACACACACTCAACGTGTACATGTGCATGTGAGCATGCTTCATTTTATTCATTATGGTTTAATCACACACACACACACACACACACACACACACACACACACACACACACACTCAACGTGTGCTTGCGCGCATGAGCATTTTATTCATTACAGTTTAATTTATTAATTTTATGCACACACACACACACACACACACACACACACACACACACACACACTTTATTTTATGCATCATCACACACACACACACACACACACACACACACACACACACACACACTCAACGTGTACATGCGCATGTGAGCATGCTTCATTTTATTCATTACGGTTTAATCACACACACACTCAACGTGTGCGTGCGCGCATGAGCATTTTATTCATTACAGTTTAATTTATTAATTTTACACACACACACACACACACACACACACACACACACACACACACACTTTATTTTATGCATCAAAGCTTAATCTATTGATTTTACGTTTTCTATTAGTTGACAGTAACTGACAAGGTCTGGAAAATCGTTTTGCTGGGAGAAAAATCTGTCGATTTTTATCATTTGCTTATTGTCCCGGTTCAGAAATATTTATTTTAAATTATATGTCATATTGGAGTGTTACCAACAAAAAATCATTGAAAATAATAAATCGTTTTCCACAGTCATGTTTAGTTGTCTGCTGGCATGATCTCCCACTGTATGTGTGTGCGCGTGTGTGTGTGTGTGTGTGTGTGTGTGTGTGTGTTTGGATATGAGCATGTGCACGGAAGTGCGCTTGCGCAGAAAGAGTATTTTGACATGCCATGTCGTGTGTGAAACGAAAAAAAAAAAAACACACTGTTAGTGTACATAATCATAATGTGTGTTCTTCTTCTTCCGTAAAGTCTCCACAATCAACGCTGAGGCTGATTATTATGTGACTGTGGGAACGTGGGATCTGCTTTAAAGAAAAAAAAAATACTATTCTGCTTCCTATTTGTTTAGCATGAGAATACTCATATTCATGCCACAAAGTGACACACCCACCCCTACCTTACCTACTCACTAACCTACATAAAAAACAAAACAAAACAAAAGTAAAAGCTAAGTGCAGAGCAGCCAGCAGTCTATGTCCAGCTACATGCTAAAATTTTTGTCATCTGCACAGATATTAATCGGTTTTTCTTTCAGTTGCACGGATAATGATTAATTGATTAAATAAAAGTAAGCGAAAAAAAATTGTTCAGCCATGCAAAACTTACGACTTTTGTTAGCTTTTTTCTGTGTCGTGCACGCTCCCCCTCCCCCCCCCCCCCCCCCCCTCCCCCCCCCCTCCCTCTCTCCCTCTCTCTCTCTCTCTCTCTCTCTCTCTCTCTCTCTCTCTCTCTCTCTCTCTTCTTTTTTGTCACATGTTTTCAAATTAATCTGTCTGGTTTCTACATCAGCCTCTTTGACGGTCGCACAGTGTTTCATTTTTTTTTTTCAGATGTTCTGACTGTTGTCAGAGGCTCTGGTTCAGTGTCACTGGTTAGTCCATATTCTGGCTCAGAAAATGTTCTTGATCCTTCGGGTGTTACGGTTGTTGTGTCCATGACAATTTTGGAAGTAGTGGTTCTGAGTGTCTTCTGTCTTCAGCAGGTTGATGGAGATCACAGAGAGGAATGTGCCTTTGCCGTAGTTGATCTTGATGTCGTCTCTGGTATGGTGGGCTGGCTTTGTAGTTGTGGGCGAGTATATCTTGAAGCAGGAGACATTTCGTGAACAACTGGCATACCTGACCGTTGTTGTCTAGCGCGCATGTCAAACATTCACTTTATACTGAAGGTAACCGTAACTATACTACAGTAAGAGTTGTCTCGATGAACGATAAAGTTAATCTCACAATATCTGGATGTTTTTGGATCATGAAATTATATCTGGGAAACAAAATGCACGGGACAATAGTCAAACGCACACTTTAGCCCTATTTCACAAACTTCACCAGAGCGTTCCGGTGATAAATTCCAATAGAATTATTACAAATCAGTTCTGCAACAATTAATACACGTATGAAACTGAAACAATATGACCTGCTGCTTTAGTCGCAGAACTGACTTGCTGCTTGAGTCACGTAATACAACATCAATAACATATAACTAACACATTTAGCTTGAACTAACTAAACACAACAAAGTTGTCAAAAAGACAACACCATGTGACTTCACACCACATGGGGTTACACCCCAATGAAGCACAGATTCACCGGAATCTTGCTGGTTTCACTACTCGGCGCCCAGAGCGAGTTCGTTTGCTGGAAGCTCTGGTGTAGACGATGCAGGAGTCTCTGCTGACCTCTGAGAATTTACTGGCCGTTCTGGTATAATCACCTGGTGTTCTAGTTCCATCATCTGGTGTTCAGGCTCCATCAGCTGGCGTTCTGTCTGCTTTAGTGGCTGCTCAGGAAGTATAGGCCCTCATTGGCTGTGTCTGGCCGGAGATGTTTTCTGTTCCGGCGCAGATTTCCACCAGTAGTCTTGACAACGTATTGCCTAGGAGCACACTGCTTATATAACCACACTTGCACGCTTCCATCCCTTCTCCTCATCCTCCTTCACAGGACAGGACAGGAAGGTTGCGTGCTCTCTTATCAAAGTATATCTTTGTAGATTCTTTGTATTTGCTGTCCTGACTGCACACAACACTTGGATCGATCGTCTGAGGTGTAAGCTTGGAGGGAAGAACAGGTAAAGTTGTTCGCAATCTTCTTTCAAGGGCCAGTTCGGCAGTGCTTACCCCAAGTGCAACGATGGGTGTGGCTCGGTATATCAACAGAGCTAGGTGTTGATCTTTTTGTTGCAGTATTTCTTCGGCTGTTTTCACGGCCTTCTCAACCTAACTATTAGCTTCATCTTCAAATCAAATGCCACGTCGTCTCCATAGACCTTAAGTGACTCGGGTGAAAAAAAAAAAAAAAAAAAAAGTCCTACCTCCCTATTTGAAAAACAGCATTCACACCACACCCCTCCCCCCTAACTTACCTACCAGCTAGCCTTAAAATAAAGCAAAAAAAAACACACACACACACACACACACACACACACACACACACACTAAGTGTGGAGCTGCAGGAAGGCTACCCACGTTCACCTTTTCAAGAGGGGTTACCCCGTTCCCTATCCTGCCCTAGAACAAGCATTAGGCTAGTCCAGGCCCACCAACCATTCATACACACTTCCACCCGACACACATACAATGGCTGTATTTTAAAAGTGGAGTTTGCTGAGCTCCCTCCTGAAATGTACCAGAGAGGGGGCCTCGGCTGCGGCTGCCGGAAGAGAATTCCAAACTGGGATGGTGCGGTGAAAAAAGCTATACTTCAGGACGTCAGTTTTTGATCTGAGGTGGCGGAATTTCTTGGAGTGGTTAGCTCTTGTTCTGGAGGATGCTGGTGTCAGGTACTCATCTGGGGGAATGTCCACAAGGTTGTTCACAGACTTGTGTAACATTGTTAGCTGGGCTTTCGTCTCCTCCTGGACTCCAGGGATTCCCAATTGAGTTCAGTGAGCAGACCAGTAACGCTACAGGTGTAGTCGTAGCGGTTGGTGACGTATCTGGCTGCTCTCCTCTGTACTGCTTCTATCTGCTTAGTTTTGTCTGCTGCAGTGTATGGGTTCCAGACTGTACTGCAGTATTCGAGGTGGGAGCGAACTAGGGTCTTGTAGGCATTGGTCTTGGTTGCCTGGTTCGCTACCCTCAGGTTCCGCCTCAGGAATCCTATATCATGCTGCTGGCCTTTTTGGTGGAGCGGTTGATATGGCTGGTCCAGCTTAGATCTCTCGAGATATTGACTCCCAGGTATTTTGATTCGGTTGTCCGTTCCAGGGTGTGACCTTTCAACTTGTACCTAAATATGATGGGGTCCCTGGATCTGGTGCAGGATAGGGTATTGCATTTCTGCGGGTGGAATTCCATACCCCATCTCTTTTCCCATTTGGACAGTGTGTTTAAGTCCTCCTGCAGTAAGCGGCAGTCGTTCTGGTTCCTAACTTCTCTGTAAACAATACAGTCATCAGCGAACAACCTAGTTCTTGAGTGGAGTTGGTCAGGGAGGTCGTTTATGAAGACCAGGAAGAGAAGATGGCCCAAAACTGTGCCCTGTGGTACACCACTGACAACCGGGGCCTGCTCGGACTTAGCGCCATCGACTACCACCTGCTGTGTACGATGGGACAAGAAGGCTCTTATCCATGCCAGGGTCGATCCTCGGATACCATAATGGTTCAGTTTCATAAGGAGACGCTCATGGGGCACTTTGTCAAACGCTTGTGGATAGCAAGGGCTGGAGGTGATGTGTGTGAAGTTCCATTCACCAGCAAAGTTTTTAAATTCTGCTGAAGCGAACCGAGGTCCATTGTCAGATACAATTGTCTCTAGTATTCCATGAAGAACAAAGATTTCTTTCATTTTAGAAATGACAGTTGATGAAGAGAGAGAGGTTTCCGGTTCCGGCATAGCCTGACGTGTGTGCTCTGCTCTGCTGTGGAAAAATTTGGTTTGGGTTGGGTGTAGGTCTTTTGGATAGGTGTAGATGTGTAGGATAAGTTTGTTTTAGAGGCTATTTTGTGGTTAGATTACCTGAGAATACTGTCGCCATGGTTTACAATTGTAATTTGAGATATACACTGCTTGGTGAGATAGTGTGATCAGCCAACATGGCCACCATGTTTGCCAACATGGCCACCATGTTTGCGTGAATAGCTTCCAGTGATGATTGTTCCAACTTCTGGATTGTGCTTGTGAACCTTTGGATTACGCTGTGAATCATTTGTAAACTTGTGGATTATTTTTTTTTTTTTAAACAGGGGTAGACCAACATCAGTGTGTACACTTGGCATTGGTGAATATCACTCAGCACATGGCTCATTCTCTTTCTGTTCTGTCAGAATTGAATCAGTGCCAAGCATGATTCAGTGTAGCATCACACTCTGGGTCCTTGCGACTGTGCTCTTTCTTCACAAGAGTATGTTAGGTATGTTAGGTGACGTTGGACCTTCTGTCACACACGATGTGCACACTTTAGGGTTTGGTGTGTGAAAGAAGTCTGCAGAACACACGGAACTAGCTACTCTTTGTTCGTACAAGCACTAGCTGCAGCAAGACAGCGTGGATACCACACACTATATCGCCAGAAGTTCATCTATTTGCACCTGGCCTTACTACTCCTTGCTCAGTCTTATGCACCAGAGCCCAACCCTGGGCCGAGTATTGATGTATCAGAACACCCTAGCCTTGACTGGCTCTGTGGCATATGTGATACCACGGTGACATGGGAAGATAGGGGTGTTGAATGTGAAGCGTGTGGACTATGGTACCATGCACACTGTGAAGATATCCACTCAGAAACATATGCTAATCTAACTCCTAATGTCCAGTGTTTAGTAACTTTTGTGGACACCAGAACAACCTATTTGTTTTTGATCTCCACTCGAGTGCAAATAGCCTAGACTGGTCTCTCTCCACACTACTAGATCCTTCCAGAACAGGCTCTTGTGGTAGCCCAGCAGAGGTAAATTTCAGACCTCAACATGTCTCCACTCCTACAAAAGCAAGACAGAAGACTCAACAGACCCCTAAGAATCCTAAATGTTAATTTTCAGTCAGTGACCGGCAAAAAAGCTGAGTTTGGATATCTTTTAGATAGTTCTAAACCAGACATTGTCATCGGAACTGAAACACATCTGACGGAAGAAATCAAGACATCAGAATTCCTGCCAACTCGATAGGGTACAAAGAGTATCGGAATGATAGAATAGGGATGGAGGAGGTGTCATGATCCTTATCAAAGACTGCTACAACAGCACCCGCGTGAAAGAACTGGAGACAAACTGTCAGTCTGTGAAGTAGTTTGGGCAAAACTGAGTCTGAAGGGTCGACGTTCTCTGTACATTTGTTCATACTATAGACCTGACGTTCTCACAAGGCCAGTCTCCAAGAGTTTGAAATCTCAGTGCAGAAGGCTGCTGGCATTCCCAGTGCGATGCTGCTGATTGGAGGGGACCTGAATATCCCAGGGTGGGACTGGTCAGCAATGACTTTAAAGCCCCAAACCAAGTATGTTGAAATGCACCATCAACTCGTCCAAATCATTGATGACAACGGCTTGGGACAAATGATGACAGTCCCTACAAGAGGTGAAAACACACTAGCTCTCATCATGACCAACACCCCACAACTCATTTCACGAGTTGAAGCCATGCCACCTTTGTCTGACCACGAAGTAGTCTATGCAGAACTGAACATCGTCCCTCTGCGGAAGAAACCAGTACAGCGGACTATTACCCTGTATAACAAGGCAAACTGGGGCGACTGAAAGAAGCTGTCAAGAAGATAAGGAAAAAGTGGATGGAAAGGACACCGAGAACACTGAGGGTTTGTGGACATACTTCAAAACAGCGCTCCTCGAAGCAGTTCAGATCCACATACCCACCAAGACATCCTGACCCAACAATAATCAACCATGGACTACTCCCGAGCTTCGTCGCTTAGTAAACCGACGTAACAGAGTTACAAAAAGTGGAAGAAGGGAGGTGGCGATGATCGCAAAGCTGAGGCCAGAGCCTGAAGGCGTAAAGCCCAACGACACCTGCGCCGAGCTTAGAGGGTTTACATAAACACCACTCTGACCGACGAACCCACTGAACATGCACCAAAGTACAAGCGTTTTTGGAGCTACATAAGAACCAGAAATCGGCTAATGTTGGTGTAGCTCCTCTGAAAGTGAACGGTCAACTGGTGACGGAACCCAGGGAAAAGACAGATGCGCTTAACAACCAGTTCCAGTCTGCATTCAGCGAGGGGAAGACCTACTCTCAGGAAGAGTTCCAAGAGAAGTGTGCGAGATGGCTGATGGAGACTACCCTGTGCTGGACTCTGTAGATATTACAGAAGAAGGCGTAAGGCAGTTGCTGATGAAGCTGGACCCAGCGAAAGCGTGTGGCCCCGACAATATCAGTGCCAGGCTCTTGAAGGAACTATCTTCTGAGATCGCCCCTATCCTCACCACCATCTACAGAGCCTCTCTGGACTCTGGATGCGTTCCCACAGACTGGAAAAACGCCCTAGTGTCGCCTATTTTAAAAAAAGGCGAACACTACGACCCCGTAAATTACCGCCCAGTCTCGCTGACCTGCATTGCCTGCAAAGTGTTTGAGCACATCATTGTACATGCCACAATGACGCACCTGGAACAGAATAGAATCCTGTGTCCCCAGCAGCATGGCTTCAGGCAGTAGAGGTCCTGTGAAACACAGCTAATTGAGTTAGTGGAAGAGTTGACCTCTGACATGGCTTCAGGAAAACGAACAGACATCCTTGTGCTGGACTTCGCCTTAGTGTTCGACAAGGTGAACCATTCACTCCTGTTGCACAAACTTCACAGCTATGGCGTGCGAGGCAAGAGCAACAAATGGATCTCCAGTTTCTTATCCAACAGACGCCAGGCAGTCGTCGTCGAGGGGGCTCATCGACGTCAAGTCTGGAGTCCCGCAGGGGTCGGTCCTTGGACCATGTCTCTTCCTGGTCTTATTATTAATGACCTTCCTGAGAAACTGACCTCCAAGACAAGAATGTTCGCAGACGACACTGCCATCTACCGCACAATAGCGTCCAGAGAAGATCACGCCCACTTACAAGAAGATCTAGAACGTCTCCGGGTCTGGGAGCAGAAATGGGAGATGGCCTTCAACCCAGGCAAATGTGTTAGGCTAAGGGTCACTCGCTGCAAAAGTACCATCAGCGACAAATACCAGATGCACGGACACACGCTAGCAACAGTACAATCAGCGTCGTACCTGGGGGCCACTTTGACGACAGACCTAGAGTGGGCAGAACACATTGACATCATCACAAAGAAAGCAAGCAAAGCCCTCGGATTCTTGAGACGTAATCTGAACGTTGCTTCCAATGAGCTGAGAGAAAAGGCATACCTAACCTTCGTTAGACCCCTGTTAGAGTACTCCAGCTCAGTATGGGGACCCCCACAAAATAGGCTGCATCAAGCAGACATGCTTGAGAAGCTCAAGTGGCCGTCTCTCCAGAAGCGCCGCCAAGCGTCGAGGGTCACCATAAGATCCACAACGACTTGGTGCAGATCAATAAAAGTGTCCTGAAGAAACCAACAGTAAGAGACAGAAGGTCACATGACCAATAGTTTAAACGCTTGGTAGATCATAAACAGCAATATAGGCTCTTCTCTTTTTTCCCCCGAGCCATCCGTGAGTGGGATGAACTCCCAGCACATATTGTAGAGGCAGACTCCCCTGACAGTTTCAAAAATAGAGTCACCTCCCACCTCAGTACTGACACTTTTGACAGTCTCGCTGCTGCGAAACTTCAGGAGTAAGATTAAAACGAACGCAAGCACAAACTGTCCTGTATGAATGTGAGAGTGCAAGGTTAGGTAGGTAGTGGGTAGGGAGTGTGCTGGTTGGAGGACCACTGCGGCGGGGGTGCCGGGGGCCGTCACTAGGATGCCTGCCCGTCACTTCTCGTCCCCTCCGATCCAATTAGTGGGCACGGAGCGTTAAATATGATCCGGAGTGAATGTTGTGATCTGCTTATAAAATGCAACTTGAAGAGCTATCTCAAGTCTACACAGGAAAAAGAAAAAAAAAGGATATTTAAGTCGGGCAGCCGCTTCAAGGAAACCTTCTAATCTGTGGCAAAATAACCAGAGTGTTGATTGTGGCCACATAACACAGAAGAAGAAGAAGAATTCAGTTTGTTGACAGACAAAATGTCAGTCCATCTTCAATAGTAATCAACACTGACAATATAATGCTTTCCTTTTGTTTCACACAGATCCACAGCAATTTTCTGGAAAGGTCTTTTAGGCAATGGTGTGATTAGCAGTGGCTGTTTCTGCAGTGAGGGCTGATTCTGTAGGCAAGATGCTACACGGTACTGTAAGCTTATTTCTTTTGAAATGCGAGGCCATCACACTGCTTGATTAGCTCTTTTTCCCGGCATTTAGTTATGCCCAGATGTCCATCATGGATTTTGTCAAGGATTTCTTTCCGCATTGAGAATGGAGTGACAATTCTGTCACTTCTGAGCAAGATTCCATCAATAACACAGAGTTCGCCAAGAATAGCAAAGAAATCCCGTGCTGTCAGCTTGACATCTTGTCTGTACTGTGGCCACCCATCCTCTGTGTACTCCATTGTGTACTTGAGATTTACATTTTTGTTTGTTTGTTTCTCTGCGTATTGTTTAAGTTTCTTGTCACTAATAGGTTTCGAGCCATTGACGTAACGCGCAATGATGTATGGGATCGCCTGCCACATTGGGGAGCAGGAAGTAAGACAGCGAGTGATAAACACAGTGAAACACTGTTGTGTTATCGGCTCTCATAGCTCTTCTCACACATACTAGGGCGCAAAACGAGATAAGAACATGGACTGCAATTTTTTTAGAATTCCGAGGGTGAAATGCCATTGCGGAAAATTAATGGAAGGACTGACAACACGGAGAAGAAGAGCGTGGATTTCCGCGATCAGGCGTACGGACATCACGTTTGAGCACACAGTGAAGGCGCTCGAGTCAGTTCCAAACATTTTCATGGATGTCATTAGAGATATCTCTCAAATTCTGTATGCAATATGCATTAAGATTTTAAGTGGATAGAGGGGCACAGAGTAAAAAAAAATGCCCAAAATGAATGTGTGTGTGTGTGTGTGTGTGTGTGTGTGTGTGTGTGTGTGTGTGTGTGCGCGCGCGCGCGCGCGCGCGCGCGCGCGTGCATTGTATGCATATATGTCAGTGAGTGTGTTCAAGTCTAACTTCCTTACCGTGTGAGACTCTCATTCACTGATTCAGCTTTTCAGTATGGTTCTTCCTTTAGCCAACATTGTCATTGTTAGTGTGACAAACATTGGGAAATCAAATCTGAGTGACTGACATGAGAATCCTCATAATTATACTGTCAGTGAAAGTGGTACTGGAAAGTAATGAGACAAGAAAACATTTGAAACTGACCATTTTCACATATTACAGAAGTTCAGTGCGAGTATTTCCTGAAAGTAAATCTTTGAAAAGAGTGGGACAGAACTGACTCCAAAATTTCCAGATTTAATAAAGTAATAATTAGTCAGCTGATCTGTAATCTTGTGCAGTTTAGATACCACCAGGGATGATGCAATCATGTTGACATGATAAATGATGTCCTCCTCCATGTAGTCCTCTCCATTTGTTATTGGACTACGTGACAGAGTGTCTGATATTAGCGTCATCTTTCCCATGTTGATGCACAGCAAGTGGCTTGAAACGCATTATTTGCATCAGCATGCGCTTGCATCTGACAGGTGTATCTGACAAGTCTTTTGTATTGATCAGAGGAACAAGTGGTTTTTGATCAGTATGTAGAGTGAAGGAATCCAGTCCCATAGATACCGATCAAAACGCTCACACACGACCAGACAGCTGCTAGACAGTCTTTCTCTATCTGTGCATAGCGGCGTTCTGCTTTTGTTGGAGTTCTTGATCAGATCTGCGCGCGTCAGAAGCTCGATAAAAATACTTTAAAAAAATTATACAAAGCTTTTGTCAGGCCACATTTGGAGTATGCTAATGTGATTTGGAGCCCTTTTTAAAGTGTCAACCAGTAATGTTAGAAAAAGTTCGAAGACGAGCTATCAAATTGTTTAAGTATTGCAAAAACTTATCATATAATGAAAGATTGACATATTTGAATCTGCACTCGCTGAGGGGAAGAAGGATCAGAGGTGACCTAATTCAAGTTTATAAGATTTTTAATGGCTATGATGATATTGACATTGAGACTTTCTTTTCTGTTGCACAAACTGCGAGTACTAGAAAGTCTGAAGGAAAGATTTTTATAAAGCACTGTAAAGCAATCATCATACATTTTCATTTTCATATAGAGTTGCTAACCACTGAAACAAATTACCTACTACCATTAAATTTGCACCTGATGTTAATACTTTCAAGAATTTTCTAGATAATGATCCAAAATTTAGAGAACTGTTTTATGATTATGATGGACTGAAATGAAGATATTGATTAACTGTAGCATGCCATCTGACCCCCAGAAGTGAAGAAATTTAGAGGGGACACATGACAGACCGCGAGGTCTAGGCTAATGAAGCCCAGTCCCTACTACTACTACTACTACTACTACTACTACTACTACTACTAAAATGCTACAGGACGAAGGCCATCATGGTGTTTTTGCAGCAACACTCCTCCCATGCCATAGCTGCTGGAATCGGCTTCAACCACAATAGGTTTGGTTGGAAGATGCAAGAATAGACGCTGTTGTCAGCATTTCTTTCACTCTAGCAAAAGCTTTTGTTTGCTGTGGACCCCAAGTCCATGCTGAGTCTTTTGCTAGCAGGTCATTCAGCGGCTTCAAGGTGGTTGACAGGTGAGGTAAGTATCTCCCAAGGTAGTTCACCATTCCAAGATATCTCCTCAACGCATTCACATCTGATGGTTCTGTCATTTGCAAGATTGCTAGGATCAGGTCGCACTCCTTGTCCACTGACGGCATGCCCTAGGAAGTTTATTTCAGACTTCCTGTATTCATATTTTCCATTGTTCAATGTAAGACCAACATCTTGCAGTCTTTGTGTACTCTGGTGAGGAGTTCTTCATGCTCTTGTGCCGTCTTGGTGTGTCACATTATCATGATTATGTCATCAAAGTAGCAAAATCACAACATCAATATCACTGAGGATCTCATTCATGGTTCTCTGAAATATTTTAGGAGCAGATGATATTCCAAAGGGGACACTTGTGAAGTAATAGTGTCCAAATGGTGTGATAAAGGTGGTCAATTTTGCTGTTGATTTGTCCAACGCAATTTGCCAGAACCCAGACTGAGCATCTAGTTTTGAGAAAACTGATGAACCCCGAAGTTGATGTATGATGCCATCAACTGTTGGTTGAGTTTCTTCAAAGTCCACACTTATTGTCATTTCCATTCGGTTTCAACACAGGGACATAGGTGAAATCCACTCTGTTGGTTCTGTAATTTCTTCAATTGCTCCCTCATCTTTCGTGCGTTTGAATTCCTTTTCCACTTTTTCTTGAAGTGGTATCGGGACACGTATTGCGGTTGTGATGCTTTAATTTTGACAGGTATACACAGGTGAGACACTGCATCTATTCCTTTAACGTGATTTAGTTCTCTAGCAATACTGCGGCTGAGTAAGCTATCAACATCATGATCAAGAACGTATATCAAGCTTGCAGTTTCTTGTCAAAAACTGCCTTGAAATTTCCAATTGTTTTCACTTTTCCTTCCGGCCCCTGCAGGCTGACTCCATAAACAGGCAAAAGTTTTGGCTGACGCAATGCAACCCAGGTAAACTTGCTGATAACACTGACATCAGCACCTGTGTCAATCTTGAAGTCTATATGTTTACCTTCAATGTCAATCTTGACTCTCCAAGGAGGTTCTGTTTTGGGATTGACTGCTCCAATGAAGAAAACTTCCTCTTCAGTTGATTCCACTTCATCTAGTTTCTTGCTTGTCTTGGTTCTGCAGACACGAGCAAAATGCTGGGGCATTTTCCTTTTACATGTGATGTCCCACATTTTCCACACGAGAAAGACTTCGATTTAGGACTGTTGAGTTCTGTTTTTCTCATGATGTGCTGTAGATGATGCACCTCCCCTGACTCTTCTGTCACAGTGTGTACTCTATCAACACTATGATTTCAACTAGCACCTCTCAGCTGTTCAATTTCTTGCTTCACTCTTTGATGTTGTCTAGCCATCGTAATTGCCACTTTCAAAGTTAGGTCACTTTGAAGCTGAAGTTCTTGGTCTAATAGGCCTAAAACTAGCCCGTCTCTGACCGTGTCATTTTTGTTTTCAAGCTGTGTACGCTCTGCAAGTTCAAACAGACACCTGACATATTGTTTCACTGTTTCTCCTGCTTTCTGTGAAACTTCGCTCTTTCATGAATGACGCTATGTGAAGGAATGAAATATTCGTCAAATTTTCTGGATAACGATATCTTAATTATTCTTCTCTGCTTCGTTTCGAAATTCGAACTGCTTAAAAATTTTGTCTGCTTCCGATCCCATCGCACACACAAGGAACTTGCTTGAATTGCTCCTTCTTCTCTGTTGAGTTTTGAGGCCAGACGATATCAGTGTACCAGGCAGGCCATGTTGCCGGCTCCAGAGAGCCGGAATAGCTCAGTTGGTAGAGCGCCTGACTCGCAATCTTGGGGTTGCGGGTTCGAACCTCCGCCGGGGCGTTTCGGTACAGGGGGATTTTTCCCTTGGAGTTAACATTGGTTCTGACTCCATTCCCATACAGTCCTTCAAATGAGACTATAAACCGAGGTTCCGTGTGTGAACGCACGCATAACATCTTGCACACACGTAAAATCCCATCACCAACATTTCGGAAGAGTAGGCCAGTTTGGCCGTTGGTATGGATGACACGTTACACATAGCATGCGCCGTGAGTGAAAAAAATGGAAAGAATGAAGGAAGTAAGGAAAATGAGTGTTCGATATTGAACGATACTGACTGGATGACACGGGAAACGACCGAATGAAGCGCCAGCTGGCAGCTCTTCAGTCGGCACTACCAAGGTAGGCAGCCTGTTGTGTAAATGAGTGTTACATGTGTTTATAGTTGATTATTGTAAAGCGCTGTGAGCTCTAGTGAGAAAGGGCGCTCTATAAATGTACGTTATTATTATTATTATTATTATTATTATTATTTATCATTATTAAAGTAAAATTCATTAAGTGGCTTGAAAGACATTTTTTCAGCACAATGTTAACTGGAAACCTCGTTTCGCAGATGAAACGTCAATTCAGTATACACCAAAGAATACTTCTGACACCATGTTATGATAGGTAGGTTTCGTGGTTGAGGGCGAGTATATCTTGAAGCAGGAGACACTTCTTCGTGAACAGCTCAGTGTTCATCCAGCTGGCATGTCTGACCGTTGCTCTCTTGTGCGCATGTCTAACGTTAACATTATAAAGGAGAGAATCCTAAGTGTACTATACTATACTATACTATACTATACTATACTATACTATACTATACTATACTATACTATACTATACTATGCTAAGAGTTGTCTCGTTGAAAGATAAAGTTAATCTCACAACAGTTTCCAAATGACGTCTCCAGCTTGAACGTCAAAATTCCTAGGACTGAGCGCCTTGACAATGTGCCTGGAATCCATTTTGCACCTCGGCCAAAATTGAAAACAAATACGGCTTGTCCCTCTTCAAAATTTGGTGCCTTGTCCAAGTTCTTCTAAAAAATTCTGACCTGTTGCTTTGTTTTGTGAAGCCTTTAGTGCAGCATACCTAATTCGAGGTTGTCTGTTCATGACAAGTTCGGCTGGAGATTTTCCTGGTGCATATGGTGTTGTTCTGTTAGTGAAAAGGAATCTGTCAAGTTTTGCTTGAAAATCTTCCCGTTTGCTTCCCATCTTTTTCATGGAGTTTTTGAAATGCCCAACATGTCTGTCTGCTATGCCATTTGTAGCAGGATGACCTGGTGCAGTTGTAATGTGTAATATGTCATTTTTTTAAAGGAATGTTTTGAATTCTTCACTGGTGAACTGTGAACCATTGTCCGTTACTATGTGTTCTGGTTGTCCAAAGAAACTGAACAGTCTCTGCAAGGCTTGAATTGTTCCAGTGGAGGTTGCTTGACTCATGGGTATTATGTCTATAAATTTGGAAAAAGAGTCAATCACCATAAAGAACAATTTTCCCAGAAATGGACCAGCAAGAACCAGGTGAAGGCGTTTCCATGGTCCTAAAGGCCAAGACCATGAAGCTGTACTTGTTGATGGTTATGATTTCGCATTTTCTTGGCACATTTCACAAACTCTAACAGTTTGTTCAATATCTTTGTCAATATTGGGCCACCACATGTATCTTCTGGCCAGCTGTTTTATCCTGACCATGCCATGATGTTCTGCATGTAAGTCTTTTAGCAGCAGTTCTTGTAGAGACTTTGGTATGATAACTCTTGAGTTCCACATTAGGATATTACCTTCAACTGTTATCTCTAGGCATGTGAAATATGAAAGTTGAAATAATCAAGTTGAAATATGGCATCATATATGCCTTCTGTTTGGAGAATCAATTTGTTTTGAGGCTATTAATGTTGTAGTTTTGCTGTGAATTTTTTTTCTTTGATGCGAGTGAATGCTTCCTCCTCCTCTTCTTTTTTGCCCATTTCCACCTGACATTTTTCTTCAGTAGAGCATATAGCGGTGCCATGACTTCTGTAAAGTTCGGTGCAAAGCGTTTCAGAAAATTTGCAAAGCCTATGAAGGACTGAAGTTCTCTTTTACTTGTTGGTGCAGACATTCAATGGATCTCTCGCACTTTTTCTTATGAAGCTGAAATCCCTTTTTTCTGAAATGATGTACCCCAAGTATTCAACTTCATCCAGCTTGAACTCAAACTTTTCTTTTTTTAATTTGAGTCCTTTGTCTTGAAGGGTTTTCATAACTTTATTAACATTTTCCAGATGTGTTTCAACTGTATTTCCTGATACAAGGACATCATCCATTAATGCTTTGGTTCCTTTGCTGTCAGCTAGGATACTGTCTAATGTCCTTTGGAAAAGTTTAGCTGCAGCATTGACACCGTGTGGGTCTTTTGTAATGATTGTGACATATCTGCTATAAATAGCCTAACTATGCGGTACTACAATTTAACGTAACTCTGAGATACGATTGCCTGGGTAACGACAACGATTAGGATCAACCGGCAGTCTGAAAGACATCGTGAAAGCCTAACTGCAAGATTCTTTACTTCATCTACACAACATTACATGGTGGCAGCGGTCTAAACGACCTCATGGCTACCAATGCTCAAACCACGGCAGGCGAAAACCAAGTTCGTCACCAGCCAAATCTTCCAGTACCAAAACTATTCGACCGCAATCCAGCCAACTGGCAGAAATGGCGTCAACGATTTGATCGGTAGGCTACCGAACAACATCAGGCTTAGCGCTAAAATCACGGGAAGAACAAGTCAGCACTTTCCTTTACACGATGGGCGATTGTGCTGACAACATTATACAGACGATTGACGTAAATGAAGACGTTGCTACTTACGATGAACTAAAAAACACGCATTCGAGGCACACTTCAGTACAAGAAAGAACGTTGTTGTTGAAAGGGCAAAATTCAACAGGAGAATACAACGATCAGGAGAATCGATAGATCTCTGCAAAATGGAAGAAGAATGTGAGTACGGCACATTGAAGGAAGAGACCATTCGAGATCGTATTGTTGATGGTTTTCTTGATGATACTCTCTCAAATGATCTGCAAGCAAAAGCTAAACTGACGCTTATTGAAACAACCCAACTTGCTCGTCAGGCAGAAGCACGAAAAGAATCACAACCTCTGATTTGTGGAGCCTCACAGGAACAAGTTGATTTTGTGAAAACATCCTCCTCTCAAAGTTAGGATAGACATAAACCTGGGAACAGACACTCAGACTGTAAACTCAAGTCAGGTGCTCCTTCAAAAATAGACAGACCTCGTCTTAAAAAAAATGTGTCGTTATTGTGGAAAAGAACAACACCAGAGACATTCTTGTCCTTTTCGAAACGCAACCTGCACAGCATGCGGAAGAAGGGGCCATTTGTGCCAAAGTCTGTAGCAGCAGTCATACACTTTACTTTGTTAATACTGACAGTGAAGAGGACGCAGAATCTGATGACTTTATGTGCTACATATACAGTGTAGAAGAACGGGAAAACGATGACTGGTCAGCTGAAATCAGTGTGAACAGCGTAAAATACACACCTTCAAGCTTGACACTGGTGCCTCTGTTTTTGTCATAAGAAATCTTGGCTAGAGGACGGAAACTAAGCCAGTGCACTAAGATTCTGAGAGGATCAGCGGACACAAAACTACCAGTGAGAGGCACTATCCAGGCGACTTTGCGACACAACAATTGTCACACGAACACTTATCTACAAGAGTCAGCCGGGCGCTGATTGGCTGACCCTATGACCTATGAATAGATAATATACCGCTTCCGTTTTCGGCCGGTTTCCTATTTCCGCTGTTTTCGCGCGACTTTCGATTCCGACACCTGCAGTCAAGTTTGCTTTTTCCTCTTACGATTCCGAGTCATGGCAGGCCAAAGAGGTAAGAAAATCTCTATTATTTAGTTAGTTAAAGGTGCAATCCTTAAGTTTAGCTTCTTTGATCGTTGATGAATCCCTGAATGACCGAGGAGAAAGATCGGTATGTTTGTTGTGAGATTCTCCTGGAATGACGAATCCGAAAGCATTAGTACTGAAACTAGCGAATCTGAAATGCAAACTTTATCTGCTATTATTTTCAGAACGGCTGACAAGGAGGTATGTATATTAAATGGTCACGCCTACTGTAGTCCAGGTGACAAATTTCAGCCTCTACTTTCGCTTTGTGTATAAATTCTGGTTCATCTACAAATATCACTTCTACTTGCACAGTTGTTTTCTTTTCTTTTTTCCTCCTCCTATGATCTACTTTCGCTTTGTGTATAAAAATTCTGGTTCATCTACAAATATCACTTCTACTTGCACAGTTGTTTTCTTTTCTTTTTTCCCCCTCCTATGATAGCGCTATTTTTTTTTTTTTTTTTTTTTTTACTAGTATCACCTCTGCCTCCATCGGTATTCTCAGTTTCTAGTTAACAGTTCTTTATAACAGTATGAACAGCTGTTTCTGCGTGTGTGGATTTCTGGTACTGGGTGATGAGTACTTAGTGAATGTGTGTTACTGTTAGTGTGTGCGTTCTGGTGACGGGCAAATTATGCATCTGAAACCTTTTTTTTTTTTTCCTTTACACATATTACCTCTGCCTCCATCATATTCTCAGTTTGTAGTTCTAACATATCAGTTCTTTGTAACACGTACCTGTTTTAGCGCGTGTGGATTTCTAGTGATGGGTGATGGAGTAGTGCATGTGTGTATTTGTGTCTGCATTCTGGTGACGGGCAAATTATGCATCTGAAACCTTTCTTCCTTTAGCTCTATTCTCTTTAGAGGGCTGTAAAGTCTTCTTTGTGTGCTGTGTGTTGTGTGCAAACTCTGGATCATTTTATGAGCTTCCTAATCCTATGCTGTGTTACTGTTAGATTTTACAATCTACGATTTTGACAGTAATTAGGTCTTGTGCATTTCAAACATGTAACAACCTTTGTCACGCAAGAAAATTCAACATTTTCATTGTCCTATCTGTAAATGTTAATGTGTTATTGTGTTCACTGTAATAGTATTGAAACTTGTAACAGATTTGTTCATGGTAGAAGTTTCTCTTTGCATACTTTTAAATGTTATGGAGTGTAGTCATTGTTTGCTTTACAAATTATATGCGTAATATTAGAATGAATACCAATAGTGTTTTACAGACGTCTTTCTTTCTCGATTCACAACTTGTTTACTGAGGTATTTACAAGAGTTCATGCAATAACATGCATGACAGGAATGAGGAAACATGCAGTTCTTATTTTGACAAAGTCCGTACAGCATAAACATACAAAATAAAACGTTTCTTTGCCAGGTAAATCTCCAGAGAGGAGATTTGAGTTCCCTCGCCAATTCGAGAGGGAACGCAGATGGTTCAGCTTGCCCTATATATACGCTAGGCCCAGAGATGCACCAGCCAGCCCTCGCCTCCAGTCAGACAATTTGGTGGAGTTCATGGATCTGATCTGGCACCATCCATCCAGAGAGGTTCTCCCACACTACGGTATGTGCACTATCTTGGAGTTTTAACTACATATTTTAATTGTGTTTTGAAATTATATCTGTTATTGGTCTGTGTTATGTTCTGTGTGTGTCTGCTGCTTTATAGTCTTGCTTTCAGGTGATGCCTGACTTGCACACATTATGGACCACTTTAAAAATTTCCACAAACATCGCATTTGCAGACATTTCACTTTTATGTTTGAAATACTGTATACCTGTTTTGAATAGCGCTGCCCAAAGTTTTCCAGCGATATCCAATAAATTACTGGTCGTATGAAGGCTACCTGGAAGCTGTTGTCACTGTGAGGGAGGGCTCTGCTGGGGGATGAAACGTTCTGACCTGCGGGTGGTTTGCCGCCCGTTTGCTATAGAAACCAGAGCCCCAGCTGTATGGGCCTTCATGGCTAAAAAGAAAAGGCAGAGGTTTTATTGACCCACTTACACCAAGTGCGGACATTCAGCATTGGCACTCCCACACACTGCCCACTGACTGCGTCAACAGTCATGTGCTTGGGCTTCATTGTCAGCAAAAGCGATGTTTTTGGGGTTGAAAATGCAAAAATTAGCAAACGATGTACCCTTCTTCAACTCATAAACACCAGTAAACGATGTACGCAGTTTTACACTGCTCAGGGGACTTAAAACGAGGGATTTTAACACAATTCCTACCGCACACAAGCGGCGCTCATTCTTGACAATGATTCCCATTTGCACTGTTCTGCTGCGACAGTGCCTTCAGTTAGATAAGATCTTGGGGCCACTCTGGGAAAAAAAAAAAACATTGTCTGTTGAACAATACTATACCTGTTTAGACATTTAGAACAGAAACAACAAACATTCTGCAACATTCATAAAGATTTCGCCTTTTTTTTTAATGCAGGAACCCAGTTCCACGGAAAATTACTTTGTATGAATAGGGTTAAGTGTGCACATACCGGTACTTTTTGAAGTCAAACATGGGCCACACATTACACAGTGTGAAGAAACTTGGCTGTAAAATAATTATCTTTTGTTTACAGGTAGCACCCCTGAAGAGCTGGTCCGACTCTGCGGGGAAGCCCAGAGGGATGGCTCTGCTCCAGCCACATCGTATATCTGATGGACCGCATTAACGAGATCCAGGACACGACCATCGCCTGGTGCATTTCAGCATCATCACCCGACCAGTTGCAACGTTTGGTACGTGGCAGGAGGAGAGAACACACAGAGAAACTACTCCTTGTAGCCAACGTAGGAAAAATATGGATAATAGTGTATTTTTTTCCACCCCCATGAGGTCAGGGAGCCACTGGACTGTCATAACAGTAGACCTGTCCGACCACCCTATAATACGTTACTGTGATAGCAATGCTTGGGGTCACCCACCTGATCTGTTGCAGGTGGTGTCTTTGTACACCAGCGTATTCGGGTTACATCAGCTTTCTGATGTGTCTGTCTGCATGATGCACACCCCCCACACCCCTAGGCTGGGACCACCGCTGTTCAGGGGCTTGTCGCAACTACCCTATCCAAACTTGTAGCAATGTGTGTGGGCTGGTGGTAGTTGTCAGCTGTGTCATTGCTGCACTTGATGACAGTCTTTTCAAGATACTGACTGGACCGCGCTCTGGTCTGGTTACCTACCTAAACTCGCCAACACTGTATGAGCGGTATCTTCGGAGGGTAGTGATCGGCTGGTTCATCATGAAATCGGCTGATATGTCAGCTATCTGGCAGTGGCTGCCCCATGCACTGTCTGAGGATACTGAGTTTACTGACCACACCTATAGTGCGGCAGCCGCAGGGCGAAAAAGGAAGGCCACTGGCAGTGCATCCACACCACAGGACACGCAAGCAAAGGGTGCAACACCACAGGGAAGACAGGAGAAGGGGGAGACACAGTGGGGTACACAGGGCAAATGGACACATGCAGCACAGGGGAGAGGGAGCACACCACAGGGAAGTCAGGGGAGGGGGAGCACACCACAGGGAAGTCAGGGGAGGGGGAGCACACCACAGGGAAGTCAGGGGAGAGGGAGCACACCACAGGGAAGTCAGGGGAGGGGAAGCACACCACAGGGAAGTCAGGGGAGAGGGAGCACACCACAGGGAAGTCAGGGGAGAGGGAGCACACCACAGGGAAGTCAGGGGAGAGGGCACACCACAGGGAAGTCAGGGGAGAGGGAGCACACCACAGGGAAGTCAGGGGAGAGGGGGCACACCACAGGGAAGTCAGGGGAGGGGAAGCACACCACAGGGAAGTCAGGGGAGAGGGGGTAAACCATGGGCACGACCGGGTAGAAAGACAGCTAGACGGCAGGGGACAGGGACACCTACACAGCAAGGGACAGGGACACCTACACGGCAGGGGACAGGGACACTACACGGCAGGGGACAGGGACAGCTACACAGCAGGGGACAGGGACAGCTACACAGCAGGGGACAGGGACACCTACACGGCAGGGGACAGGGACAGCTACACGGCAGGGACAGGGACAGCTACACAGCAGGGGACAGGGACAGCTACACGCAGGGGACAGGGACAGCTACACAGCAGGGGGCAGGGACAGCTACACAGCAGGGGGCAGGGACAGCTACACAGCAGGGGGCAGGGACACCTACACAGCAGGGGACAGGGACAGCTACACAGCAGGGGACAGGGACACCTACACAGCAGGGGGCAGGGACACCTACACAGCAGGGGCAGGGACACCTACACAGCAGGGGACAGGGACAGCTACACGGCAGGGGACAGGGACAGCTACACAGCAGGGGGCAGGGACAGCTACACAGCAGGGGGCAGGGACACCTACACAACAGGGGACAGGGACAGCTACACAGCAGGGGGCAGGGACAGCTACACAGCAGGGGGCAGGGACACCTACACAGCAGGGGACAGGGACACCTACACAACAGGGGACAGGGACAGCTACACAGATGGGGGCAGGGACAGCTACACAGCAGGGGCAGGGACAGCTACACAGCAGGGGGCAGGGACACCTACACAGCAGGGGGCAGGGACACCTACACAACAGGCATCTTCAGACATGAATACAAGTTCAGACACTAAAGACAGGCGTTCTGTTTGTTCCTTTTGCAGTCAGTCTTTTACTACCCGTCAAGCACTACATAAACACAAGCGCCGCAAGCACCGTGTGGAACATGACAATCAAAGTACACGCACTCTACGCTGTATTTGCCACCTGTGCCCCGAGTTTAGTTGTAAGAGTCTTCAGGAGCTAATTGCTCATCATGTGAATGATCATGGTGAAGATATGACCACAGAAAGTGAAGATTTTCAAAACAAAGAGGAGTTTGATGCATGGAAGAAGCATGAGAGAGAGAGAGAGAGAGAGAGAGAGAGAGAGAGAGAGAGAGTCATCATCTCAGTTTGTTAAGGATAGTGGTAACAAAGCTTCCACAGACTACATCACCTCCTATTTCTTTTGTCACCGTTCTGGTCAGGAAAGACATACTGTGAATGATCATGACAGGAAAAGGTCTGAGAAGATTCAGGGTTCTAGTAAAGTTGGGTTTAGGTGTACAGCTTTCATGGCAGTCAGAAGGAGGTGGGATAGTAGTATTATTTCTGTCCAGTACTGCTTACACCACACTGGCCACTGTCAGAAAAACTCGCTCATTTAAACCTTTCTGATAAGATGAGGTCGTTGATTGTTGGAAAACTTGCTCAGGGTGTAAATATAAGAAACATTCTTAATCAAATTAAAATCAGATATCTGAAGTATCCAGAGACACATTGGTAACCAAACAAGATATTCTAAACATCAAGAAGCATTACAATATTTCTCTGATAGAAAAACACCCAGATGATGCTACAAGTGTCGACTTGTGGGTTCAGCAGTGGAGGTCAGAACCAAACAACCCTATCATCTACTACAAACCCCAAACTGAACGGCACGACATTTTAAAACCTGAAGATTTTCTTCTGTGTTTTCAAACTGAGTTTCAAAGAAGTATGATGTTGCAACATCACAAAAAACTAATTTGCATAGATTCAACCCATAACACAACACATTATAAAGGTTTCATGCTTATAACTGTTCTTGTCATTGATGATTGTCAAGAATCTGTTCCTGTTGCTTGGGCCATTTCTAATAGAGAAGATAGCGAATTATTAGAACTATTTTTCAAGTCCCTGAGGGACTATTGTGGGCAGGATTTTAACCACAGATGTCTTCATGAGTGATTTAGCGAACAATTTTTTTAACGCATGGTGTGCAACTTTTCCCAAGCCCACTAAGAGATTGTACTGTACATGGCATGTTGACAGGTGTTGGCAAAAACAACTAAACGAACACATGCACTCAGCTGCTGATATTCAAATCACATATGATTTCCTGACAATTCTTCGAACAGACACTAAAGAAGAAGTTTTCTTAAGTGTCTTCAGCACTTCCTGTCTTACCTTGATAAAACGTCACCCAGTTTCCGAGATTACTTTTTAACACACTTTGTTCATGACAACAAGACGCTGCTTTGGGCTGCCTGTTACAGGTTATTAGCAATTGCCAACACTAACATGTTTGCTGAAGCTTTCCACAAAAAACTGAAAGGTTGCTATTTTGATGCCGACTAAATACTCTTTTACAAATTCTTGTGAAAGTTGACAGACACCATATTTATGACCAAATTTCCAAGGAAGAAAAGGGTGGAAAGAATACACATCGCATGAGG
Source organism: Conus betulinus (assembly GCA_016801955.1). Classification (NCBI taxonomy): domain Eukaryota; kingdom Metazoa; phylum Mollusca; class Gastropoda; order Neogastropoda; family Conidae; genus Conus; species Conus betulinus. The sequence goes on along the minus strand of JADBJO010000554.1, from coordinate 34,061 downwards.
GAAATCAAGAAGAGGCACAGGGAATCAGTTAGTGTTCAGGAATCACAAGAACTAGTGATGACGAGTCAGAATGGTGTGTGCCTTCGGGAGTTGACAAGAGCCTAGTTACCATGTGAAAAAAGCCCATGTTGAACTACCATGCAGATGTAAGATGATATGTGATAAATGTAAAGTATGCATGCATCCACATGTACACATGCACATGTCCTGATTTTTTGACGAAAGCGGTTACATGCAAACACATGCATGCAGTACACACACTTAACCAACAAGAAGGTACAGAGCAGTTGTCAGTGAATGACGATGTTGCAGAAGAAGAAAGTGCTTGTTCGTTCAAAGCGTTTCTTTGCACAGATAAACCAGAGCAGTGTGTGGGGTGTTGAAAGGCTTAAGCAGGCTGCCCTCAGCAAAGCAGGTGACATTATAGACCTTATAAACAGAACAGATGACACTGAAGCCTTGCGTAATGTGCTGCAACATTTACACAATGCCTACAGCGTAGGGTGTGGATTGCAGAATTATTCAGGTACAGACCTTCCAGAGAAAACTACATATGCAGCAAATAAAAGTTTGAACCTCAGCGCCGACTGTTTTCAACACAAAACGAAAGAGGCCAAAAAAAGAATCAAAGTTAAAATTAAAGAAACCTTTCAGGGCTGAGAGAGCTGGAATAGAATCATATTTATCTCAAAACCAACCTAGTCGATGTGCCAAATGTTTCTGTGAGGACGACGATTTGAATACTGAAGAAGTTGATTGGTTTCAGTGCGAATCATGTCAAAGGTGGTTACATGTTGCATGTGAAGTAAACTTCGAAGATAATGAAGATCTTTGTCAATGTAGTCTCAGCAGAAACACACAGTAACACCTTTCTATTGGAAGACAAAAGACTATCATGCCATATGCCCAGGATGAGATTCAAGTATGCAAGAGCTTGTATAAATATCACTTGCTACGGCTTTGAATGCCATGCAATCATTAAGTGATAGATGACGCGCATGCACTTGGTTGACCCCACAAACTGCAGTCAAGCAAGCCCTGGTCGTGCCTTTAAATCTCTGCCAGTTGTAATACTCAGCAAATATATAGCTCACTGCTTTACTATTAATTTGCCGAAATTCACTACATTTACTAGCTGTGTAGCTAGTAGCATCAGCAAAACATGTAGTTCAAGTAATGGCTATGGAAGGCTATGGAATTTGACACTTATTTTTCTAATAGAGACAGAGTGAGATTACTTCAATGGCAGGATAAGGAAGAAAGTCTGTAATAGCTATCGGCAGACTTTTTCTTATGTCATGTACTTAAGCTACATTGGTGCCAATACGTTGGCTTTGTTCTAAGTTTGTAATACATGTAGCTATTTTCAGACTTTTTCTTATGTCATGTACTTATGCTACATTAGTAAATAGTTTGGTTTGTTTTACAGAAATCATTGTACTGTTGACCTCTTATATATACATCTGTATTTGACAGAGAAGGGTGACTGATAATTTTCAAGCATGTAATTTGTGTGTTCTTCCTTATGATGAAAGGAAAATACGTAATGTCTCTTTCTCAAATCACAAAAAATAATAAACTTGGTTACAGTGCACATGAAAATTGGTGTGTGTGTGTGTGTTGTTTGTGTGTGTGTGTGTGAAAAGAAAAGAAAAAAAAACAAAACAAAAAAAAAAAAAAGCAAACAAAAAAGGCAGTTATATTTTTTGGAAGGCTGAGATCTGCACTACATCTCACTGAATCTGATGGAATTTTAGACTCAGAGAAAATCTTATTCCGAGACAAAGATATGATTTGTGTCGTGCATTTATATTGAAACTTTTTTCTCAGTTTTGTGTGTGTGTGTGTGCGTTCTAAAGGTTGTGTGTGTGTGTGTGTGTGTGTGTGTGTGTGTGTGTGTGTGTGTGTGTGTGCGCGCGCGCGCGTGCGTGTGTGCGTGTGTGTGTGTGTGTGCGTCTGTGTGTGTGTGTGCCTAGCTTGTAATCAGACACAGCATGTGCGCTCTAAAGGTTTGGACTCTTTGCAGGCATAATATATAGTAGCCTGCAACAGGGCCTTGTATTGGTAGGTCAAGCCTAACTTTAATTTCAGGTCTGGTAACAAGCTTACATATAATCCCAATTATCCACAGCTGCTTGTAGCGTTTTCTAATTGATTGTCAGTGATGCAGTGTGTGTGTGTGTGTGTGTGTGTGTGTGTGTGTGTGTGTGTGTGTGTGTGTGTGTGTGTATGTGTGTGAGATGATGATGATGATTATGACTGTAGAGACACAGGGCTTTGTTTGTTGTTTATTTGTTTGTTTCCTGTTTCCTTAATTTTTATTCAAATGTACACCACCAGTTTAATAGAGATAGAGGTAGGGAAAAATGCATTGAGGATTGACAATGTCTTAGGCTGCACATACTAAAATTACAAACACACAAACCTACTTTACAATTCTCCACCCGCTCACATCACTCGGGTCAGGTCCATGGTCAAGTGCACCCTGCACAAGTTCACTCCATCAACTGTGCCCCCCAAAAATTAAAAAAAAAAAAAACACATACAAACAACAAACAAACAAACAAAAAAAACAAGCCCCTGCCAAATTAACATTCCTTACCGTGGCTGTCATATTATGGCTGACTAGTTGGACAGAAATGTCTGGGAGATGCTATAAACAAGGAAGTGGACAGTATTCCCTACCCCTGGGTAGGCCTCATAGAAACAGACGTAAGTAGCAGACGACAATAACAGGAAGTACGTCGATAGGGTCAGCCAATCAGCGCCGGCTGACTCCTGTAGATATGTGTTTTGTGTCAAACGGTCAAATTCAATACACATGTTGATTCGTTCATGTTTGAGCATGAGTATTTATAATTTATGGTTACAAATTTTCTAGAAATACTATGCTAAGCCCTGGAAAATAGTGTGGACCCGCCCGTCACTTCACAAACCATATGTATCAGGATAGCTTCCTCTATATGTATGTCTGCTTAGTCGTTCTCCATGCAGAAGTTTAGATCTATTTTTCTTGGGAGAGTCCCAGTTAAAAGTAATTGTAGTGTTGACAGATTAGATCTTCAGGACTGGAGTGAGAAGAAGTTTGGTAACTGCCGAGAGGAGTAGTTTTAGAACCACCTGGAGCCCTTAGAGGCTAAACTAGGTTTAGCAAGGGAAATATATGTATTCTTTGTTGAAAACTTAAGCTTAGTTTCTCAAGAAAGTGAGAGAAACTGTCTATGCTGTATTGTTTAGCCTAGGATTATCTGTAGATTCTAGTAGTGGAATCTGAATCCAGATTTGGGCAACCGTCTATGTAAATTCGTCACAAGAGGTGGTGTGCAGTTTTGTGCTACGTGGGTTGTGCTGTCCTGTGCTACACGGGTTGTGCTATCCTGTGATATGCGGGCTGTGCTGCCCTGTGTCGCGCTGGGCTATTCAGTGCTGGGCTATTCTGTATCTGTCCGTGTACGTTGCTGCATCCAGGAATCTGGCGTCGACGCAACGGATGGGGTGCGCAGCGCGAAAAGTTAGTGGCGTTGGGCTTTGGCCACCGCCTGCTTGAAGGCCTCAGTACTACCTGAGTGCACAACACTATTGTCTAGTTGGTTCCACCTAATAATAGTTCTTGGAAAAAATTATTGTCTATACTGCTCTGTGCTGCAGTTTGAAACTGTGTAGCACCTGTCGTTGTTACGTGTGTAGTTGTCCACTGGGTTATTGACTACAAAGTGCTCTTCTCGGCGGACGGCAGGTGCGTCGGCCGGGTTGTAGAGGCTCAAGGAAACTGCTCAGGAGGGATTGCTGGCACCAGCCCCTCAACCACCTTGTAAAAGAAGGTCAGCCGCAGGCTCTCGCGTCGTTCCTGGAGGGTAGGAAGGTCATGTTTCCTCAGGAGGCCCGTTACAAAGCCAGGTGCTCTAGACTTATAGTCTTTGGCAGTGAAGCGTACTGTCACTCGCTGTGTACACTCCAGCTTGTCGATTTCCTGTTTCTCATACGGGTCCCAGATGATCTCTCCATACTCCAACACGGGTCTGACTAAGGCGAGGAAGGCGTTCCGTTTGCAGGCTGTGGGGCAGTGTCTGAGGGTACGGCGTAAGAAACCGAGGGTACAGTTGGCTTTCTTTATGATGTAGTTGATGTGGGTTGACCACGACAGATCTGCAGAGAAATGAATACCCAAGCAGGGGTTTGGTGGAGACTTGTTTGAGAATTGTGTTTTCAAGGGAGCAGAAGAAGGAGGTTGCAGGGTTCCGCGCCAAGCTCATGACATAGCATTTCGTGGCGTTGAAACGCATGCCCCATCGCTCTGCCCACTGTTCCAGACTCTTCAGGTCCTCTTGGAGGGTGAGGTGGTCGCTGAAGTTGTTGATCTCCCTGTAAATGAAGCAGTCATCTGCGAAGAGACGCACTTGGGATTTGACTGCCTCCAGGAGGTCGTTGATGTGGCAAAGGAACAAGAGTGGGCCTAACACGGTACCCTGCGGGACCCCAGAATCCACTGTCGTAGAATTTGATGAGGTGTCCTCAACCACAACTTGCATGGAGCGTTCCGTGAGGAAGCACTTCAGCCAGGAATGCATTGGGCCAGTGATGCCGTAGTGGGACAGCTTATGAAGTAGTCGGTCATGGGGAACGGTGTCAAAGGCCTGGAGAAGTCCAAGATCGCCATGTCTACTTGCTTTCCACGGTTGTATGAAGACATGAGCTCTTGTGTTTGTGGTCAGGAGCTGGGTTTCGGTAGAGTAGCCGGCTCGGAAGCCGTGGTTGAGAGAGGTCAAGATTTGGTGGGAGTCCTGGTGGTTCAAGACGTGGTGTCATACTATGTGTTCCAGGATCTTACAGGGAACTGAAGTACGAGAGATGGGTCTGTAGTTGCCGGGGGAGTGACAGCCGCCCTTCTTGAATGCGCAGGTGACGTTGGCTCCAAGCCAATTCTGCGGAAGGCGCCCGGAGTCGAGCGAGGCTTGGAAGATAAGTGTCGGGGGGAAGGGGTGGGGTGGGGGTGGGGGGGGGGGGCGATGCTGTCAGCGAGTGTCTTCAAGACAATGTTGGGTAAGTTGTGTGGACCAGGGGGCCTTATTGACTTTGAGGTCTGTAGCAGCTTGGCAACGCGAGGGGCGGAGACTGTGATGGGCTGTACATGAGCGGGGGGAGGTTTTAAGTTGGGTAGTGTGGTAGTGGTGGTCTTGTGAAGACTGATTTGAACTGGCGCAGTAAGATGTCGGCTTTGGATTGGCTGTTGCTGTGTAGCTGTCCCTTCTCCTTCAGCGGGGCAACTCCTGTAGAGTCCTTTTTTTTCCCACCTCCACCACACCCGCCTTTACCATTTTTTTTTTTTTTTTTGTGTTTTTTATTTGCTTGAATTTTTTTTTTTTTTTTAACTTCTTTTGGCTTTTTTTTTTTAAGGTGGTCTTTTTTTCTTTTTTCTTTTTATTTGTATCCTACAACACTCACGCACCATGCGAGTCTGTATGTTTTATTGCTATCAATGGACATCATTTTGCTGATTTTAATGTTTTGGATTTTGTTACAGCGCGTCAGGGTTTGTTTTTGTGCTAGTGTTTAGTGTTGTGACACTTTCGCACTGTGTGTAACAAAAAGATACAAAGGTTACAGGAAAGAAAGAAAAGAAAAAGAAAAAATAAAATAAAATAAAGTAAAAAAAAAAAAAAAAGTGCGCGAAGGAGAAAGGGAAGAACAAAAGCAAAGAAGAGAGCGAGACAGGAAGATCGAATGAGAGGGAACGAGAGGAGAGAAAGAGAGAGACAGACAGACAACAGACAGAAAAGAGAGAGAGGGAGAGAGACAGACTGACAGACAGACAGAGAGAGAGGGAGTCATGGAGAGAGTTTCTATCCTTTTTCTTTCTCTCTCTCCCCCCCCCCCCCCCCCCCCCCCTCCCTCCCCTTTTTTTGATCAGACCCAAGTCTGTGTGTTTATTCTTAATTGGTGGACATCGCTTGTTTCTTCTTTAGTGGCGATTTATATATAGTTCATTGTTTGCTTGCTTGTAACACTCCCATTGTACATTCATATCTTGTTTTTGCTCATGCTTGTCTGTTTATGCATGAATTTTTGTTTATGTGAGTACATATGTACAAATACATGTCTATCAGCTTAGTCCAAATATTCAGGTCAAAATTGGGCACTCTGCCGCAATCAACATTATTTCTATTAACTGTGTACACATCCTTACAGAGGATAAATCAAAGTGATCAATGTTACACATAAAATATTAACATAAATTTCATCCTCCTTTTAGTATGATGTCATTTTGTTCCATTATTTTCTGTCATATTCCATCATATTCTGTCAGATTGTTTAAATTGTTCCAATATTGTATGTATGTATATATATATATATATATATATATATATATATATATATATATATATATATATGTGTGTGTGTGTGTGTGTGTGTGTGTGTGTGTGTGTGTGTGTTATACTGAAAGTTGTCACATATTAATCTCTGTCAAAAATGAGCCGCAATGCTATAGCTGAATCAGTTTTTATTTTAATAACTACTTATACACATTTTACCAACAGTATAAGGTGATTTATATCTTTGTAATTTTGCAATGAATATCTAGCTCTTGCTATCCCAAACAATACATCTGTAACTCTTAGTTTTATCTGCACATTTATTTTCTTATATATGGTTTCTTTAACATAATTCCATAGTGAACACACTGTAGGACATTCCCAATAGAAATGTTCCACAAAATCCACTGTATTCCTACAATAGGAACATTTGTTATTTTCTTTTACTTTCATTTTATCTAAAAGAATGTTTGTTGGGTAAAATATTATGTAATATTTTCCACTGAAGAACTGTTAGTCGGGTTTCCTTTGTTACTTCTTTAGCTCTGACCCAAATCTCTATCTATATTCATTCCAAATTTTCTTAACCAAAACTGAGAAGCACAAGGAGTCACTGGTTCTATGTACTGTGCTATTATTTTCTTTATAGCTTTTGGTTTAGTGTTGTATTGACTTGCTCTGCATGCACATGTGTTTCCCTCTCTTTCCCCTCTTTGGACCCACCGTAGCTATGGTTTTGGAAAAGCATTGACCAACAGGTTATATTCAATGATAGTGTTTGGTTTATTTGGGACCCAGTATATTCTGGATTTCTTCTAGGGTTAACAGTCGATTTTCATCTTGGTGAATAACATCTCTCACATGAGTGATTCTTTTCTCTTGCCATGCTTTGAAAAGCAGTGTTTTGCTTCTATGGTGATCAATGCATTGTTAAAGAGTAGCTGACTGTGGAAATTATCGCTTGTTACTTCTGATAAAGAAGTAACCGATTTGCTTTCTAGATAACTATGAATAACTTCTTTCCAAAAGGCATTGTGTCTACTTCATCTTTACTTCACGTGCTTTACGATTGATGTAGAAAATACTGTCATACTTTGCCAGTTTTTCAAAATGGCATTTTGGAATATACCCCCAGTTTTGATTATCGGTGACTTCAAATAGTTTTCCAGCCCATTGTAAATTCAAGTATTTTTGCTGGTCAATCATGTTTATCATTGTAATACCTCCTTCCTCTACTTCAGCTTCCATTATTTTTTCTTTTTACTTTTTCAAATGCTTTTCTGTTGCTTTGTTTTTTCTGCCATAAGAATTATATAAGATAGTATTAATCTTACTTAAAACGTTGCTTGTAATACTAATGGATTGCATTACATATGTAAACTGACTAATAAGAAAACTTTTAATCACTACCATCTTACCAAAAATACTTAGGTCTCGTTTGCTCCAATCCCTTAATTCTATTTACGTGCTCTAATCTGGGTGTCCAGTTGTCTTCAACTTCTTTTGCTAATCTATGTGCTTCAAAGTATATACCCAGTATTTTTATCTTAGTGACTATAGTAAATGGGATGTTTTCATTAGCAAGCTGTCCTATTCTTAAAGCTTTTGTTTTTTGTGTATTCATTTTAAGCCCGGAAAATCTTTCAAACCTGGAAAGTATTTCAACCGATGTATGCATATCTTGCGCATGTTTCGAAAACAGAGTCGTGTCATCAGCAAACTTTATTTTCAAGTACATTGGATCAGTCTGAGATGTCATAGGTAACTTTATTCCTTCTATACTGCTATTTCTATTTTGATAGCGAGAAGTTCCACTGCTAATACAAAGACTAGTGGGGAAAAGGGGCATCCTTGTCGAATGCCACACAACACATCAAATGGCTCAGAAACCCATCCTCCATTACTAATAGAGCTAATGGTCCCATTGTTTAAGACATATACCCATTTTCTAAAGTCTGCTCAGAACCCAAAGACTTCCCATGCCTGATACAAAAATATTTTAGATATAGAGTCAAATGCTTTGGAATAGTCAATTGCTAGAAGATATCCTGCTTTTTTTTTTTTTTTTTTAGTTATGTTAAGGTAGTTAATCGCATCGTCAATAGATCTTATTGTTGAAATATTTCTCCCTCTAATGTACCCTGCCTGATCTTCGCTAACAATCTTATGTATTACATTACCAAGTCTTTCTGCTAATAAAGACCTGTACCCATCATCAACACAGCGCAGGCCTCCAAGGGTGGTACAGGACTGCTCTAAAGGCAGGTGAAGACAGTGCTTCTCTGGGTCCTCCCCAGCACCTTCGGGTGTTTCTTTTTCTTCTAATACTTTTGCTAATATCTTATAGTGACAATTAGTGAGTGTTATTGGTCGCCAGTTTGTTAATTTGTTTCTTTCTAAATCCTTTCCTTTATGTAACGGCGTTATTATTCCTCTTTTTTTGTGTATATGATAGCTCCCCTTTCTGGAAAGATTCTGCAAACGAATTAGTAATAATATTGCCTAGTTTCCCCAAAAAGAATTTTAAGAACTCTATTGTTATGCCGTCACATCCTGGAGCTGAACCATTTTTTAACTTCATTAATGCATTAGTAGTTTCATTTAAAGTGATTATGCCTTCACATTTGGTTGCGTCTTCTTTACTTAGTCGTGGAAAAAATGTTCATTTTCAATGAACATATTAACTTCTTCAACAACATTAACTGTTGGTGTTTTTTTGACTGTAAATCGATTTATAAAAAGATGTAAGCTCTTGCATAATGCTGCCCTGCTCAGTTATAACTTCTCCCGTTTCTTTTTGAAGCCTAGTTATAGATTTTTTCTTTCTCCTATCCTTTTCTAAGCTACAAAAGTATTTAGTATTGAGCTCTCCTTCCTCTATCCATTTTATTCTAGACCTAATCTGCACTCCTTTTGCTTCATTTATTTGCTCTATTTCAAGTTTTTGCTTTAAATGTAAGAGCTTGGACTTTCTTTCCTGGATTATCTATTATTTCCTTCTCTGTTTCTATGATTTTCATATATGTGTCTTGATACTCATTTTTTTCTTTGAGTAGCTAAATTTTTTCCAAATTCTGTACACAAAGATCGAATCTCAACCTTACAGTTTTCCCATTTGTCTATGTTAGACATATCTTCATGAACTTCATTATTTAAGAAAGTATCGAGCAACATGTTCATCTTTTGCACAAATACCTTATTTGTTAAATAACTATTGTTCATTTTCCAGTATCCGGGTCCTCGCACAAATTCTCTTTCATTCAGTTCAATAGATACTGCCTTATGGTCAGAGTTAGGTATAGTTATGTGTTCACATGTTTCACAATACTCTATCATGCTCTCCGACAAAAAAACAATAATCGAGGCGACGCGCTATAAATGGATTATTTCTACTCCATGTATAATCCTTCTCGTTGATATGGAGCATTCTCCATATATCAGTTAATTCTAGCTTCCTTACTAGTTTGTTAAATTTTTGAACTTCGTTTTCACAGTGAGGATTTCCAGATATTACATCGTTTCCAATGTGGAGAACACAGTTAAAGTCTCCAAGCAGAATCAAATTATCAGAGAAATCGTTACATTTGTAGTATAGTTCATCAAAGAAAGCTATTTTTCCTGCAAGGTTATTAGGAACATAAACATTTGCTAAGTTAAAACTAAATTTTTCGTGTCTCACAGAGATGATAAGGATTCTATCTTCTGCTGTTTTTAAGTTTATCTCCCCATTAAAGTATTATCAAGATCGCTGTTCCCTTGCTCCTGTTTGTTCCCTGGTAATGATACATTTGTCCTCCCCATTCCTTTTCCCATTGTGGTAAATCTTTGTCAGTGATGTGTGATTCTTGTATGCACGTTATGTCTATCTTTTTGCTTTTCAAATATCGAAACATTGATCATCTTTTCACTTTATTTTTTACCCCCCCCCCTAAAATTTAATGATGTTACTTTAATTTTATCCATATACACACAGCGTTTTTATATTATAACATATATCACAAAGGAAATCATTTGTCCATTAACCAAAAGGAAATCGTTATTCATAGCCAGGTTCGAAGTCAGAAAGGTCAGTCCTTGTCAATTCGGGTATTACTTTCGTTTACCCCTCCCTGAGTTCCCTGGGCTTCGGCGACAATCAGTCTTACCCGTCTTCTTGACCCGGTTGCTTCCCTCCCCCTTAAGATTGTGTTCTGAAGATGGGGCTCTGGGCCGCTTGCTGGGTGTCTCTGAGCGGTGACAAAGAGGACTCTTCTGTCCCACTCCGACTCCCAGCTCTGCCTGTCGCATGGGAGATCGTCCCCTGTGGTTCTTCTTCTCCTTCTCAGTCCCCCCCCCCCTTCTGCACATTGCCGATCTGCTCCTTTCGCTCCTCCCTCATTTCATCATTTTCTCCTGTCAACCCCTCCCTCTCTCCAATTTCACTTTCACCCTCACTCTCAAACCCATTCCGCTCATTTTCTGTGCTGGTCATCTGGCATTGTGGTTCTTTTTTGTGCCCAGGCTTTCTGCATGCCCACACACCACATCATTTGTGCACACTGAAACATGGTGATTTTGTTCTAGGCACTTTGAACAGACAGCATTTTTGCGTTGCATTTTTTGTTCCTTATGGTACACTTTGGCAATGAAAACACTGACTTTTATGGTGGTGTCAAGCGTAACTTTTGGAACTGTTATGAATAGGAATCTTCGTCCTGTTAGAAAACGTGTCGGTTTACCATCTTTGTCTCGAGCTCTTTCACTTTGGATGTTGGAGCAGAGCTCACAACCTGCTTTCAGTAACGCATGTTTGATTTCACTGTCTGCCACCGAAAGTGGTACTTGATCAATGAAAACCTTCGTTAAGGGTTTTTCTTCCCCAGTATCATCCTTCAGGATAAAGGGATTTGTGTTCAAAAGCTGTACCAAAACACCTCTTTACCCGCATTCCTTGGATCAGTAGCTGGGATCTTGCCTCTTTGTGGCCAGGTATATGCTCCATAAACCTCCGATCTGCTGGACTCCCACTACTGATCCTTGGCCAGCAACCTTCTCAGCTGCTAGACATACCTCTTATACAGCGAGGGGCTCCTTACTGTCTGTACTGGCATGGCTTTAGCTTTCACAAACACCGGCGTCACTCTCACTGCCATTACCCCCCCCCCCCCCCCCCCCCCCCCCCCCCCCCCCTTTTTTTTTTTCTCAACTTTCTATCACCTCTTGTATAAAGCTAGTTGTACGCAGCAGGTCGGGCGAAAAGAAACTAACACAAAAACAACTACAGTATAAAAAGAACACAGTCCGAAAGAAAGATACAAACAGATGCTACAGAGAAAAAAGAAAACAAAAAACACTCAGTCCCAAAGAACGCGCGATAACAACTCACCGTCGGTTAACACGAGCAAACAACACGTCCTCTCGACACGGCTGTCGCTCACAACTCCTGTAGAGTCCTGCTTCCTGGACTTGATGTAGCGCCAGAATGGCTTGGTGTTATTCTGGTTGAGTCCCTCCCTGATGGTGTTGTTGATGTACCGCCACTCTGCACGCCGTAGCTCATCTTAGCAGTACTTCTGGAATTTCCTGTAGGGGGACTAGTCCTTGCAAGCTCTTGCACGCTTGAAAAGTCTCTTCTTACGCTTCAGCAACTGTTACATTCTAGGCTACAGCATCCTCAGTCGTTACATCTGGGTGGCCCATATCGTTCTGCTCTGGAAGTCCCTAGATCCCATTCTACATCCATTTTTTGTACCCCATTCCATCTACCATTTGTCTCATACCCCTATCCCTTCCCTACCGAAGGACTACAACCATCAACAATTTCCAGAGATCTACGTCAGAGTAGTGATTTACGAGGGGTGGACTCTAAAATTATTTGTTACATTTTGTTGCTGCGAGCTGAGCGACGGGAGGGGTGAACATTTGCCTTGAGGTGAATAATAGATTAACTTTTGTTTTGTCAAGGTTAGACTATGCATTGAATGTGGGTGAAATAAGTCTTGATTGTGGCTTAGGGTGAGACTGTGTTTACTTCAGCCATTTGGAACTTCGTTATGACGACTGTCATAGTTACCATAGGGGAGTTAACTCACAACATCTCCCTTATCAACAAACAATAAAACATATACATTCCTTGACAACAAGCAATAAAACACATGCATAAAAAAACTTGTGTTGCAGACAGTTTATATGGGACATCTATTTAGTCTGTCAAGATTTCATTTTTGGTATCGTCGAGGCGTCCTGACAATACGTCCTGATCTGCTCATTGGTGGTCCACTTTGCTGGTGTCCATGTTCTGCCTCTGGCAGTTCAGGGTCCTGCTGTACTGGCTGACACACGTCCTCTTGGCCTTGGTTATCAGCTGCATTTTCCCTTCGTTTGTCCAAGCAGCTGCTTGTGCTTGGTGATACAGGGTCTTGCGTCTGGCCAACGGGACGCTCTCCTTGTCTCCCACTCGTTGATGTCAGATGTGTTGTGTATCAGGCTCAGGGAATGACTTGGCTCTTGTCCTAAGGTCCACTCTGTTTCTTCTGAAAGTGGTGCCATTGTCCAGAGCTATCAGGTACGAGTGGGGTTCATCTCTTATGCGGATGACAGTAGCAGGTTTCCACTTTCTTGTGTCATGATCCAGTATCCATACGGGTTGTCCCTGATGCAGAGGAGGTAGCTGTTCTCCAGCACGCCTGTTGTGGTTCCTTGTCATCTTGTCGCATCTCTTTGCCATTGTCTCTCGTTGTGGTAATTGAGCTGGCTCAGATGGCTCTGGATGGAAGCGTTGTAGCTAACTTCCTCTTCATCAGCATCTCGCCTGGAGAAGGCAGCTTGCTGCAGACTGGCGTTGCTCTTAGCTGCAACAAGGCTAATTCAACATCTTGTCCAGTTCTTTGACACTTTTTTTTTATAGTGTTCTTGACTGTTTGGACTTACCTTTCGACGAAACCATTTGATTTTGGGTATCGAGGTGATGATGTGATATGCTGTATGTTCCAGGATGTCAGGAAGTCCTGGTATGCTTTACAACGAATTGTGGTCCATTGTCACTGATGTATGATATCAGGCTTGCCAAACAGGGCCAGCATCTTTTTTTGTCTCAATGGTAACAGTTGAGCTGCTTGCTTTGTATATTTTAACGGTCACAGGGAACTTCGAGAAGTAATCAGCTATGATCAGGTAAGTTACGCCATCTATTTCAAGGAGGTCTGTGCCTATTTTTTTTCCATGGTGCACTGGGTATCTCATGTGGAGTCAGTGGCTCACTTTGATTTGCTGGTCTGGTTTCTTGGCATGCTTCACAGGCCTGAATCATGTCTGTGATGTCTTTGGTAATGTTCTGCCAAAACACAGATTTTCTTGCCAACAACCGCGTTTTTTCAATCCCTTGGTGAGCTTTGTGCAGTTGTAACAAGATGCCTCTCTGTAGTGATGAAGGAATGACTTGAGGGTCTTTGAATATGATGCCATTTTCCACTCCCAATTCATCTCTGAAGGACAAGTAGTACCTTATTTCTGTCGGAACTTCCTTGATTGACTCTGGCCAAACTTGGATGATGGTTTCCTTGAGCAAGCAAAAGTGCGTGGTCTCTGTCCGTTTCTTCACGCAGTTCTTCTTGCTTTTTGTTGGTGAAGTTGATGAGTTCAAGGTAATCAAAGTCGATTTCTTCCAGTGTCCAGTCTACACCATTAATCCTCTCATCAAGGGGAATGCACTCTTCGTCCTTGGGATCAGGTAGCCGTGACAGCGTGTCAGATAGGGTCATGGTGCTTCCTGGCTTGTACGTCAGTCGAAAATCATACCCCTGGATTTTGTACAGCATTTTTTGCAGACGGGGTGGAGCCTTGTGCAGTGGTTTGTCAACAATCATCACCAGTGGCTTGTGGTCTGTCGCAACTTTGAAATGTCTGCCGTATAAGTAGGCGTGGAAGCGGGTTATGCCAAACACAATTGCCAACATTTCTCTGTCTATGTTGGGGTAGTTGCTCTGTGTTTGATCAAGTGTTTTTGATGCAAATGCAACTGGACGGTTGTTCTGGAGAAGGGCGGCACCCGCTCCTTTTTGGCTTGCATCCACCTCCAGAGTAACAGACTTCTTTGGATCGTAGTATGCCAGGCAGGCTTCACTGGATAAAGTTGCTTTCAGTTCATTGAAGCAGCTGATGTTGTCTTCATGCAGGATGAATGGCGTATCCTTCTTCAGTAGATCTCTGAGTGGTTGTGATTTGTCACTGAAGTTTGGGAGGAATGATGCCACCATGTATGTCATAATGCTGAGGAATCTCAGGAGGTCCTCTTTTGTCTGTGGCACAGGCATTTGTTTGATAGCCTTGACCTTTTCTGGATCGGGTTTGATGCCATCGGCGGAGTAGATGTTTCCAAAGAAGGATATTTGTGACTTGCGGATTTCACATTTTTCAGAATTGAAGACCAATCCACATTTTTCTGCTCTATGCATGAGGCCTTTGAGGTTGTGATCATGCTCTTCTTCATCCTTTCCATGGACACACACATCATCGTGTATACCCGTGCCTTCTGGCATATCTTCGAGGATCTCGTCCATTCTTGCCTGGAAGATGTCTTGGCTTACGTTCAGCCCAAAAGGAAGTCTGGTCCAGCAGTAGCGTCCAAATGGTGTTCTGAACGTGGTGAGTAACTGGCTATCTGGGTCCAGGTGAACTGACCAATATCCAGCTTTTGCATCCAGTTTGCTGAACACACGTGAGCCGGCAAACTCAGCGTTCAACTCTTCTTGTGTGGGGATTTTGTGTGGGAATCTCTTCAGTGACTGGTTTAACTTCTTGGGATCAATGCAGATTCTCAATGATCCATCTGTCTTTGTTGAGAAGGCTAGACTTGAACACCAGTCTGTATGCTCTGTGACTGGTCGAATCACTCCGTTGTCTTCCATTTTTAAAAATTCTGCTTTCAGCTTTTTCTTGACGTGAACCGGGTATTTCTTTGGTGGGTCAATGAATGGTTTGCCATCCTGATTGACGAAGAGCTTTGCAGGGATTTCGAAATCTTCCAATGTGTCGAACTGTTTGGGATAGGCGTTTTTCAAATCTTGAATAGACTTCAAGTCTATTCAAGGAGGTTAACTCGTGCTTGTGACTCTTCATTGCATTGCAGTTGATCGTAATCAGGTTCATCTTTTCACATGTGGGCAGGCCTATGATAGGTCTTCCAGGTACACCCACCACGTAGAATTTGGCAGTTATATAGTCTGTTTGCTTTTTGATCTTGATCGAGATTGTTCCAGGCATGGAATATCCTGGCCATTGTATGCTGTCAGTCGTACATTGTGTTCTTTCTGAAGCACGCCCTTGAATTTGTCTCCATACATCTGTCGAATTGTGCGCACTGGCAATGTGTTTCCTGCAGCACCAGTGTCGATTTTCAGTTTTAACTTATGTTTGCCTCTTTTCTGTGACAGTCTGATGCGAAGATTAGTGAAGGCCTCTTTTCGCACTGTTTGACTGGATATTTGGATGCAGTCAAACTGCTCATCGCTGTTGCTAGAATTTCCTGTGTCAGTGTCATGGTCTCCAGTTTCATTTATGTTTCTAGATTTCTTTTTGTGACGTCTGTGCTTCCTGCTGACGTCACTGCTCTGCTCTTTCTCTCTCTGTTGCTGTTTGTACTGCGGCATTCACTCTTCCAGTGGTTCTTTTTTTCCACAAGCTCAGCATGTGTCTCCATATGCAGGACATTTGCGTGGTGGGTGAGTTAGTCCACAGTTCCTGCATTTGCCTTTTTGCTGTGCGTCGACATTGACAGGAGGTATGGCTGCCATGGCTTTGAGTTTACTCTTTCCTTCAATGATTGCTTCAAATCTGCGGCCCTCTTGCACAGCTTGTTCAAGGGAGTATGCCTTTCCTTTGCTCAGGAGTTCTCTCTGGTAAGCTTCGATTGGTGTCGATGCTATGATCAACTCGAGCAGTCTTTCTTCTAGCTCATTCTGCTCAAGCTGGCACTTGAGTGCAGTAGTTCTGGCTCTTATGCAAAAGTCATCCAGAGTTTCGTTTTCTGACTGTCTCATGCTCGTCAACTGCAGGCGGTGAACTCGGAAATTGATATTGACTTGTAGCTGGCCTTCAAAAAACGTCCACAGTTTGTCTAGGTCTTTCTCGTCTTGCTCAGACAGCCCAGAAGCGTGTAGTCGTTTGATACCTGCAGCGCCAAGGCCACGTAGAATTTTTAACGCTTTCTTCTCTGGCCTAGTTACGTTTTCATCTTCCCAGAAAGTATGCGATGGTCTGCTTGAAAATCGCAAGCGCTTCAGCTGGGTTCTCCCCTGACCAGTCCATCTCCGGAATTTTCGCCATACTGCTTCTTTCGAGCTATTTTACCACTGCCACCATGAAATAAGTCTTGATTGTGGCTTAGGGTGAGACTGTGTTTACTTCTGCCATTTGGATCTTCGTTATGACGACCGTCATAGTTACCATAAGGGAGTTAACTCACAACAGTGGGGAGACTTACTTTGCTACTGCATGCTGGAACTATGATCTGCTTTTGGGGTGGGCAACAGAGAGATGTTTCATCGACATCGGGATGGGTAACTGGGTTAGTTTCGTTTTATCCATCAACCTGAGAGGGCGATATTGAACTGTATTATCGTTGGGTTAGCTTCAGTGGATTTTTCGTTCCCGTGGGATAGCATCAGTGTTGGTCCTCAACGTGCAGATCTACTGGATGAACATTTGAACCCTGAAGGGGTGAAAACTGATATAGTTTTTTTTTTTTTTTTTTTTTTTTTTAAAAATTATTTTTTGAGGCTATCCTGGTGAAAAGAAAGGCGTTCTTCTAATATTTCCTGGACAGTTCGAGGAGAAACTTTGTGAAGAACTATAAAATTAATTTAGTGACCTAATTAGCTTAAGGGTCATAGGACTGGGTTGAGCGAATGTGTGTGAGTGTGGGTTAGAGTAGATGTATGATTGATAGAGTGCAAGGCGCGTCGGAGTAGTGTAATAATATTGAAATTTGATGTCATGGGTGAATGTATGGATGTTTGTATGACTGGTCACTGGCCCGTGTCTTTATTGATATTCGTATGTACATCCATATTTGTGATTAAGGGTTAAGGGGGCATGTCTTATCTAATATCGCCGGTTTCTTTTCTCGACTGTCCATCTCTAACTCCATAGGGTTTCTTTTCTTCTCACTCCTATAAGTCTGCTCCATCCCCTCCAAACTATCTCCCTCATCGAATCACTCTTCTCAGACAATAATCATAGCATCAAAGAGACACTGTTGGTCATTGAAGGTCAAAAGACGTCACTACTGAGCAAACATGCTTGCAGCGCTCTCGGCTTAATTGTGAGAGTCAATCACATCTCTGACAAGCCTTCTGCAACCTTCAGGAAGCGTTCCCTCAGCTTTTCAAGGGCTTGGGTTACACCAACAAGTCGTACTCAGTAAGTCTGAAACCTGACCCACAGCCAGTTTGCCTCTTCACCTCGAGGAAGATTGCGCACCCACTTCGACCTAATGTCAAAGAGGAGATTGAAAACATGCTAAAAGAGTAATGTCATCTCCCAGTCACTAACCTACCAGTTGGTGCTCTGGTGTTGTCGTGGTTCTAAACGTAAAAGTTCAGTGAGAGTGTGCGTTGATCTGACCCATCTGAATGTGTTCAGAGAGAAATCCATCCCATGACATCTGTAGATGAAAGGCTGGCAAAGTTGGCCGACTCAAAAATCTTCACAAAGTTGATGCAAAAAATAGATTTTGGCAAATTCCACTCGATAATCAAGGTTGCTCACAACTTTCGTCACTCCTTTCGGACAATATTGCTTTAATCGTCTTCCCTTCGGCATCTCTGCAGCCAGTGAGATCTTTCAACGCATGATGTCAGAAATTCTCGTGGAACTTGGAGTCATCTGTCACGTGGACGATATTCTCATCCATGCTGAAGACCAGGAAATTCACGACCAACGTGTCAGAGCAGTCCTTCAGCAACTTCAAGACACTGGGGTAACTCTCAATGAGAAATGTGAGTTCTCCAAATCCTCAGTGAGGTTCTTAGGGGTCTTGACCTGGTACATCATCGACGTAACTGGCATCCATATGGATCCAGAGAAAGTCAAAGCCATACGAGATTTCCCCACACCAACTACAATCACTGAGCTACAACATTTTCTTGGGATGACCAATCATACTCAACGATACATCTCTAAGTGAACCTCTAAGACAACTGCCACATAAAGATTCTTCATGGAACTGGGACACGCCACAGGAATCGGCTTTTTGAACATCAACAGCTTTTGACAGTCCCACCAGTACTTGCCCACTATTCTCCTGAAAGGAAAACCATCGTCGCAGCAGACGCTTCTCAACATAGTATTGCGCGGTGCTTCTTCAAGAACAAAAAGAGGGTTCACAGCGACCCATTGCCTACATTTACAGATCACTGACGGGAACTGAACAAAACTATGCTGTCATTGAAAAAGAGGCGCTTGCCGCTACGAGGGCTACTGAAAGATTCAATGAGTACGTCTTGGGACTTGACTTTACTTATTGCGCCATTTCTTTCTTTCCTCTAAGGAACTACACAAGGTGCCACCAAGAATACAGCGATTTCGGCTCAGACTAATGCGTTTCAATCCACAAGTCATACAGTCTCAGGCAAAGCACAGTTAACTGCTGACGGCACTCTCGCATGCACCATGCAACTTCTCCTTCAGAGGATGATGACATCAATTTCATCGGTGAAATGACAGCCTTCGCGAAACGCTCAATTGAAGTTCTGCCTGTATCATCCTCCAAAATTCATGAAATTCTGCAAGAACAAAAGGCTGATGGAGAAATTTCTCAGGTGAAAGAATACTGATAAACTGGATGGCCTGGTTATATGCCAGATTCTCCCCTGCTGAAGCAATACTGGAACAATATACAGCATTTCAGTGTCATTGATGACTTGCTTCTTTATGACAACAGACTGGTTCCTCCAAGGACATGAGACTGGATATGTTGAACCGCATTCACGAAGGCCATCTCGGCATTGTAAAATGTAAAGCCCTTTGCAAAAACGTCTGTTTGGTGGCCCGACATAGCGAGTCAAATAGAAGAAATTGTCAACAAATGTTCACCCTGTGCCGGATTACGCCGATTAGAAAGAACCACTGACGCCATCCTGTTTTCCTGACAGTCCATGGTCACGCGCGTGGGAATGGATCTTATGGAACTTAAAGGAAAGATATGTATCGTGATTGATGACTACTACTCAAGATGGGTGGAATTGCAACTTCTGGGAAAGCAGACCAGAGAAGAAACCATCAGCAAAATCAAAAGCATTTTTGCAACACATGGAATCCCAGATGTAGTTGTTTCAGACAACGGATCCCAATTTGCAAGTGCACCATTTCAATGGTTTGCAGCCAACTATGGATTCACACATACCACCAGCTCTCCCAGATACCCCCAGAGCAATGGACAAGCAGAGAGCGAACAGTGCAGCAGATCCAAACATTGCTTTGCTTCAATATAGAGCCACACCATTTCAAAACGGGTATTCACTGAGTGAAATGCTGATGGGAAGGAAACTTAAAAACCAAAGTTCCCATCCCCCTTTCTCAACTGAAACCAACATCTATCAACCATGATCAACTGAAAGTCACAGAAGAGGAGGCAAAGAAGGAACAACGTCACTAATAATAATAAGAAGAAGAAGAATACTTGTATAGCGCCTATTCTCGGCTAGAGACCAAGCTCTAAGCGCTTTACAATCAACACTCGTTTACACAACGGGCTGCCTACCTGGGTATTGCCGACTGAAGAGCTGCCAGCTGGCGCTTCATTCAGTCGTTTCCCGTGTCATCCAGTCAGTATCGTTCAATATCGATCGCTCATTTCCCTTACTTCCTTCATTCTTTCCATTTCTCACGCAGGGTGCATGCTATGTGTAACGTGTCATCCAAACCAACGGCCAAACTGGCCTACTCTTCCGAATGTTGGTGATGGGATTTTACGTGTGTGCAAGATGTTATGCGTGCGTTCACAACACGGAACCTCGGTTTATAGTCTCATTCGAAGGACTGTATGGGAAAACTACTACAACCGACGACATGCTGCAAAACCTACCCCGCCACTACACAGTGGAGATTCTGTTTTCATCAAAGACACGTCTCAGCCTGGTTAAATGTTTCCAAAAACATCACAACCTCTGCTCGTACATCATCCAAACATCTAGGGGTATCATTCGTCGAAGACAGTTGTTCAACACCTACTTCCACAGGGTCGAACGTGTCGACAGGAACACTGCAAAGTACATCTTCATCCTCGGACCAGACCTCGCCAACACCTCTCGGTAAAATAATCACCACACGTTCTGGCCGTCGTGTCAACCCCCCTGAGAGACTAATTCAACAAGTTAGAAATCAGTTGTGCGAATGATCTTAAATCAACAACAACAACAACAACAACAACAACAACAACAACAAAAAACCGCAATTGTTAATCGATTGTTAATCGATTGTTCAAATCTTTAGAAGAGAGTTTTTTTTTAAATAGTTTGTATTTATTCTTTCTAATATTCTTCATTTAACTCAAGAAGGGACATGTGACGTATCTGCTATAAATAGCCTAACTATGCGGTCCTACAATGGGACGTAACTCTGAGATATGATTGCCTGGGTAACGACAACACTTAGGATCGACCGGCAGTCCGAAAGATACCGTGAAAGCCTAACTGCGAGATTCTTTACATCATCTACACAACATTACACTGATAAAGTCCCATGGATGTATTTATTGTTGTAAATTTTCTGCTTTTCTGGTGTAAGTTCTAGCCGATGATAAGCACATATCCAGTTTAGTGATTTTTTTTTGATTTTTTTAACCACCAGCTACGTCATTCAGAATATCTTTAAGACTTGGAATGGGCTATCGATCTACTTCTTAGAATTTGTTGATGGTGCCTGAATAGTCTGCACACATTCAGAGGGATCCATCTGGTTTGATGACAGGAACTACAGGGGAAGCCCGTTCTGAATGAGTAACTTTTTCAATATCTTCTTCAACCAGCTGTTTTTTGTGCAGCTTCGTGTTTGTCTCTGACAGCAAAAGGTTACTGGCCTTGCTTTTTGGAATATGGGTTTGTCATCATCTAGACATGTGGAGAGACTGTCTACATTTTAGTTTACCCAGTATCTTCTGGATACTGCTTGTTGATGTCTTCGCCTGTACTTGTTATTTTGAAAATTGTCTTCCATGGCAACATGAATTTGGCCATGATGTCTACACACCAAGCACCACTCTCACCAAGAAAATATCTTCCTGTTCTCCTATTTTTTAACTTTATCTCTTTTTCACCAATACATTTTATAGTATTTCCTCCAATCCCTTGAGTGTGACAGACAATGGCTTCAATGTATCACAGGTGTTGTGAGTTCTAAAAAAATATGTTTTAGTCGTAAGTGTCACTTAACTTCCTGTATCAATCCTCATAATGATGGGAATGTCTTGTACGTCTATGGTGACTTTGTAGTTGTCATATGGACTATTTGTACTTGAGGTAGAATGTACATGGTACAATGAATATATATTTGGCAGTTTCATGTTCTTCATCGGCTTCAAGCATATTTTGCAAATGAGCATCTACTGAATGTAATTTTTTCTTTTGACTGTCATTTCGTTTTTTGAAAAAGTCTCCAAATGACCTTGCTTTCTGCAGTAATGACAAATAGATCTGATATGCCTGCATGTTTATGCATTGTGTTGTGAGGATCCACATTTGTAGCAACTGAATTACTTTTGCTGTGAAGGCCACGTGAAATTTCCCTTCGATTCGTTTTTATTCGTCTGGATTTTGTTGACTGATGTAACCTGTAAATGATCATTTTCAGTGCACTTTGCTTCTCTGTCTGCAGTTTCATCAGTGATGGCAATCTTTTGACATTCCTCAAAAGGTTTATTTTCTGCTAACAATTTTTTCTTGGATGTGTGACTTCTCATTCCAGTGACAAACTGATCTCTCAATGCTCTTGGTATGTGTACCAAAATCACACTTCGCGCTTGTTTGGAAGCCAATTCTGCAACATTCTCTGTTTCTGATTGCACTGTTTGTTAAAATTTGTAACTTTCTGCAACAAGTTACTTTCGGCTGGTAGTGATTTTTTTTTTTTAAAGAGTCACACATAATCTTTTGTTGAAGGAGTATCTGGAAGGTAAAGATCCATGAGTGTTGAGTAGTTTTGTTTACCCAACTTTGCGATTGGGAGCAGCGTGGGGGGGGGGGGGGGGGGGGGGGGGGGGGGGGGGGGGGGGGGGGGGGGGGGGGGGGGGGGGGGGGGGATGGAATTTCACCCGAAAATTGTAATGTCCTCACCTGTTGAATATCAAGACACCCCATCAACTTCAACTACAAATTAAAAGGACACATTCTCGATCAGGCCCACAACTCGAAATGTCTTGGCATCAACATAAGAAGTGACCTCAGCTGGAAAGTTCATGTAACAAGAGTCACCAACAAGGCCAACAACGTGGTCGGCTTCCTGAAAAGAAATCTGGAGACGTCCAACAAAACCACCAAAACAATGTTTACCTAACCCTTGTACACCCACACCTGGAGTATTGCTCATCAGTTTGGAGCCTGTACAAAGTAGACCAAAAGAAAACGATTGAAATGGTGCAAAGAGCAGTACGTTATGTATGCAAAGACTATGTTGGACCAGCATGCTGCAAGAACTAGGATGGGAAAAACTTGAATCACGACGAAACAGGCAGAGGCTAACCTTCCTGTACAAGATCGTTCATGGCACTGTGGACATACCTCCAGACAAATTCCTCAAGAAAGGATCCTCCAAAACAAGATCAAATCAACGACACAAATTTGCTCACCTCTGCACCCGTCAACCATTCCCGCCAGGAACTCCCTGCCTGCAACAGTAGCAGAGGCTCCCTCTCCATAGTATCATTCAAGACGGAGCTCAACAAAATCCTAGCTTAGACCCCTTCACAACTAGCCTCGCAGTATTTTTTTTTTTTTTGTCTGTCGCAGCACGCTGCCCCGGAGCTGAACTCAGGGGTATGCGGTTGGGGTGCTGAAGCTACTTTAGATCCTCTGTTATCTTTTTGTTGTCCCAAATAGATCTATTTTCTTTTCATTTTACGCCTCTGCGCACACAGGTCAATAATAGTCAATAATGACGGCTGACATTCCAGATTGAAGATTTAAGGAGATCGTTACATGAACCTTCTTTTCAGTTGGCACGTCGTTTGCAACAACAAAAAATGCTTCTAATCTTTCTTTTTGTATTGAGACCTGCCATCTTCTGGTGTAAAGGGCATTGGCATCCTCGTTGCCGTTTGTTGAGTATGTGAAGTGCCCTTCAGCGTAAATAGAAGACGAACGGCAGTTAAAGTCGTACCATCTGTAAATTCCGTTCCATAGTAATCATATCCGGTACCAATGGAAACAAAACAGGTATGACTCTAGTGCAAAACTAACGCGTAACAAAGAACGATAATTAGTATATAACACTCCCACTACCCATTTCGTCCTTCTAGGTTCACTGCCTTCACTCCTGACCCCATCTCACGTAAAATTCTTATGTATAACCTGTTTGCCCAAACAATTTTGCCGTATTTCGTACACATGTTGGCGAAAATACGTCGAACTAAACGATTAAGAAAATCGTAAAAACATTCTGGAGACGAAGTTCTTGCGCCGTAATCAGTCCTGCGGAGAGTAATCATAGCGAAGGCTTTGACCAAACAACGAAAGCGTTGGCTAATATCCGCGCGCGAATCGGGTTAGGCAATGACCGCTTCTTCGGCAATATGCCCAGAGAGAATAGCGAGAGGACATGAGCGTAAGCGCGCTGATGAATCATGTTTGAAAGTATTTTGTATCAGAAAGGATCTATTTACCGGGTTCAGTTCAAGGTCAGGTGGTACAACCAGGAAGAAGGCTCTTCAGTGTGATAGCAGACTTACTTAGATGCTCCCGTGTCTTGCGACGCATGAGGCAATCAAGGCGCTCCACTGTGCACGGTCCTCAGCCAATTTGCTAGTGTCACTACATCCTCTGTTAACGAGTGGGAGGCCTCTCTACACTGTTTGTCGCCAGTTCATCCTGGGTCGTCCTCTTTTTTTCTCTGGTCTGCTGGGGTCCATTTGATTGCCTGGTTTGCAGGTCTTGAAGAGGGTAATCTTAAAACGACCCAGCTAGTGGAGGCGCCGTCTGCAGACGATGGTTGACACGCGGAGCTGTTTGGAGCTCTCCCTGACGTCTTCATTTGGTGTAAAATCTGACCATTTGATGCCCAAGATCTTACGTAGGCACTTAGTATCAAAAGCGTTGAGTTTCTTCTCCTGGGTGGTCTTCAATTGCTAGGTTTCACAGCCATATAACAGCGTTGAAATCATACTGGAGTTACAAAAATTCAGTTTCAATATGGGGTGACTGAGGGCGGAAAATGAAGCAAAATTTAGAGAGAGAGGGTGTTAGTTACCGCCAAGGACATAGACAAACAAAGCACAGGACACGGTGGCCATTTCATTCGCTGAATACACCGCCAAGGACATAGACAAACAAAGCACAGGACACACGGTGGCCATTTCATTCGCTGAATACATGGGAAGATAAGTGACTTTACGTTCTTTGTTTGTTTACTGTCCTAAATGTTAAATGCTATTTGTTTTTTGCCTGAAGAAAACCCAAGAGGTCGAAATGCATTGTGTCTTGTCCTGTGCTTTGTTTGTCTGTGTCCTTGGCGGTAACTAACCCCCTCTCTTTCTAAATTTTTATAAAATTTCAGTTTGATTCCAAGGAAGAATTCCTTGCTGTTACATATTTTGTTCACTGATTGGATGCTGATGTTGCATTCCCAATACGACACTTCAGTTCATTGGCGTTGTTGATAGAGCTGCCTAGGCATGTGAAGTTCTCTACTACTTCCACTTGTTTTTGGTCGATGAGAACGTCTGTTGGCCCTTGGTGTTTACCGGCAGCATGTTTTTTTCAGTCTTTTTGGCACTGATAATGAGGCCAGTGCTGCTTGCAAACTTGCTGATGTCGTCTACAAGCACCTGCAGATCTTGAGTGGTGCTTGCAAGCGCAGCAATGTCATCGGCAATATCCATATCTGAAAGGCTGTATCCTTCTGTCCACTTGATCCCATTTTCCTGGGCTGTGTGTTTCAGAACCCATTCAATGGCAAGTGCAAAGAAGAGGGGGAGTGAATACAACCTTGCCTTACTCCGGTGACAACACCAAACCACACTCACTTAGCCATCTTCCGTCCTGCACTTAGTGTTTAATCTATATCTGCACTTAGTGTTTAATCTGTATCTACTCAATGGCCAACACAACTGTCTTTGGGATGCCGTAGGTTTTCATTGTTTTCCACAGTGGTCTGTGGACACTGTAACGCTTTGGAGAAGTCAGTGCATCTGATGGCCAGGGGAACTTTGTGCTCTCCACACTTCTCGATGATGTGTCTTCGTGTGTAGATCTGTTCCGCATTGGATCGTTTGGGGCGGAAGCCTGCTTGTTGTTCCCTGAGCTCATTGTCCACTACGTCGCGCAGTCGGTTGAGGACGACCTGGCAGTACACTTTCCCTGGTATCGACAGTAGAGTAATCCGTCTCCAGATGTCGCACTCTTAGAGGTTGCCTTTTCTGGAATACAGACGACTTCACCATTCTTCTAATCCTCTGGGAGGACGCCGGAGTTCCAAGCCTGGTCACAGAGACTGCACATCTAAGACACGATGCAGTCACCACCACCTTTGAGCATTTCCGCTGTCATTCCGTCGAACCAAGGAGACTTATTGTTCTTTAATGTCTTGATGGCTGTTCTGATCTCCTCTTCAGTGAAGTCATTGGTGTTGATTGGGAGCAGGAGGGATGGGTCTTCTGCCTCAGCTGGTGTCGGTGGCTCAGGTCTGTTTAGAACTTCTTTGAAGTGCTTGGCCCATCTTGCAAGCTTCTCCTCTCCTCTTGACAGAAGTGTGCCATCTTTTGCCTTCACAGGTCCAGAGTCAGTCCTCACAGTACCAGTTATCTTCTTTGCGATCTCGTAGACAATTCTCATGTCGTTGCGCTCGGCAGCTTCTTCGGCATCTTCTGCTTGCTTATCCAGCAATCCGTTTTATCTTTCTGGGCATTTTGCTTCACCTGCCTGTCTTCGATGTACTCCTGGTAGTACGCTGCTTGGTCAGAGGAGCAGTTGCGTCTCTTCTGATGGTTCTTTCCTCCCTGCTATCAATTCACTGATCCAGGATTCCCGCAGTGACTTCTTAAAACCTAGGATTTCTTTTCCAGCTGTTGCCATGACATCCTTCATCTCATCCCACCATTCTGTCGATCCTGGCATTGTTTCAGTAAGGACTGAATACCTGTTGTTAAGGAAAGCTTGGAGCTGGGCCTCTGTGGTGGGGTCCTTTAACTTGCTTGTATTTATCTCATGGACGGCGTCTCTTTCTTTTTTTCTTCTCTTCAGCTTGATCTTCAGCTTTGCTATCACTGCACACGTCTGCTCCATGGTACACGCGTACGTCTTGTAGACATGGCGTTCTCCACCTTGGTCCAATGGCGATGTGATCGATTTGAGTCCTGTGATCATTCGATATCCATGTGATCTTGTGAATATCATTATGCTGGAATAGTGGCGACCCAATTTTCATGTTGTTCATTGCGCAGAACTGCAGGAAGCGTTCACCATTATCAGTTCTCTTACCATACCCACGTGGATCAAGGATATGCTCAAAGCGAGACCGATCCTCCCCAATCTGTGCATTCAAGTCGCCCATGATCAACAAGATATCAGTGCGGTACTTTTTCAGCCCAAGTCTTGAAGCTGCTGGTAGAAGGTGCCTTTGTCTGCATCGCCGTGGTCATTGGTTGGGGCGTATCACAGGATGATGGTGACCTTGGCGTGTGACGTGATGAATCGAGCTGTCAGGAGGTACTCGTTCACTGTCGTCATTTCTTCTAGTGCATTGCCTGCTTCTCTGTTAAGGATAAGAGCGACGCCGTCATGGTGGACTGCTCATGTCTTCTGATGTAAATTTCTCTGACTGTCCAACGAGTTTCGCTAAGACCTAGGATGCTGACTTTGTAGCCTTCATTTTCTTGATGACTTGTGCCAACTTGGATGACTGGAACAAAGTTCTTACATACCAATATCCAAAGCGTGTAACCATTTTTGCAGTTAGGACTCGAGTCATCGGGGCGCCAGCTTCCTCAGAGAGGCTTTCACTGGCGTCCGTCATTCTGTCTCCGGTTGGAGTCGACTCTTGTCGTGGCTGCGTTGACAATGAAGCGCTTTGAACTGTTTTCGTAGCTCATGTGATTTTACAGGAACAGGGTGCTAGCCTGAAGCCAAACCTCTTTACAGTTATTTAAAGAGACTGTAGAAGGCAATCGTCTCTGGAAGACCAACAGCCGATGTCCATTCGTTGAGCAGTGGTTCGCCTTTGGCCCATACACGTAGCCGTTAAGCTTCTCTTGGAAACTCCTCCGCCCTAGCCGGTGCTTCTACAAGGGAAGTGGTACGCACGTAATTCAGCCCGCCAGCTGAAGCGTTGTACCAGGGTGTGGCGCTAGGAGCCAGCTCGTCAGAGCTTTAAGAGGTGGATGAGGACCAGTGATGCCCGTCCACCCTACTTGTAGAATGCAGCTGCCGAACAACAGAGGTGCTACCTCATCCAGAGCTCCCTACACCCCTGATGGCAGGTGACGAGAGAATCCGCTCCCCCACCCCTACCCCCCATCCACCTCGGTCCTCCCTCTCCACTATTTTACAGAACTTTGGAATTTCGTACTCACTGTTTGCAGAAAGTACGCCAATTTTTGTTGTTGCTGAAAAGCACACCAACGCAGTTTTAGGTAAAACAGGTCTGAAAAGACAGAAGAAATATTGTTTTGTTCTAACACAGATCTCTTTTTTACGTTGATACATTGGTGTTGACCTCCCCTGAGTTCTTTTTAACGCAAATGCACAAGAACAGAAGCGAGATTGCAATAAAGGGAGTCTATGTCTAGTTTTGGTTGTCTGTATGTGGATGGGAGTGTGTGTGCATCTTTGTCTGCGGTAAGCTTACACGTTGGTTCTTCCTAAGCAATTACAATCACCGCGTCAGAGTGGTACATTTTATTGTTAAGTTCTCTTTTCTGCCATATCCAGTATGAAGGTATTAGCAAATGACAAAGAGACCGCAAATCCTCGATTTACATTGTTACGGATGGGTGCTTGGTGCGTGTGTCTGTGTGTCTGACTCTCCCAGAAATATGGATGCGTGTTCGTGCTTTCCAAACACACGCCCACTAAACCACACACAGACAGCCAGGCAAGTCAACTGCATTTTTTTATGCCGCCTGGCCAACCAACACAAACAAAAACATCATCAATAAACATAAATAACACACATGGAGCACACCTCAACCATGGGTGTACAATATTCATATGCATATATATACATATATATATATATATAACCTTTTTTTTATATATATAACATATTAAGTTTCAAATCTTTGCAAAGTCATTACTATGATGATAGAATTGTTAACCTGCACTTGTTTTCCCCCACTACTTAATTGTTCATTATATATATATATATATATATATATATATATATATATATATATATATATATATATATATATTCGTATTCGTGGACTGAGGGTGGAGAATGCGAGCTTTTTTACTGTCACAGTCTGTACCCCCTGACGAAGGCAAATAAAGCCGAAAATCTGGGAAATTTTAATCTTGTTTGTTTGGATTTTTATTTACTTTGACTGTTTATATATATATGTATTTTTTTTTCTAGTTTGACAAAAAATACCATCTACGATATCAGATGTCAGAACCACCCAGACTCATGGTATGTTGGGTCCACCAAGGACCTCAAAAGAAGGTGGGCCAATAATAAATCGGACTGCAACAAGAAAGCCCAGCGATATGGGGTTGCCAGACACTCGCCCCGACTGAGCACCCTGAACATAAGGCTCTGTCCTTTCTTTCCATCAATCCCATCGAACAAGTTGCATCTGAAGACAAACTCCTAGACAGGGAGACTTACTGGCAGGCCAATTTGGGGACTGTCTTTAAGGGTCTCAACTCCCGTACAGAATTCAACAGCATGCACAGAATGAAAAACAGGGTTCTGTGTCAGAATAATACAATGAAAGGTGGACTCTACAGAGTGCAGTGGAAGGTGGAGTGTTCAGGGTGCAGCGGAAGGTGGACTCTTCGGGGTGCAGTGAAAAGGTGGACTCTGCAGTATGCAGTGAAGAGTGGACTCTGCAATGTGCTGTGAAAGGTGGACTCTGCAGGGTGCAGTGAAGGATGGACTCTGCAGGGTGCTGTGGGGGTGGACTCTGCAGGGTGCAGTGGAGGGTGGATTCTGCAGGGTGCTGTGAAGGTGGACTCTGCAGGGTGCTGTGGAAGGTGGACTCTTGGGGTGCAGTGAAAGGTGGACTCTGCAGTATGCAGTGAAGGGTGGACTCTACAATGTGCTGTGAAAGGTGGACTCTGCAGGGTGCAGTGAAGGGTGGACTCTACAATGTGCTGTGGGGGGTGGACTCTGCAGGGTGCAGTGAAGGGTGGACTCTGCAGGGTGCTGTGGGGGGGGGGGATGGTGGACTCTGCAGGGTGCAGTGGAGGGTGGATTCTGCAGGGTGCTGTGGAAGGTGGACTCTGCAGGGTGCTGTGAAGGGTGGACTCTTTGGGGTGCAGTGAAAACGTGGACTCTGCAGGGTTGCAGTGAAGGGTGGACTCTGCAGTGTGCAGTGGAGGGTGGACTCTGCAGGGGCAGTGAAGGGTGGACTCTACAGTGTGCTGTGAAAGGTGGACTCTGCAGGGTGCAGTGAAGGGTGGATTCTACAATGGGGGCTGCAGGGGGGGGGGGGGGGGACTCTGCAGGGTGCAGTGAAGGGTGCCTCTGCAGGGTGCTGTGGGGTGGACTCTGCAGGGTGCAGTGGAAGGGTGGACTCTGCAGGGGTGCAGTGAAGGGTGGACTCTGCAGGGTGGTGTGGGGGGTGGACTCTGCAGGGTGCAGTGAAGGGTGGACTCTGCAGGGTGCAGTGAAGGGTGTGTGACTGGACTGCAGGGTGCAGTGAAGGGTGGACTCTGCAGGGTGCAGTGAAGGGTGGACTCTGCAGGGTGCAGTGAAGGGTGGACTCTGCAGGGTGCAGTGAAGGGTGGACTCTGCAGGGTGCAGTGTGAGGGTGGACTCTGCAGGGTACAGTGGAGGGTGGACTCTGCAGGGTGCAGTGGAGGGTGGACTGTGCAGGGTGCAGTGGAGGGTGGACTCTGCAGGGTGCAGTGAGGGTGGACTCTACAGGGTGCAATCGAGGGTGGACTCTACAGGGTGCAGTCGAGGGTGGACTCTACAGGGTATAGTGGAGTGAGGGTGGACTCTGCAGGGGTGCAGTGAAGGGTGGACTCTGCAGGGTGCAGTGAAGGGTGGACTCTGCAGGGTGCAGTGAAGGGTGGACTCTACAGGGTGCAGTGAAGGGTGGACTCTACAGGGTGCAATCGAGGGTAGACTCTGCAGGGTGGGGTGCAGTGAAGGGTGGACTCTACAGGGTGCAGTGAAGGGTGGACTCTACAGGGTGTAGTGGAGGGTGGACTCTGCAGGGTGCAGTGAAGGGTGGACTCTGCAGGGTGCAGTGGAGGGTGGACTCTGCAGGGTGCAGTGGAGGGTGGACTCTGCAGGGTGCAGTGGAGGGTGGACTCTGCAGGGTGCAGTGGAGGGTGGACTCTGCAGGGTGCAGTGGAGGGGTGGATCCTGCAGGGTGCAGTGGAGGATGGACTCTGCTGGGTGCAGTGGAGGGTGGGCTTTGCGGTGTGCGGTGAAAGGTGGACTCTGCAGGGTGCAGTGAATGTTGGACTGTGCAGTGTGCAGTGGAGTGTGGGATTCTGCAGGGTGCAGTGAAGGGTGGACTCTGCAGGGCGCAGTGGAGGGTGGACTCTGAAGGGTGCATTGGAAGGTGGACTCTGCTGGGTGTGGTCGAGGGTGCACTCTGCAGTGTGTGTCGTGAGGGGTGGACTCTACAGGGTGTGGTGGTGGGGAGTGGGACTCCTCTAGGGGACTCTGCAGGGTGTCGTGAAGGGTGGATGCTGCAGGGTGCAGTTGGGGATGGCGCTCTGCAGGGTGCAGTGAGGGATGGATTCTGCAGGGTGTAGTGAGGGGTAGACTCAGCAGGGTGCGGTTAGGGGGTGGACTCTACAGAGTGCAGTGGGGGGTGGGGCTCTGCTGGATGCAGTGTGGGATGGACTCTGCAGGGTACAGTGAAGGATGGACTCTGCAAGATGTAGTGGGGGATGGGACTCTAAAGGTGAAACTACAGTAAAAAAGAAAATGTGACGACGTTTCTAAATTGATGTGGGTCTACTATGACGTCAATAGTATTGATGTCACTGCTGCTAAGGAGATGTAAGTACCATCGGTTCCTTGAAGAAGCCTTTTGGCGAAAGCTTGGAAAAAAAACAAAACAAAAAAAAAAAACAACCTCCGTGGGTGGTGTGGACCAAGGAGATTTGATAGGTGTGGACGGCTTATGTTCATCACTATATATAGTGACTAGGCAGGACCAGTGCAGGGCGCAGCTAGCGAACAGGACTTCGGGTCTCGAACCCGAAGCGACTTCATTCGCAGAAGAGGCGCTGACTCAGCTGGCTTGTCGGGTCTATACTGGCATGCACCAGCCTCTCGCACGCCCGGCACAGTGGAGAATGGGGACACACAACAGACCCCGGACCCGAGGTAGGGACAACCAGATCCAAGGACACCAGGGTCAACTCAACCTGGGGGAACAGAGAAAAATTTCTTTGACTATCTAGCGTACTATCCATAATCTTTTAATCACACTCACAGTTAATAGCGGCTTCCTATGTTCACCGTAAACAAGGCACTTTATGTACAGCCAAAATCGACAAGGTTTTAATAAAAAGAGACACTTTACTTCTTTCAAAATTACTCTATCAAAAGATCAACATGCCGAGACGTCATCTTTCTTCAAAATCATAACCTTCGCATTAGCGAGGAAAGACTACCATATAGACCTTTTTCGCAATAAGCAATAGTATAACCGAAGATTTCCACATAGATCTTCACAATGAGTGAAGTATAATTAGTGTATCATTACCGTCTCTCATCTCGTTCATAAACAAAAGGTTTTTATCATTTCATAAGATCATAACATAATGTTTTAAAACATTTCACAAGATAAACTGACTACACAATGAAAATTGGCGATTCAAATGAAACGATTAAAAAATGCTCAGAGGGAAAAGACCTTGGCGTTACCTTTAACTGTAATCTTAATTTTGACCCAGAAAGCAATTAGTAAAGCAACCAAATGACTGGCTTGATTAGACGGTCTTTCTCCTTATTGATAAAGACATATTCCTGAAATTGTACAAAGCCCTTATCAGACCACATGTTGAGTACGGAAATGTTATCTGGTACCCACTGCTTAAGAGACAGTCGGCGTCGGTAGAGAAGGTCCAGAGAAGAGCTACTACGTTATTACCAGAATGCAGAGACATGCCTTATGTAGATAGATATCTTGAGTTACCATCTCTAAAAGCCAGAAGGGTAAGAGGGGACCTGATCCAAACAATATTTCACCAAGTGGACGATATCGATTTTAACTGTTTATTCCAAGTGAGTAAGTCTGATATCACTAGAGGTAATGAAGGCAAATTGTTTGTTCGATTTTCTAACGCTAGCTAAGGAGAAATTTGTTTGCTATCAGAGTAGTTAGCAAATGGAATTCTCTTCCGACTAACATTAAACTTACTGATACTCTTAACAGCTTTAAAAGCCTCCTTGATGCAGATGTAAGTTTTAAAAACATAGAATTTGACTTTGATGACTGAGACTTTTTTTCATACCATATATATATATATATATATATATATATATATATATATATATATATATATATATATGTAACTGTAACACGCTGCGATTAACACCCCTTGAGGAATACTGACATGTCAATTGACGGAGCACAGGAAAGCTGCGAGGCAATACAAGCTCATACCTACCTACCTACCATAGTAACATAATGGTTTAACACTTTACAAGATCACTATCTCTCAAGCGAAACCGTTTTCATTCATCTCTCTCTTTCTTTCTTTCTTTCTTTTTTTTTTTTTTTTTTTTTATCAAAAGCGACTATTTCTCATTATCAGCATCCATTTTACATACATGACACAATCTTTGCGCATTCTTGTTTAACACTAAGTAGATGTTTACTATACATCAAATAACATAGCATAAGCATAACATAGCATAACATAGCATAAGCGGGCTAAAAATAACACTCGACATGCTTTCCATACATTCCCATCTATCAAAACAATTTAACTGTCGGAATGATTTCCATACATTCCTATCCATCAGTAATAAATACGTAAGAGAAAGGCTATTCATCACTGGTATCCATCAGCAATAACATACAT
Source organism: Conus betulinus (assembly GCA_016801955.1). Taxonomy (NCBI): domain Eukaryota; kingdom Metazoa; phylum Mollusca; class Gastropoda; order Neogastropoda; family Conidae; genus Conus; species Conus betulinus. Next base: position 346 of record JADBJO010000554.1, on the reverse strand, counting down.
GAGAAAGGTTTCCATTTAGCTCCCCACAGTATAAATCGGCATATTTCGGGAACACCATGAACGCATGACAGTTTCCATTGCTCACCTCCGGAGCTCACCATCGTAACCCTTTAGCAAAGAATTTACAACAACTTTGTCGTTTTCCCCTTTTTGAGACAATAGTAAAGTATAAGCCATGTCCTATTTCGATAAAAGCATGCTTCCTCTTCTTTCCATCCGATGGAGGGATGTTTAAACGATAATTTACTCCTACACCATAGCAAATTAAAAGCATAGCAAAGCCATGAATTTTTTTAAAATCTCTTTTCTTTAAAAAAAAAAAAGAAAACCTTTACTGGCGCTGAGG
>JADBJO010000553.1:644513-650492 GCA_016801955.1 Conus betulinus | reverse complement strand
TATTAGCTTCCCAACCCTCTATCACCTACCTATCCCCAGACTCTCCCACCCCTCTCTCAATCAAGTTCCCTCACTCTCAATTTTTTATCCCTCCCTCTTACCTCTTACTGTCATCCTCCCCCGCTAACTGCCTACACCTCCCCTCCCTCCATCACCCACTCTCCTCCCTATCACTCCAACCCAACTCCCCATCTCTCTATCTCTCCATAATATCTTTGTCTGGTCTGTCTGTCTGTCTGTTTGTCTGTCTCTCTGTCTACCTGTCTGTCTATCACTCGAGCTATCTACCCATCTATCGTTCTATCAATCTATCCTTCTCATATCCATTCAAGAAGAGCCTTCTCTCTATGCCGGCCTCCCCTACTTTCTTTTTTTGACCTCTCACACCTTTTAACCTTACTGCATTACTCCTGTGCGTGAGGGACATAAGGAAATGTTACGAATTTATTTGTTTCTGTTACCTTTGATTTGATCACACACCTAAGAATGAATGTGTACTATCTGTTTGCAGGAAAAGAAGACTGGAAATGTTTTTTTTTTTGTTACCCCCCTCCCCCCTCCCCCCGCCCCCCCCCCCCCCCCACCCCCCCCCCCATTGTCCATAAGACCTCTTTGATACTGAGCAAAATATCGTGTTACGTCTCTCTCTCTCTCTCTCGTCCTCCTCTCTCTCTCTCTCTATATATAATATATATATATAGATATACTATATTATAGCCTGATATGGTTGCAATATTTATATGTAATGATATAGATATATATTATAATATACTTATATCTATATATATATATATATAGATATATATATCGTATGTGTACGTGTTTGTCGTGGTGTGTGTTGTGTGTGTGTGTGTGTGTGTTTGTGTGTTGTGTGTGAAGAAATACTAAAAGAAAAAAAAAGGTCCCAGTGTGTAAAAACCAAACACCTTTAGCTTCACGCCGGTGAACGCCGTCGTCATCAGACTCCGGATCCGTTTTCCAAGTGGGGCCCCCCAGGCAAAAAGTATGGATTTCTCCATCATTGAAAGAACACACCCCCTTTCTCCCGCTACATGAGGTAATTGCTGCCCACAGAATTCCAACACATGAAGCAATCTTTATTTGTTTGACTTGAATCTTACTTGACCATACCCCGGGTAAGTGACTACTGATTTAAGTTTTTTAAGAATACAAGTCCAATGATTAATAATTCTTTACTTTGAAACAAGACATTTGTTTGTGCTGTCAAATACACATTAGCCTTGGAGCTGATCAGCAAAACGGAATACATGATTTTGTGTTGCTGAATACAAATTTTCCCTCCATAATTCAAATATTAATTTTACATAAATATCTTAACAGCAAATCACCCGGAAGGGTTTTAAAACAACTTAGAATTTGCAATAAACGGTCCGTTACTGGAACAGAGAAACAAGACCAGTACCTTTTAACTCATGTCACATTTCTTTGTAACGAAACACACATTTAACACACCCACCCATCCGCACACACCACACACCCACACACACACACACCACACACACACCACATACACGCATCTTCACGAAAGTCTAAATGATGTGTCAGGACTGGTGTCATTTCAAATTCCAAGGTCATATATAACAGCCACCAAAACCAAATCTATTATAGCTACCCGCCAAAAGCACCAACTGGCTACTCTTAGCCTAAACTTCAGTTGAATAGCATAATTTTAGATCCGAACAGATAAATGAACATCGTGTTTTTGGGGGTACATGATAGATTAGAGAATTGAAAAATGGCCAATCCCGTCTTCAAATGTATACAAGATAGTCTCAAAAAACCTTTTCCTGTTATCTCAATCAAAGCGCATACGTCCACGTTACTGCGCTCGCAACCTTTTCTTCATGTACACTAAAGTCACGTATCAATGATGTTTCAACAGGTGGTGGGGACGGGAAGTAGTGATGTTCACAAATAAGGCCTGAATTCTCTCCATTGACGAGCAGCAAAGCTACTCCATCCAGCCATATCTCTAACAACAGATGAAAATCTAAAAGCGCTGAACATACTTCCTTCTGAGTAAGCAACTAGAACTCAAAAGGCATCATTTATGTTTACAATCTCGACAGATACTATGCCATGTTATATCAGTGCCCTTTGTACAAGATTGAACACCTCTTCTGGCTCGAAGAAATTCCTTCACCCAGACCCAATCTCTAATCACTACAAAACAAGCCTAGCTTACTCTGGACAATATATCTGGAACTCACTTCTACCTAGTCTACAAAATACGAAACACGTTTAAAACTTTTCAAGAAAATTTGCACGACCATATTGTGTCTGAATAACTTATTTATTCGATTAAAATAATTCGCGTCCATTTGCAACATCTTCTGTAAAACGAATACTTTGGATACACCGTCTAAACCTGCTTCCTGGAATCGCTCATCCCCACTCCCACTCTCCCACTCTGTCTACCATGCCTCTTCTCCTCCCGCCAACCTACCATTCTCTCACCCCCTTCTCCCCCCACCCCCCCCCCACCACACCACACACCCTCCACTTCTCCGACCTGTCTCTGTAATTTTGTTTCTTTGCTAGTATGCTTGTTTGTTTGTTTGTTTGTTTCCTTCTGTTTCGTTTGTTTGCTTTCTTCCATGTCATTATTACGTTTATGAATAGTCTGCTTATCATTGTAGAATTAGATTACAGTTGTTGCTGTGCTGCAATGTCAGTATGAATAATACGTGTTGAAATAATGTATGCAGGACAAGGACAGATTGTAAGAGTAGCATTTTCATCCTTTCCTAAAAATCTTCATCCTTGCGTACTAAAGATCAATCAATGGAACCGATCGATCAGTCAATCTCTCTCTCTTCTCTCTCTCTCTCTCTCTCTCCTCTTCTCTCTCTCTCTCTCCCTCTCTCTCTCTCTCCACAGAATCCTGCACGCATACATACATGCAGATAGATAGATGGTTGATGGACAGACACACAAACAGACAGACCGACGAACGGATAGACAGACAAAGAGATAGAGAGAGAGAGAGAGAGAGAGAGAGAGAAGAAGAGAGAGAGAGGAGAGAGAGCAGAGAGAGAGGAACGTCCATACTAACACCTCTCGTACAGATGGTTTAAACGTCTGTACGTTTCAACAATGAGCTCACTTTCCTGAACCAGCGCTCACCCCCCTTTCGGAGAAGTTTGTGAACTGTTTGAAGCATCACCTCCTGCACCATGTCAGTCCTGTGATGTGGCCAGGACAGGTACACGCCTTGGTAGTAACCTGCACCCAAGACCCGCCATCTCTCAGAGCACCGTTTAACGTGTGGCAATTGTTCATGGGACACTCTTCAAACGTATTACTGGATACGTAACTTTTAAAGGAATGGATCGTGCTAGTCTCTCGCTCTCTCTCTCCTCTCTCTCCTCGTCTCTCTCTCTCTCTCATTCCTCTCTCTCTCTCTCTCTCCTCCTGCCTCTCCTCTCTCTCTGTCCTCGTCCTGCCTGTGTCTGTCTTGTCTGTTTGTCTGATCGCCTGTCTGTCCTCTGTCCTCTCTGTCTGTCCTGCTCTCTCTCTCCTCTCTCTCTCCCTCATCTCTCCTCCTCTCTCAACTCTCCCATCTCCTCGGTCGTCCTCTCATCTGTAGAGGTTATGTGTTGTGTGTGTGTGTGTGTGTGTGTGTGGTGTGTTGTGTGTGTGTGTGTGGTGTGGAAGAAAGAGAGAGAGAGAGAGAGGAGAAGAGAGATAGAGGAGCTCGTATAGAGACAGAGGCAGAGAGGAGAGAGAGAAGAGCGTATCCTCGTGTTGGCGTTTAGTGTGTCGTGTGTGTGGGTTTGTGTGTGTGTGTGTGTGTTGTGTTGGTGTGGTGTTTGTGTGTGTTGGAACCGGGGAGGGGATTGGGCGTTTGCGTGCGTATGTGCCAACTGAAGGTTCTGCATACAAACATTACTTTAGCACGCTCTCCCTTGTGCAAGGGACCCCCGAATTGTGCCACCTCCGCACAATTCTTTATCAGACAGTACAACGTAAATCACCCAGCCCAGCTGAGTATCATTTACAGAACATCGGTCACAAAATTAAACGTCAGTCCATGGAAGCTGGTGGTTCATATCATTCTTATGAAGGGGATCTGTGTGTTGCATGCTGTGGGGTGGGGTGAGGATGTGGAATGAGGAAGTGGCTCTGAATGTGTGGTTTTATTTAGGGAATGTTGCATGTAAAGTGCTTTGAGCTGCTGATGCAGGATGCTGCATTCTATAAGTTTGATGTTGTTGTTTTTGTTGTTTTTTTCTAGAAGTAGTAGTAGTATAGCAGTAGCAGTAGTAGTAGTAGTAGTAATAGTAGTAGTAGTAGTAGTAGTAGTAGTAGTAGTAGTAGCAGCAGCAGCAGTAGAAGTAGTAGTAATAGAATTATTATCATCATCATATCATCATCATCATCATCATCATCATTCATCATCATCATCATCATCATCATCGTCACCACCATCATCATTTTCATTTTTATTATCATTATTACAATGATTATTATTATCATCATTATTAGTAGTGTCTCTTTTTCTATCACTCTGATTCTTCTTCTTATTATTATCATCATTATTAATAGTATTCATTATCATCACCATTATTATCATTATTATCACTATTATGATTACTATTATCCTCATCAACAGCTGGAGCGGCATTAAACTCTTTCTTTATTGTATTTTGTTTCAATCATAGATTAAAATGACTTTGATCAGAATCAGAAAATACCCCCGATATTATACCGTTCAAACTAAATGCAAACCTTGCAAAGTTCAAACCATTCTGGCCTCAGTATCTGACAGATAGAAGCCCCCTTCAAAAGGGAAGTTCTCCAGAGGAAATCTGAACAGGCCCCCCAGACACGAGCTTTACCACGCTCCTATTACACAGTGTTTGACTGTGTGTCATAACTAATACAGTGTTGTTCATTCATGGTCGTAGGTCTGCACAAAGTTTCAAAATCAGACAATATTTTCGGTAACTGTGGTCAGCCAGCGCCATGCACAATTCACCAATCGATGTGATACTGGAGACGGAGCTTCATACAACACGTCATTGGGACTTGTACCATCTGACAATCCTGGACCCAACACTGCAAGGTCCTGGCAACTGATACAACTCAAACGAAAGGGAAGCTGATAAAGGTGATGTTTTAAAGGTATAGATCAGAGAGTTTTGTACAGCTCATAAATATGTGGGCCTCATTCATGTACTATCGTGGATGACCTCTTAAACAGTCATTATCTATCAGTCCAGAGTACACGACCTAGAGAGGACATGAATGAGACATCTGCTTTGTGTAACGAGTGGAGGATAAAAGCTAAAGTCTTAATTCACACTTTGGCTGACTGTCTAGTGACGTTATCATCGAAGGAGACTGTAAGATGGAACACAAAACTCTGTTTGAGGCTGCAAGTTAGTGCGTACTGGTGCACAACAGCCTTTGATGGCGGCATTAACATAAACCTCTCACACCTCACCATCCTACAGGGTACAATGAAAGGTAGATGTTAACGAGGCAGTCAAACGGAGAGAAAACAAAGCAAACGTAAAGATTAAGGTGAACATTTCAACGATTTTTAACGCTTCCCCAAGACTTTCATGATAACACAAATAGCCCATTATGTCCAACTGGCCTCACGGCAGGGTTAAATATTTCACTCACAGTTCTCCTTTAACCGCTCCTCCACAGGAATGGCAAATACACATGAGGTTTCCATGTCTACACCACAGCAACACGATACTCACCCAACTACAACGTCCGTATTTGGCTTGCCAGTCTAGGAACACTTTGAAATGACTCTGTCCAAAATCAAAAGTCAGACATCAGCCCCACATATATAGTGGTGAACCATTTCAACAATACACACAAATCAATAGAATACCAGACGCGACAACAGCAGTGACAAAGTAACAAAAAGGGGGAGGTGAGGCGGAAATTGTGTGGATGGGGAGGGAGGTGACTCACCGCGCCATGGAAACAGCCATG
>JADBJO010000553.1:637013-639513 GCA_016801955.1 Conus betulinus | reverse complement strand
GGCTGCTGTACCCCTCAAACCGACGAAAATCCCAAAGTTCACATAACAGGCGTCAAGTTGGAAAGAGGGTTAAAAAGGGGTGAGAGCTTTGAAAGGGGGGGGGGGGGGGGGGGGGGGGGTGAAGAGGGGATGCCCTTCCAGAGGTGAGAAACTTGCTGGCTGGTTATAGGCAACATGACATGTCTTGATCCTGTGCACCACCAACTTCATCTTGTAAAATTACGGGGACTGAACCTCTCTCTGCCCATTGTATCACTGTTCTAACAAAGTCACTTCAATACTTCCCCATTAAGGTCAATAGATCCTCTGCTTGATAACACCCCCCCCCCCTTCTGGTTAGTACTCCCCAACTTCAATACTCCTCCAACCTATCTGTGATACATGTGTATTGGGGAGGAGGGATGGGTGTGAAGAAACACTTGACAAGTCCACCCGGTCGGTCCCAGTTGTACAAACACAAACGCCATGCTCCCTCCTTTCTCTGTCCCATCTGTCACACAGAAGGCAGAATAGATTTCAAATCTATGCAACTCTCTCCCCTCTCAACTCCCCCCCCCCCCCCCCCCCCCCCCACACACCCACACACACACACTCCTTCCTTCTCGCCTTGATGTAGCGAAAGCATTGCACGGAAAGGAAAATTGCATCACTATATGCGTGCCTCGCCTGAAGTGTCTCCCCATCCTTCTTCCTTAGACACCCCCCCCCCCCCCCTTGACCTCCTACCGTAGCGGCGTGACACAGCGAAACCTTTGTCTCGCATCGCCACTGCGTTGCCTGTCGCTCACACAAAGGCACACACGGTTTGCTTCACGCCCAACATGTCCCCCCCCCCCCCCCCCCCCAACCCCTCTTTCCCCCGCACCTGTCCGTCGCACTCCGGGCAGGTGTGTGACAACATTGTGATGACCGGCACTGGTCTCATTAGCATTCATTCTGAAAATTGTGTGCATAAATTATTGGTCATTGATCTTGGCGCCACGGCACCATTGAATTTCAAACGTTTTCCGAGGTGAATGATGGTAGGGGTAGATTTCCCCGCTTGCGATTAGTCACCCATTCAAAGGGGGCCAAATGACAGACAAGTCTCCTCCCTCTCATTGCCCTGAGTGACACACTCACAGTCTCAGGAACTTGGGTCACAAGCAGAATGCTTATGGAGTTTCATGGTTGTTGGCACTAGATTACATTTTTTGCCAGCGTCTCCACTTCTCAGTGCTCATACTGGCCTCCAACACCAGTACTGCTTTCCAGTGAATGGAATAGAGCTCCATTCCGACGTCTCTGGAACAGGCGGACAAAAGCCTTCATGGTCTCCATCTGGCAGTCAGAGAGGACTGGTGCGGTGCCGCCTTTTAAGGAATTGTACCACATTATCCCAGTTTCCATGAGATCCCAACTGCCATGCCATCGCCTGCTTCAGGGCTGTGTTCACCTCTGAAAAAGGACTGGTGAAGGGGACAGCCTTTCATCAACAATACCAGGTAGGTGGTGAATGAAATGAAAGCTTAAACATGTGGATAACAGTTCGCCTCCACACACCAAGCACTTTTTCTGCAATTCTTTGGTTTTTTCCTGGTATGTGAATCTGGTCCTATATGTTTTTCCAAGTCTGCAGTGATAGAGACGTGTTTTTTTTGTGGGAAGTTCTGACAACATGGATCACAGCAGCGTGATTTGAGCCTGTGCGGTTTTTTTTTTTCAGAGTAACCCATGCCCCCTGATACTGACAATTTTCCCCTAAAAGACGTGTCCTGGCAATATAAAAGACAGCCCATGTCAGAGGAATATGGCTCCTAAGCACACTGCCAGGCTGCTGACCTTTCATCATAGAATGTCCTGTCCATTAACGGAATTCGACAAGATCCAGTATGTCCTGTCGTGACAGTTTCATCAGATCGGCCAGAGTGCACAATATCCCCACTGTCCTGAGTACCCTCAGCTGATACCTTCTAGGTGGTCCTCCTGAACAATTTGATTTCCCGGCCATAGTAGCTTTTCGACTCTGGGATCTTGAGCTGTTCCCTCATAGAGTCTTGTCTGTTTCCCATGGACAGTGGAACCTTCTCCTCCCCTATCAATAGGGCCATGTACAAACGTCATGAGCAGCACACGATGCAGGAATTCTTGCCCTGACAGCATCGTTTCCTTGATTGGAGCAAACAAGAGTTTAAATGTGGTGGTCGGACCCGTTCTCATTTCCACCGTGGTAGTGATGGAGCCTCGAACTAGTACCTCTTTGTCAGCACTGTGTAACATACTGTCATTCAGCTGCTTTTTTTCAGCTGAAGCCAGAGACCAGTCTGGCAACTATACTTACATCAGCTAAACAGTCTACTTTGGTCAGACTAGAATCGCTCTGGAAGAACTGGCCCTGACTCTAGCGAAGTGGGCAGCCTCAGCCTTGCTGGAGCTGATTCCTATGGATTCTTGCATGCAATGATATCCGTCTGGTGCTGGTGAGGTAGTTTCGCTTCTGAGGTGCAGGACGTGTGGCCGC
>JADBJO010000553.1:627013-632013 GCA_016801955.1 Conus betulinus | reverse complement strand
CTCAAGATAGACAAAAGATAATGGTACATGGTTCTGTCACAGTACGATCACAGTACGATCCACTAAAGACATAGAGAAGAGTCACTATACACGGTTTTGTCACAGCACAACATAGTGTGGAACTAAATATGCTGTGCACCATTTGTCTTGAGTGTGTCCCCCCCCCCCCCCCCCCCCCCCCCCCCCCCCCCCCCCCCCCCCCCCTGCTCCCATCTCTGTGTGAAACTACCTAAATTCGCCCTTTTGGTTTTGTTATATATTCTTAAAAATTTGTGAGTGCGTATATATTTTGCTTGTCAGGTGCTGTTTACTACACTGATCGCGATCCTGTGCTATAAAGGACACACGCACTTAACTGGGTCATATTCAGTGCACTTTCACTGAAAGAAGACTGTTTAGATATACTGTTTACTGCTGACAAGCGTGTGTGTGTGTGTGTGTGTGTGTGTGTGTGTGTGTGTGTGTGTGTGTGTGTGTGTGCGCGCGCATGCGAATGTGTGTGTGTGTGTGTGTGTGTGTGTGTGTGTGTGTGTGTGTGTACGTACGCGAGTTTGTGAGTAAGTGAGTGAGTGTGTGTATGCGCGCGCGTTTGTCTCTGTGTGTGCGTGCGTGCATGCGTGCGTGCGTGCATGTGTGTGTGTGCGTGTGTGTGTGTGTGTGTCTGTATGTCTGTGTGTCTGTGTGTATGTGTCTTTGTGTGTGAGGAGAGAGAGAGAGAGAGAGAGAGAGAGAGAGAGAGAGAGAGAGAGAGAGAGAGAGAGAGAATGTATGTCTTTTTAGGTGCGAGATAGATGAAGAGAAAATGGTATGTGCTTGTGTGTGTGTGTGTGTGTGTGTGTGTGTGTGTGTGTGTAAGTGTGAGTGAGACAGAGACAGAGAGAGAGAGAGACAGAGAGAGAGAGAGAGAGAGAGAGAGAGAGAGAGAGAGAGAGAGAGAGAGAGAGAGAGAGAGAGAGAGAGAGAAAGAAAGAGAGAGAGAGCTTGCACAGGCATTATATTGTCACGACTTAACATACCAAACACTGCCCATCTCTTCTCTCTCTCTCTCTCTCTCTCTCTCTCTCTCTCTCTCTCTCTCTCTCTTTCACACACACACACACACACACACACACACACACACACACACACACACACACACACACACACACACATACACACACACACGCGCGCGCGCGCGCGCGATCGCACTTGAGAGTATAGTGGATATAAAATGTGAGGAGCCGTGGCGTACACGACGCGCCAGTTCAAGTTCAGTTACACTCTAAAATGGAAGAGGAAAGCAAGGAGCTGGTGTTGTGGAAGTTGGCGTGCACTCGCTTTTCGTCTTCCTCCTCAGGCCGTGCTGTTTGATTTTTACAAGAAGTAATATTTTCTTTTACTAAAGACCGAGGGGAACGATACAGGAAAAAAAAATCCCCTTAGTTGAATATATGGGAGAATCTTGTTTATTTAAATCAACCTTTCATATTTCATGGATTAAACCTGATTTTAGAACCGATTTATACATGTTTTGCGTGCGGTTTCCAACTTTAGATAATAAAAAAGGTAATGCATATTGGTACGTTTTATACTTTAGTGTCATTACTACTGTCATATTGTATATTTTTTTGCTACTATCTACATTGCTCTTATAACTTTTCATAAAGGGCGGAATGAGCTCTCTCTCTCTCTCTCTCTCTCTCTCTCTCTCTCTCTCTCTCTCTGTCTGTCTGTCTGTCTGTCTCTCCTCTCTCTCTCTCTCTCTCTCTCTCTCTCTCTCTCTCTCTCAAATGATTTCTCAATTTTTGTCAACTGTTTTAAGGAGTATGCACACATATCTTACCTCTTAGCTTGGGTTTGCACAGGCTTGTGATGATCTTGCAATCTGTGGAAAAATAGCTGACTACATGCTTTGTAATTTGTTTCTTTCGTTCGGCCGCAATGGCAATGTTCTTGTCTTGTTGTGAAAAATAATCAACTCCTTCCAAAAAATTTATCTATGACCGGATTTGATCTTTCTAGGGAATTATTAATTTTATAGTCTCTCCACTTTTCATTCAAGAAATATCTACCAATGATTTGAAACACATTTTGTGCAGTTACAGAAAAAAAACCCAATCAGCGAAGTCGCCGGTTTATTATTTGAACTGTGATTTACAGCGAGAATACGAAAATTTTACAGCAAAGCGTTCACGCTGGACAGAAAAGAGTCTGTATTAGTTGGCTCACCTCCCTGCCCACAGACTGATAACTCCTTATGTATTTTGAATTTACCATGAAGCTCGCAAACAGAAGGATTCTCTAATGACCAGGTGCGGGATATGTCAAGTCTGTTGGAAACGCATGAAGCGAGGGAAAATAAAATGCACGTTACTGTTACAAAGACATCAGCTCTTGTAATAATTTGCTTAGTCAGATGCTAATACTAAGTAAATCTTAAATAACAGTTAGCGAACCGCCAAGAAAAAAAAAAAAAAAAAACACGTGGAAATACGAGTCACAAGACAAAACACGACGCGTTTCGACCTCTTAGGTCTTCTTCAAGCAAGTCACAAACAAATAGGACAACGGAAATGAGCGAGCCATCACTTATCTTCAATGACATCAGCGCAAGGAAGGCCTGTCTCACTTATCTTCAATCACTTCACTTCATAAGTCATCTTACACAGGCTCACGCTTGACAAAACCGTTTTCCCTATGTTTTTCTACACTTGGCATGTGCTTCTACATTGCACGTGCTATCCGGCGTTTTCATTTCTCTGCACGCTTGAACTAATGTATACTTTGTGTAATCGAATTCAGAATTGAATTTACATTTGTGAAAACAGCCGCTTAGGGAGAGAACTAATCCGGGCTGGCCCGGTAGTCCGACGTTTCGATAGTCCGACACATCGGTAGTCCGACACCCCACGTTCAGTGTTTTGATAATCCGACACTGTAAGAACAAGTAGCGATAGTCCGACATCCCACGATTCCGACAATTCCAACTAGTTTCGATAATCGGACACACAACCCTGTTTTATAATTCCCGTTAGTCTGACATATTGAAAGTAAAATCTCTCTCTCTCTCTCTCTCCTCTCTCTCTCTCTCTCTCTCTCTCTCTCTGCTCCTCCTCTCTCTCTCTCTCTCCTCCTCTCTCTCTCTCTCTCTCTGGTATTGTCAACATTTAACCCCACTTCCTCTGTCGCAAAAAGCAATGATACCCGAATGTGATTTAACAAATGTGTCGGTGTATTATTATGTCGGACTATCGAAACGTCGAAGTCGTGACGTGTCGAACTATTGGCACAAAATAAAACATTACAAAAACAAGTTTCGTTGGTCTGACAAAATTGTCGGATTGTCGAAACGTCGGAATCGTGATTTGTCGAATCATCGAAACGTCGGAATCGTGAAGTGTCGGACTATCGGACCCAAACCAACTAATCCTGACGTAGGTCATCTACTTCTGATGCCGAGAAGCGATTCTGTTTGAGCAGTTTCAAAACAATATTGGAGAGAAACGATAATCTAAAAAAAAAAAAAAAAAGAAAAAAAAGAAAAAAAACACTTTTCGTCTGTCGTCTATCCACTCGCGATTTAAGGGCCAGGTACTAGAGAGAGATGAGGGCTGTTAATCGTGAAGAGCGCATGTGTGTGTGTATGTGTGTGTGTGTGTGTGTTGTGTGTGTGTGTGTGTTGTGTGTGTGCTTGCGTGCGTGCGTGCGTGCGTGCGTGCGTGCGTGCGTGCGTGCGTGTGTGTGTGTGTGTGTGTGTGTGTGTGTGTGTGTGTGTATGTGTGTGTGTGTGTGTGTGTGTGTGTGTGTGTGTGTGTGTGTGACTGATTTACTGACTGACTGACTGACCGACTGACTGACCGTGTGTCTAACTTAAAGTCAGTGTCAGACTCATCAAGAAGGAATTGAGGACATTAACTTAATCTTAATGAATTCAAACACACATCCGCACATAATCGCCCCCTCCCCCCTCCCCATACACACACATACAGAACTCTCTCTCTCTCTCTCTCTCTCTCTCTCTCTCTCTCTCTCTCTCTCTCTCTCTCTCTCTCTCTCTCTCTCTCTCTCATCTCTCTCTCTCTCTCTCCGTCTCTGTGTATCTATCTATCTATCTATCTATCTATCTATCTATCTATCTATCTATCTATCTATCTATCTATCTATCTATCTATCTGCAGTCTGTGTGTATCTCTCTCTCTCTCTCTCTTTCTTTTTCTATCTATCTCTCTATCCATCTATCCATCTATAGTGAATGACAACACATCTGGGTTACAGCAGAAGCAAGGAAGTATAGTCGAAACTCATCATGAATAGAATAATCATTAAAACAGTGTGTGCTCCGTCTTTTGGTGTTCTTTCATCTGATCTTTTCTCTGTGATTTGCCAGTCACGTCCTTTCTTCATTTCCTGGTCGACACTAAAATGCTCAGTCACGATAGAGATGTAGAAACTCAAATACCGTCATCGTTGTTGATAAACGGAGAGTCAGTGTTTTGGACAGTATCTTCCCCGTCGTTTGTAATTGAGTGAGAAGGTAAGCAGCTGACATATTGCCTTGAAGTACTCCTTAAACAGGAAAGCATTTGTGATTTTGTTGTTTGCACTCGTACGTGCTAAATTTGTATCCATATTTTCTATTACATGGTTTAGCTGGTAGATTATATTAATATTCTATAAGCAACACTCGCGCTCCTCGTAACGCACGCCCTCACCCATAAACATGCGGGAAAACCAAGGAACAATTTCTACAATTTAATGAAACACTTTATGGGATCAATTAACAACATCTATTCAATCAAGAAAAGAAAACATACTTCAATCAATTTGATAATTAGCTCCGAGCCCCCACCTTGGTTCTTCCCACCAGCTCCGAAAGTATATAGTAAGTCCTACCACTTATCCCCCCCAAAAAATCAAAATACGAAAAGAAATGGGATGAACGCCCCACACACACACACAAATCAACAAATATCATAGCAAGACATAGAGAATATTTGCCTCACCTTAGGTTTCGGAGGGGG
>JADBJO010000553.1:612013-614513 GCA_016801955.1 Conus betulinus | reverse complement strand
CAACGGCAAAATACTCGCCAAACTGAAAAATGGAAAATTGCTTAAGATTGATATTGAAACCAACGTAGAAGAAATGTTAAGAAGAGAAATGTAGTTTTTTTTTTTTTTTTTTCTTTTCCCAAAATACATATACAGGTGTGTGTTACTGTGTGTGCGGGCGTGTGTGTGTGTGTGTGTGTGTGTGTGTGTGTGTGTGTGTGTGTGTGTGTGTGTGTGTGTGTGCAAACATATGTATATGTGTGTATTTGTATGCATGTGTATTTGGGTATGTATATGTATGAGTATATATGTGAGTAAAATGTGTATGTACATACAGGTGTGCATATGACCATAACTTTAAATAGTCTAAAAAGAGGGAGATATTTTTGGGGAGGGGGGATGGTAGAATCATGATAAAATCAGAAATGAGGATGTCCTCTTTTCCCCCCCCCCCCCCTCCCCCCCGTCGGAGCAGATGTGCATAGCTATGCATATGGTATGTGGACACGGATATGTATGCGTGTATATAGGTATATTTATGACCCTAATATCTGACAGTCCACTAAGCGATTTCGGGGGTGGGGGGGGGTGGGGGGGGGGGGGGGACTGGGGGGGGGGGTCAAAATCAGAACGAGGACCCCCTTTTTTTTTTTTTTCGTTCTCCGTCGCTGCAGGCCTCTTTTAATCGCAGATTAGAGCTGGGGGATGATAGTAACGTCAAATGAAAACAAAATGTTTTTGATGTACAAAGATTTTTTTTTTTTTTTTTTTTTTTTTTTTTTTTTTTTTTTGACAGGAGAGTAATTGGGGGTTATGGGTGGGGAGGTGGGGTAGGGGATGGGATATATGCCATAGGACCACTTCAGGATAGATGAATTGAGATTTCCAACCATTCTCATATGGAGAGACATGGCAAACTGGATCTCGGTGAATATACTCTCTGATTGTGAACAGAGGAATAATTTCTGTTGAGAAAGAAGTGAATTGATTATTTTTAAAAGAATTGTGAATGTTGCACAATCGGATTGGAACTACACAGGCGGGCACACGCAGGGACACACACGAGTACATATACTCCCGCTTCACTCATGCGGGCATGGATGCGCGCGCGCACAAGAGGTCGGGGAGGAACGGGAGGATTTAGAGTGAGTACGCAAAGAGTTTGCTCTTTCGACAGATTACTCTGGGTACCGTTGATTCCTGTGGATTCTTTCCTTCTCTTTTCAATCTTTCCAGACTCATGCACACGAGACAAGATGCCTATCATTGTAAATTGTGTCAAAATGATACCTAATCTCAAAAAATGAAGTGTGAAAAATGAGGCAACAACATGGAGTGAGAATTTTTTTTCTTTTGTTGTTGTTGTTTATTGTATATATATTTTTCCAGAGGCCAACATTTGGCCCAGTGTTGATGCATAATGATAATGTGATGGAACCCCGTACTTACCGTTGACTTTCTTTTTTTTTTTTTTTCTTTCTTTTTTTTTTTTTTTTTTTTTTTTTTTTTTTTTTTTTGAATGAAAAACGTAAATGTGTATTGTTTGTATGGATGCACCGCATGTAGCCAAATTCTCTCTCTGTCCCTCTCTCTCCCTCAAGCGTACACACCCGCGTGTGGGTGTGCGTGCGCGCGGGCGCGCGTGGGCGCGCGCGTGGGCGCGCGCGCGGGCGGGAGGGTGCTCGCGCGTGCTCGCGTGCGCGCGCGCGCGCATTCACAGACATGTATGCAGTTGCATACATGTACGCGCGCGCGCACGGGTGCACGCATGTAAGAAATAGTGATTGCCTATAGGAACCCCCCTGCTGCCCCATTTCACACATGTGTTGTCATGTCACTCAACATCCAAAACAAGAGGAAGGACATGAATGGTCAAAATGAATGGTTTTGTTCGTTGTATCAGTCTTCTGTAAATTATTCTTTGTATGTTTCTTCCAATTGATTTTAGACTGTATTTTTTTTTGTTCTTTTCGTGAATGTATGTCAATTTTGAGTGGAATGTGCTACTTGCTTTTCAAGTATATGATTTCGATGTAGAAAATCCGTATGTGGGATCTGTGTTTTGGCTCCTATGTTATAGTCAGTATGGGGGAGAGGGGGGGGGAGGGTGGGGTGATGGGGGGGGGGGGGGGGGGGGTGATGAAATGAGAAGGGAAGTTCAAAAAACTCACGGTTTTTTTTTGCTTTTTTTTTTTTTTTTTTTTTTTTTTTTTTTTTTGCTCCCTCTCCCCTTCCCTCGCGCCCCCTGCCCGACCCTCTGACCCTCTTCCTTTTTTTTTTTTTTTTTTTTTTAAAAAAAAAAAAAAATTTTTTTTTTTTTTTTTTTTCGAAACAAGTCGGATGGGCTTCCGGGGTTGGGTGGGGGTGGGGAGTTTTAACGTGAATGTGGTGGCTGAAACGTTTTGCCAGATAAATCGACAAATATACCTTAACTCAAGGGAACCTGTTGAGAGGGGTGGATTAGGGAGGGGGGTGGTGCGGGGGGAGGGGTGTAAGACTGAAGTCAAATTATGTTGTGAGG
>JADBJO010000553.1:600000-608353 GCA_016801955.1 Conus betulinus | reverse complement strand
CCCCCACCCACCCCACCCCCCCCACCGTTGAAGCCAGTATCTTAGAATGAAAGATACCTCCTCTGTTCTCATTTTTCAAAGATCCTGCAGATGTTTTCATAGAGCGGGTTTGGCTGTTAAACTTTGATTCATAACCAGCTTTGATCCACAGCAAAACCCTTCAAGAGGCCATAGAAAATTACCTTCATTTCTGATGTGCAAACTGAGTTGTCCCTTCCTTCTTTAGGCCACATTTCCATGAAAAACATACAGAAAGTGTTCGAGTTAGAAGCTGCGCTCAGAATTTTGTCTCTACTGCACCATGCTATTCATCAGCTTCTATTGCCCCAACTTGGTCAACCACACCCGCATTGTATGCTGCTATTACTCACATTTGCTGTGCATGTTCAAAATGGCTATGAGTTTGGGCATACATGAGAGTTTAATCAGAGTAATCACTTTCACAGTGAGTTTTAGGAAGAGGTCTTCTCCCAATGCTGGCCTTGCGAAATTTTTTTTTTGAATTTGTGCTTATCACCATCAGTTTGTGTCTTTGCTTGAAGGAAAGCAGGGGACTAAGCCTTTCACCTCCAGGTTAAGCATGGTGACCAACGTGTAGGGTTCTGAGGGGCCATTGTTGCCAAGTTCTAGGTTCAGGGGACTACACAGAGACATTCTCATGGGAGATCAGTATACCCCAAGTTCTAGGTTCAGGGAACTACAGAGAAACATTCTCATGGGAAATCAGAATACCCCGTTCAGGTGAATGTCCTTCCTGCCATCCATTCCAGTATTCTACAATTGTTTGGAGAGATAAGTGTGAGAAACAGGAATTTCACTGCTAAAAGTAGTTTTATGACATACTTGTCTGTCCAAACATTTGGATGTCCTCCCACCTTCTCACTTAGTTTGCAAAAGGTGGGAAAACTGAGCTAGTTCGATTATGTTCAACGAGGCAGACTCACTAAGAACAATCACTCTTGCTACCAATCTGAGTATGGAGGCAAAGTTAGCTCCCTGCTCTCCCCTTTTTTGTTTTTTCCCTTTTATCCTAATAACATGTAATGTCCCATGCCAAGTAGTGATGAAGCATTTGTTTGGACAGGTAAACATGTTGTAAATTCCTGTTTTGATTTCCTCCATACTAATGAAAGTTGATAATGGATGAAAATTGAATTTCCTGAGTTCAAGTGTGTGTGTGTGATGCAGGCAGTTAGTACATGCGTGCTTGCATATGTGTGTGTGTGTGTGTGTGTGTGTGTGTGTGTGTGTGTGTGTGTGTGAGAGAGAGAGATAAAAGTCAGTTATGTTTTGATTATATTTCATATCAGTTATATTTTAGCTATAATTTTGCATATGTATTAATTTTGGATCTGTTGTATATTCTGTTCAATATGGAAATGCTCTCTGTGTTTCAGTAGGAGAGACCAGGTTTCAAGATGTGTGTGTTTATGCTTGTATTAAGTATGCACAGAATTTGTCGAGTATTGTTGTCAGTCATGAACAAACAGTGAAATGTTTCTTTTTCAGTCTTACTTCTTTGCCCTGTCTGGAGAATGCATGACCGTCAGAGTCCGTGATTTGAGTTTTCGAAGCCTTCTTCATCAGGTACTTTTCTGCTGTCCATTTCTAATCTCACTGAAAGTGCATTAGAGTATAGAAAAGCACTATTGAAAAAAAAGTCTGTGTGAGTTTTAGAAGTACATAGCCTGAATAGATGTTCATATTTAGATATGAGCATTAATGAATGAGTGCAGGTGCATATAGCTGAGTTCGTTTAGCAAGAGTCTGATCAACACAGTAGACCTATTCTGGAAAAAAAAAAGAATCAGAGGAAGTTAGTGTCTGCCTTTCCATTGCAAATAGAGTTACCTTCTCCCAGTTTGTGGGACAGGATCATTACACAATCTGTCATTAGTAAAAAATGTCACATCAAACCCAAGACATGTAGATCTGAGTCAGTTGATGATAAGAAGTGAAGTTGAACTGTTTGTCGCACAGTATCTGCGTTACAGGCCATATTTTAGCATTCTCTCCCTCTGATTAGACTGTGAAAACTAATTGATGCGATAAAATAGACCTGGTCTGGAAAAAAAAAATCAGGGAAAGATAATGCATTTCTTTCCATTTCAAACAGAATCACCTTTTCTAAGACTATGAGATAAGCCCAAAAAAAAAAAAAAAAAAAAAAAAAAAAAAAGCGAAAAAAGAGAGAATATTATGTGCAAAACACACAAAAAAAACCCCACAAAAACCCCCAACAACAACAGAAAATCAAGGGTGATGGGAAAAAAGTGCATGAGCAACATCAGCAGACCTTTTGTTTGCAATTTGGGAATGCTATAAGACATCAAAAAAAAAATTCAAATGTCAGCTTCTTTGTCTGCTCTGTTGAAGGTAGAGTAACATCACACTCTGTCATTGTGCATTGGCAAGATGCCACAGTAATGAAAGAGACTGACAAAAGATGTACAAACAGGTGGTTATAGTTGTTGGTGAACCTGGCAGTGGACAATAGAACCCTCAGGGCTCAAAGTTGTGTCAGATGCTTTTGAAAGCAGGTTTCGCTCATTTTTCCCAGAGGGAGGGGGTGGATGCATGCTTGACTCCCCCCTGAAGGTCAGCGATGTTTTGCTTTTCCTGAGGGGATCCTTGTTTATTAGTGAAGTCTGCTGGACATCCAGCCAATACACATTTGATGTTCAATTGCAGGATATCTCCTACTTTGATGATAAAAATAACACCACAGGGGCATTGACCACTCGGCTGGCAACAGATGCATCACTTGTACAAGGGGTAAGACAATACCGTAGTGACTCTGTTTTCTTTCTTCACTAATTGCTTTTAAATCTGACTCTTGGAAAAATAGAGTAATTAGTTGGATTTCCAGAGTAATTAACTGGATTTCCAAGATCATGAATGCGTGTATGTGTGTGTTTATGTTAGAGACGCACAGAGAGAGAGAGAGAGTGTGTTTGTGTACATGTGTGCAAATATACAGCACGTGTGTGTGTGTGTTTATTGTACCATCAGAGGCCTTAAATTATTAATACAATATGTTCATGTATATGGTAAAATGTCATTCCTTGAAACTGAAAATTTGAATTCAGCAAGCAATACGCACATGCTCCATATGTCTTACAGAAAAAAAAAAAGAGGAAGTAAAAAACCTTGATATGGATTCCGGCGACTGAATTTACTTACTCATTATATTGCTTGAGGAGGTGAGAGTGAGGAGATATGGATGGGGGTGGATGGATATTGACATGGCTGCCAGTGTTATACATTCGTTGTGGGCTGTCTGTGTTTCTAGGCTTCGGGAGTTCGCCTTGGTCTGGCTATCATGAACTTGGCCAACATTGGGACAGGTCTCATCATTGCTTTTGTTTATGGCTGGAAACTGACTCTGCTAATCATCGGCTTCCTTCCCCTGCTCATCATTGGAGGATTTCTGCAGATCCGCATAATGGCTGGCGTGGCCGGGGTAGTAACAAAGCAGCCACTGAAGAGGCTGGAAAGGTGAGGATTTTTATTTTGATTTGCTTTTTTTCTGTTTGTCAGTGATGGGATCGAGATTGTGATTTCTGTTAAAGATGGGGCTTGGGGATCAGCCAAGGGATGTGGTGGTGGTGGGGGGGGGGGGGGGGGGGTAGTGATAAAACAGGAGAAGGAGGAGGTTAGGGAGGGGAGTGGTGTCAGTCTGGGTAACTTTGTGATCAGGACAGGTTGTTTTACCTCTGAAATGGAAAAATACCCTATGTGAATGATCAGGATTATTTTTTCCCCCTGTATGCTGGAAAGATGAATTTTGCAAGTAGCCAGACTAACACTGTGTTTTCTTCACTTCTTTAAATCACAGCTTTTGTGGAGAGACTGCCTTCAGAAATCGTTCATTTTTGAATGAGTTTCAAAATAAGGCAATTAAAATGGGGGAAATAAAGGCATCTTGGCATCCTGTATTGCTGGAACGGTGCTCGGTACTTATCCTTGGAATTATTGTTTCATTGTAATTTAGTCCCTTGCAGATTCATTCCAAAAACTGGCCCTCAGCACTTGTGTCTTAAGAGGTTATCTTTTTATATTTTCTACTTTTCACAAGAAAATGTAGCTTGTTTTGCTCTTTCATGATTTTCTTTTGCTTCTTAGGTGGCACCTTTAGTTAGTTTTTTGAAAACTCAACAAACATACTATGGTATTGCACACCAGCCTTTTTCTGGTATAGCATTCTTCTTAAAACCGAAAAGGCAGAGGAGTCAAATTACCACTTTCCGCGGTCACTGAGGAGAAACAATCAGGTTTCGAAATACCGGTATCTGACCAGGAGTTATAGTTAATGAGCTTTCTCCCATTGGAGATGGTCTCCCTCTTTGGAGACTAAAAAGCTTGCTGAAGGTTCATTTTGAGAAGCATTTATTTATTCCCCATTCACCCACTCAAGCACATACTGTCAGTTAGGCAGAATCATCTGCCGCTGCAGATATGAAGGCTTACTACCCCCCTATTTCTACAATCTGAGACATAAGAGCAAGTTTTGTTTATAATTCAATATTTCTTTCAGTCATTGCAACACCTAGCTGCTCTGTAAGTTGCTGGAACGGTGCTCGGTACTTATCCTTGGAATTTATTGTTTCATTACCCCTTCCCCACTTGCAGCCTTGAATGAGTGCTGTGGGTGCTTCCTTAACAAACAGATATAAGATGCACTGGTTTGTGGGTAGCTTCTCTGATATCCTAAGGCAGCTTCTGGCATCAGCCTATAAAGGGTCAAATCATGTATGGTGTGGTACAGACAGATGGGCTGAGGTGGTGGCTTCATGACGAATGTTTCTGTATTCAGTCGAGGTAGGAGGAAGGGGGAGGGAAATTACCCTGAATGATTTACATAGCATTTGGAGCAGATTGTCTCCCATGGTCTGCTGAGATGTCCGATTCAACATGGCTTGTCGGTGGGCAGAGCGAATGTCCATTCAGCATGCAGTCAAACTTTTTCAGTCTTCCAGGTCAGCGCAGGCGAGGACCTGCTAGTTTAGCCTCTGGCAGGTCCTCGCCTGCATTGACCCGCAAGACTGGAGGACCTGTCAGTGGCTGAATGCTCTTCGTCTGTCTGTGCATAAAGATTGTATGCCTGTGAAAGATCCTGTAATGCTCCTAATCTTTCAGTGAATATGAAAAACAGAAAATCCCCAGCAAGCACGAGGAAACTTGGAGAGGAACTGGGCATTACCAAAGCATAATCGGCATCAGAGCACAGCGATAAGATGTAGACAGACAAACACTTTGCTGTAACATTGTCCCCAAACTTCTGCTTAGCCTCAATATACACTCATACCACTCTAAAATGTCCCAGTACAAGTCCCCACCCACCCACCCCTCTCCTTTCCACACTTGTATAATTTTTTCTTTTGTCCTCTCAGACTGCCACAGAGGCCATTGAGAACATTCGCACGGTGGTGTCCCTGAGCCGAGAGGTGACTATGCATGCCTTTGTTCATGGACCACCTGAAGAAGCCCTACCAGAGTGGGCTGAGGAAGGGTCACGTCATTGGCTTTGCCTTTGGCTTCTCCCAGGGCTGCATCTATTTCGTCTACGCTGCTGCTTTCGTCCTCGGAGCCTATCTCATTGAGAAGTCTGACATGATTTTTTGAGGATGTGTTCATGTGTGTACAATTTTTTTTCCATTTAATTTTGTATGGTTTTCTTAGTGAAGATAGTACGTTTAGTTGTATGATTTCTGTATAATTTGTAGGATGTTGAGTACTTGTTGATGACTGCTTAATTGAAACTTTGTCTGCCTCTGGACCTGTTCTAAATTCAGTTGTGTTATAGTTTCAGCATTGATGTACCTTGTTCTTTGTTTTATAGGATTTGAAATGAATACAAATTCATATACTTTAATTCATGTCTGACTGAAAGAATTCTGAAATTTAGAACATGGTAGATCATAACCCAGTGTGGATGTCTTTTTCAGTATTAATTTACTGTGTTGTTTACCACCAGTTTTCTTTATTCCTGTTTTTTCTTCTGTCTCAGATTTTACTCTCTTCGCAATGTCTTTCTTTCTTTTTTTTCTTCTGCTTCATTTATTTGTACCTTTCTCTAAGGGAACATTGGATGTGTATTTGAAAAAACAATGATATGTTGATCTTACAGGGTGTTCAGTGCTATCGTCTTCAGTGCCATGGCATTGGGGAATGCCAGTGCATTTGCACCTGATGCTGGCAAGGCGCGGACATCTGCCCAGCGCATTATCAAACTCCTGGATACCAAACCTAGCATCAACTCCCAGTCCACAGAAGGTTCTGTTCTTCAAGTAAGAGCTACCGGCTGTTCCATACTTACCTGGGTCCTCTCACCTCCTATCCCCCATCCCACAAGGCTCCCCCCCCCCCCTCCCTTTTTTAATTTTGTTATTACTAGATTTCTTTTTTTTCCAGAAAGCTTGCCAGTGTGCCAAGGACTCCAGGTGGAAGTTTTTGGACCAGAGACATTATCGGTTGTTCATGCATCCTACGTCTTTAGGGTTTTGGTCAGATTTTTATTATAAACTCTGCAGATGTGTGGAATTCTCAAACTTGGTTGGATGTCATTGTTAGTAAATGAGGCAAAAGCTTGCAGTCTGGGAGAGCATTCTTCAACCTGAAACAGAAGTCCCATTTTATCACTATTATGATTTGAAGTCACTTAGAAAGAAGGGTTTTCTCTCTTTGTTTTTCATGAACAAGCCTTTCAACATGATAAAGGGGAATCTGTCCACTTGAAAAAATAAACTTCACCATTCATATTGAAATTAAAGTTCTTGTTAATCTGCCAAGATTGCATGGAAGGGCGTGGGTGTGGGTAGGCTGCCTTCATTTCTGTTTTCAAGAAGTCAACAAAAAGGTCCATCAGTAGGTCAGTTGCTTTTCAGAGAAGGGATGGGTTCTCATGTAGAGATTGGAAACAGTTTTACAATGTTTCAGAAAAGGTCCTTCACGTAATTGTTGGTGGTTGTGACGAGGAAGTGGTTGTACTGAGGGGGGCTAGTGAACTGAGGCTCCATTGTACTGATCCAGTGTATATGGTATATTCAGATGTGTGTGTGTGTGTGTGTGTGTGTGTGTGTGTGTGTGTGTGTAAGGACAGTATTTGCAAATGAGATTAGAAGGTGTATCTTAAAGGGTCATGTGAATGAGTTTTTTTAATTTATTTATTTATCTTTTTTTTTTTTAATGACTTGTGAGTTGACTTCAATGTAGTGACAGCCTGATATGGCCCTTTGTGGTTGGTGGGTTCTAAGCAACATTACATCACCGTACCAAATATGAGGCTGCTGATAATTTAAAATGTTTTTACTCAGTTTGAAATAGCATATCATCAGTGGACAAAAAAAAAAATCATGTTCAATGTGGAAATTGTTTGATCAGGGCAATAAAGGACTACTAGTGCTCCCAACGAAGTGTAAATAAAAAAATAAATAAATAAAAAGAGTGGTTGTCCCAGAGATATCCAGAATGGACTCCATAAAATACCTCCACCTGTTGTGCATGACTGAGGATAGAAGGCTGTGAAGATCCCTGATAATCTAAAACAGCATCAGAGATTTCTTTAACCTAGTACCCTAAGATTACAAATATGATAAAGTTGGGTAACCTAGTACCCTAAGATTACAAATATGATAAAGTTGGGTTTAAAAAAAAAAGGCGAAAAAGACAACCAGAAAATAGATTCAAAAGTAGAGAGAGATCAAGATGGCAAAAACATTCCATGGCTTTTTTTCTTGTTCATGTAAAAGATAGATAGATGGAGAGAGAGAGAGAGATAGGCAGGTGGATAGATATTTGTTGTTATAGATATATATATATGTAGATATGTGTTGTGGCAGATGGATAGATATTTGTCGTTATAGATATACATATATATAGACATGTGTTGCTATATATAGATGGATAGATATGTGTTGCTGTCATTGTTCGCACTTTGCAGAAAGGATACAGTTCAGAGATACAGTTCAAAGAGGTGGAGTTCCATTACCAACACGCCCTGATGCCAAGATCCTGCAGAAGCTGAGCCTCACTGTGAGTCAGGGGCAGACTGTGGCCCTGGTTGGGTCCAGCGGATGTGGCAAGAGCACCACTGTGCAGCTGATTGAAAGGTTCTATGACACAGAGGCGGGCTCCGTGGTGAGTGAAAATCAAATTGAAAAGAAATATTTCATAGATTTTTCCCGCATACATACCTGAACAAACAAACAAATGCCTAATTCCTTGGCATGAATCAATGTACTCCATAGTAAAAACAAAAAAACTTTTGCTGGAGCAAGGGAGCTAACTGTGTCTCAAGTTCCTCACTAAGACTGCAAGAGTAATTGCCTACAACACAGATATTACTTCCTTT
>JADBJO010000553.1:580000-595000 GCA_016801955.1 Conus betulinus | reverse complement strand
GAATAGGAGATGCAGTTCCATCTTATTCTGCAAATCTCTCTCTCTCCCTCTCTCTCTCTCTCTCCTCTCTCTCTCTCTCTCTCTCTCTCTCTCTCTCTCTCTCTCTCTCTCTCTCTCTCTCTCTCTCTCTCTCTCTCTCTCTCTCTTAATTTTTGCATTGTTGGCAGTGTCTTACGTAACTTTTTTCTTCTGAACTCCATGTTAGCTGAGCTGTGTTGTACAAAGATATGTCAACTTAAGTGGACATCACAGTGTAGTGACATCACTTTTCTGGTGCCGCATATTTGATACTGACTTGATGGCACCAGAAACAGTAACAGGCAGTTAATGCAGCAGCTGTCATTTTGTGCTTTTCAAAGAAATTTTCGCCCAAGCTTTTTGTGTCCAGAACTTATTTGTTTGACTTCACCATACAGTCTTTTCTTGTTCATTTCATTCTCTTTTCATCATCTTATGAGACACAGCTGACTCAGTAAAGTAAGGCGTCAGACTCTTGTTCCCAGGTGTCAGATTTGATTTTTGCTGAAGACAGCCAACCTGAGACAGATTTTCTGGAGTGAGTCAATACAGCCTCCAGTCCCCTTGGAGAGAGGGCTGCACTCGGAGGTCCCAGTGAATGCAGGCAAAAACACGTTGGCACATATGTTGAGTACCATTCTACCTTTGTAAGAAGCAGCAGGCCATTATGTGCCAGTAGGAAAGTTGACATTAGAATGAGATACGTGCACGTGGGTGTCATGTTCAGGAATGCAGGTACCTTAACAGTGGGATTAAAATGGCCACATACACAAAACTCACACCAGTGGTAATCCTTGGAGTTCCAGTCCAGTAAGGAAGGCAGACGAAAGAAATCACCAAATACAAAGGTACTTTACTCAACATTTGTAATACTTTGAATATTTATTTCTACAGAAAGTACGGGCACCTTTAGGACAGCTGCTGAGGATGTCAGCATGCAACTTTACATTTCTTTTTAAGCTGTCTTTGTTTCTTCTAGAAGGCACGAAAAATGCCATTTACTTTTTTTAAAAAATTACACAAGTGATCGGAAATGTTTTCTGGTTGTTCAGGTGGTGCAGGAGGCACTGGACAGAGCCAGAGAGGGTCGTACCTGCATCGTTATCGCTCATCGCCTGTCCACCATCACCAGTGCTGACAAGATTTGTGTCATCCGTCATGGGATCGTGACAGAGGAGGGCACGCACAGTGAGCTGATGAATCTGCAGGGGTTCTACTACAAACTGAACATGGCCCAGGCCAGGCAGAAATGATACTTTCTTCAAACTGAATAAAACTGAGTAGTACTCCCGCTGCCAACTGAACATGGCCCAGGCCAGGCAGAGGTAATACTTTTACTTCAAACTGAACACAGCCCAGACAAAGCAAAAATAACATCTCTACTTCAAAATGAGCATGGCCCAGGCCAGCTCATATGCAAGCCTGAATATGGACCAGGTCAGGCATAAATGATACTTCTGCTTCAAATTGAACATGGCCTAGGTCTCACACATCTCAGACTGAAAATGGACCTGGCTAGGAAAAGTAATGTTTCTACTTCAAACTGTATGTAGTTCAGAATAGGCATAGATAGGATTTTTCATTAAAAGTAGTTTGATTTACTCACCTGTGCAAACCAATTGCCTTTTTTTCTACTTGACATGAAATTATGCCACACTAGTCATGATTCCCGAATTTTAAAAAGGAGAGAGAGAAGTTTATGTCTTTACATATTAACCATGAGTGATCTCCCTTGCAAAATCAGCCTTCTCAAGTTTTTAACATGAAAGTGGAAGGAGTCTGTTGGACAGGTAAGTGTACAAGTGTTTATAAAAAGTAAGCTTGGAAGTTTCTTTCTCTTATCTGCCTAAACAAAATGGCAGATCACCAAAGAGGACAGTGGGTTGATGAGCATGTTGGCCTTCAAGCTAGGGGTAGTTTTCTGGAATGCGATGCTTGGTTAGTGTCACCTTCAGTCAGGAACCTTTCAGTTGCTTTCCATAGTTCTTTAAAACTGCTGCCATAGTCTCCTTTCTTCTGAAGCCTCCAATGCAGCTTAAAAGGGAGCGAAAAGGTTGTCATCTGCCTCTCCATTTGGTTCTTCCTTGTCCTGGTCAAAGTCATTTCCTGTAAGATTGAGTAACCCATGCGGCATGTCTGCTGTGTCTGAGTCCGCTTTCTCTGGTGACACCAGTTTTCTTCTTTTTCTTTTTTACTTTCAGAGAGACTGAATGAGACACAGTTTTGTTTATTTGTCTGTTTTTGGAAAATGATGGGTTCTGTTAACTTCTCTACCTGATTGAAAACCTCAGAGAAATTGATCTGTGACAGAATTTCTATCTGAGGGAGGAGAAAAAAAACGAAAAGATGTTCCATGAACAGATCAAGCAGAAAATCATTTCATTATAGGCAGGTGACTCAGAATAGGAGACAGGAACATCATTGTCGTTAATCAAACCACCGTCGTCACCATCAGCATCAAAGTGATAATTTTGCTCATTTTGACTCATACATATATACCTGAAACTTGCAGGTTTAGCTGTGTCCTCGTCAATATTGACCAGTTCTTAGAGAGAAGTGCTTTTTTGCGTTCTTGACCTGTACTTGATTGATCTCTTGGTGGGAAACCATCCAGTGCAGAGCCTTGCCAGGGGCATGATAATATTCATGACCAAACATGTGCTGTTGTGATCCAGTATAACATGATTGGCACTCAGAGGACAAGAGCAATGGGTAGGTAGGGTTGAGGAGGGGCTTGCTGGCCTCAGTGTCTTGACGCTGCTCAAATTTGGTGCAGCTGGGAGTGTCATTTGACTCACCGACCAGATTGAAGGGCCAAGACCAAATGGACAGACTTGTAGAGGATGACACATAGTCAAAACTTAACCCTCTTCAGTATGCACTTATCCGAGCTTAGTAACACCGAAAACCATCGGCAAGATAGGTAACTCGTAATTTGAACATGGTTACTCAATTAAAAAAATAATTTAAAAGAGAGGAAAGAAAGGAAAGAAAATGAAAATAATTTTTAAAATTCCTATGAATATATATGTTGCTATATCGTAAGTTTGAAGAATGCCACATGAGCCATTTACTCGGGGGGAAAAAAAAATCTTCTTCTTCAGAACTTTCTTCCGAATCGTTGCTCATCATACCTTGAACCTCATCCCAGTCAAAATCTAGGTCACTCTAAGCTTCATCACCCAGCACTTTCACTAAGTCTTATGCCGTAAATTCTACAAATCACAGTATCTCCATCACTAAATCTCATTATAGAACGGCAGAAATCAAGCTAAGCCATGGTGAAAAACCGCATTTCGACTTCAAAACTTAAAAAAATTTGTAACTCGAGAACCACGGCACGCATCGACTCGCGTTTTTTTTGCAGACGGTAGAAAATGGCTACAGGAAGAAGGAAATCACGTTCTCGCGAGACTTCCTTTTCTACGAGAAACATGGCGGCGCCCATTGTGTGCCATGTGTTTTACCGGGCGCTGGCAGGCGCTCAGCGTTTTGGCTGTGTGATTTCCGGTTGGGCGCTAGCGGGCGCCCGATTGACAAGAGAGTTAAGATCTGCCTCAAAACCATGATGCTCAGTTTTCATGGGAGATAAATAGGGGAAAAAGGAAACCTTCAGCGAAATAAATATACATCTCTCTTTAGTCAAGAAGGCATATTTGAGACTTAAAGGGAATGCTGATAGTGGATGAATGTTTGACTCAGCTGATGAAGTTGAAACATGACTCAAATTCAAACTTTTCTTATGTATCAGGAAACTTCATTTGAAAATGAGAAAGATAAGGGAGAGCTAGAAGCAGACATTTAGGGAGTGAAGACTTGGGGTGCCATGATGAAGGATGGGTATGTGACAGATGACACCTGAAGCAATGGCTAACTCAAAAACTTTAAAGAGACAAAGATTATGCTGTAAAGCATCATGTGAGAATTCATAGCTATGCTGAAAAATCAGAGCCAACATTGAGCATATTCATTAGCCAGGAAGAGTTGACTTCGCAGTGGAGATCACTCATGGGTTCATGAGCAAGGTGGTATGAATCAGCTCCTCTCTCTCCCATTATAGAATTAGAGGATCCTGATTGATCCTCCTTGGCATGAAATCATGCTTGATCAATTAGGATCCTCAAGAAAGAAAAAGATACACCGGAAGGTACAGGTACTTCTCTGAGTTCTACCCGCACCTTCGGGTGTGTCTTTTTCTTTCTTTAGAATCCTGATTGATCTAGTATGATTTCATGCCAGGAGGATTAAGGCATTTGTGTGGACAACTGAGTGTGAGAAAGAAATTATTCAACTTCAAAATAGATATGGACCATGCCAGGTAGATCATCTAGTGTGAATGTGGTCCAAAGTATGGAGAAGTAGAACTTCCACCTCGTTCTGAACATAGCTGAGGCCAGGCAGAATTTGATGAAGTGAGACTTGAGACAATTTATGAACAATTATTATTATTGACCAATTGTAGGGCATTAAAAAAAAATGAGTTGTTAATCCCCTTTCTGTGTATATTTATTCTGTGCGTGTGTATATGTCTGTAGAAGTATGCATGTGCTTGTGTGTGAGACCGTGTGCATTTGAAACAGTACCTTTGTTTACCAAGCGCGACTGTTTGTTATGGGATAAATACTGACTTCTGAATAATGGAAATATAGCTTCCCGCCCCCACCCCCCCCCCCCCTAGCTTGAAATCATACAGATAATTCCATGTCATGATTAGTTACTATCGTGATATGGATTTCAAATTCAAAGACTTTTTTTTTTTTTCAGAATTCACAGACTGGTATGTGTTAGGGATATCATGAACAAGGGAAAGCCTCTTGAACTGTTGATTGTTCTACCAACAGGTAATACCACTTGGGTAGTGGTAGTAGGAATTACGCAATGATATACCAATGATATGGGTAATGGTAATATCTATTGGGAATGGTGCTGTGAGGTGATTTTCATTTCTTACTCTTTTTTTTTTTTTCATTGTATCATATACTTAGATTGATTTTAGATTGTTAATGGTGTTTGTATAGGTATCACAAATTGATATGACCATTATTGCCTTTGCTGTTAGTTACTGAAAGGGATAAACATTTTTAACCTGATCTAAGATTTTATGGAAAAAATTCTTTAATGAAATTCTGGTGTGTTTTTAGAAAAAATTTGTTTTTATGATTGAAATTCTGGCAAGTTTTTAGAAAATCTGTTTCTATGAGGTGTGTGTGTGTGTGTGTGTGTGTGTGTGTGTGTGTGTGTGTGTGTGCGTGCGTGAGAGAGTGTTTGTGTGTGTGTGTTGAGAGTTGACTTTAATGAGGTGATACAGCCATTTGCTGTTGGTGGGCTATGCACACAATGAATTAAATTGAATTGTATAATCAATTGTTGTTAAAGTTTGAGAGAGGGATAGGATTGTGGCTGCAGATATGTAAATGTGCGCTATTTACTTTGTTCTTGTATTTGATGTTGCAGTTTTTTGTATGCATATAATTGGTGTCAAAGACAGATTGAATCATGCAAATAATTTGTACAGCATTTCTTCTTATTTCAAATGTGAGATTTTTAAGAAGAAGAAAAAAGCAATGAAAAATGATTTTATAAAATGAATAATTTATCTGCTTATTTGTTAGAGATAAGCAAGAATGTACATATAAGTTTGTCGAAGAGTCCATGATCGAGATCAAATCTGTTTAACATTGGATTTATGTTGTTTTTCACCCTGTTTCTGATCATATTTGCTGTACTTAACAAGGTGGTCGGAGTGATTTTGTTTGGTTTGCCTTTTCAAAGTAATGTAGTGGTAGAAATGATTTTGTTTGTTGTTCCTTTCAAAGTAATGTAGGTGTATGCACTGGTTAAATTGGCAATACCTGCTGGTTACTAATGTCTGTCGCGAAGTGGCCCTGAAAGCTGTTTTTCTTTGCTTTGTAAACAAATTGAAGTGGTAACTAATGAAGAAGTTGAAAACGTGTAAATGTTATTAAAATCAGTTTGTCTGGGACACAGTGATATAAATCAAATCTGTCAATACTGTTTTGTTCACGTTAATAGATAATTTTTACTGTACTAAACAAGGTGGCTGGAAAATTTTGTTGTTGTTGGTTTATTTCAGAACAGTAGAGAAAAACTAATTTTTATAGAGTTGTAAGAATGTGAATATGATTATGTAAGTTTGTCCACATAAAACAGACTTTTTCTCTTTTCTTTTTCTATGAACTTTTTCTACACTTACAAGTTTAGTGCATTTGGATATGGCTTATGATTCTTATCTTCATTTCATTGATGCTCAACCATCCCTTGCAAAATATATTCTCAGGACATGCATTTATGTTTTCATGGAGTTGGTATTTTTAGATAGGATGTTGACATATTAATGTGTCAGTTTAATCATCAGTGTGATGGATTTGCCACTTGTCACATTTTTTTGTGCCAGCATATTAATCTCGTTAGGGTTTTGCTAAATTCAGATGTGAAAGAATGATAGCTGTAGATCTGAAGCATGTGTTTTATGGTAAACCTCCACATCCGTTTTGTCAAGCTGAGCGGGTCAGTAGATATGATTTAATAAAGCCACATTTCATGTTTTAGGGGATGAAACAACTGTCTTTTAAAGTATAACAGTGTGAACATTAAAGATATAAATGATACACAGCGATCTGTGCCTTCGAAGTATTTTACTGTTGCTGCTAAAAATGACATTTTACCTCTTGTGTCAGTCATGTGTTTAACTGTTCCCCTCTGTATGAGCATGTTCTTCAGCGTAGTACGTTTTTATAATGTGGAGAGCATATTTTAGGTGAAACATGTTGACTTTTTTTGCTTGCTTGCTTGTTTGTTTGCTTTCTGTCTCATTTTCGATGTGTTCACTGTAGAAGTTAACCTGCACCAGTGGCTCTGGCTTCCTGATACCTGTCAACTGTAGCACCAGCAGTCTATAGGGAGCCATGTCCATATGCAGTTGTTATGACGCATCCCTCCAGCCAAGACACTGCACATCATTTCATAGATATCCGGTGCTATCCATGAGAAAATACAGGACCACAGTGTCCCACCAGCAACATATCCAGTGCTATCCATGTGGATACACAGGACCACAGTATCCCACCAGAAACATATGCAGTGCTATCCATGTGGATACACAGGACCACAGTGTCCCACCAGCAACATATCCAGTGCTATCCATGTGGATACACAGGACCACAGTGTCCCACCAGCAACATCTCCAGTGCTATCCATCTGGAAATACGGGACCACAATGTCCCACCAGCAACATATCTGTAGAGTTGTGAACAAGTTTTGGTTCAAGGGACGTTACTCATATACTTTTACTTTTGCAGCCTCGTTTTTGTTGACAACCGTCAAGAAGATCAGTCAATACAACATTATCATAGCATCAACAAGTGTTTTAACGTTACTGTTGTATGAATCCATACAGCAAACATTCTTCAAACTCCAGCAATCACAACATTACATTGGCGACGAGTGATTTTGATCGTTCTATGCAAGTATTCTTTTTTTCAGTCATTCGACTCGACGACCGCGATCAAAACAAAAACTATCGCAATGGCTGCTCTTGGTCTCCCGACATATCCACCTTTCAACTGCCCAGAAGGTTGAGCGGTTCGTTGGCGCAAATGGATATCACGATTAGAAAGTAACGTCTTCATGGGTTACGGTATCACCAATGATAGACAGAAGAAAGCTCTATTGTTGTCATACAGTGGTGATGAACTGAACGATATTGTCGATAGGTTCGCTGAAACCAACATTACACCAGGCGAGGGTGAAACTCATTTCGGCAAACTCCGCAGTGCTATCAACACTCATTTCAATCCAGAAGGAACTACAGAGTTTCAGATAAGAAACCCAATGTCAAGCCAAGCAAAATTCAGATTGGTGACAAAGTGCTGCTGAAAGAAGATTCCATGCCCAAATCCTCCACTCCCTACAATCCTGTTCCATTCACAGTCATTCAGAAGAAGGGCACCATGGTGACTGCCAGAAGAGACAATCAAAGTATCACAAGAAACAGCAGTTTCTTCAAACCTTCTCCCAGAACTTCACCTCCTACTGAACTGATGTCTGACCTCAGTGATATAGAAGCTGATACACATCCCCATGCAAATACAAAACATGCACAACAAAATACAAACACAGACAAAACTACTTCAGACAAGCACTCAAACAACTCACATCCTCCTGTGACCGTTCCAAATGTTCCTGAACCAAGAGGATCTAGCCGTGCAGTTCATTTGCCAAAGAAATTCAATGACTATGTTCTTTCATAAACTTGAACAAACAGACAAGTATTGAACTTGAAAAAGATGGACACATTGCTGTGTAATGAAAACACCACATTTGAAAAGAATTAAGACATTTTATTGCACCACTGTGCCTACTGTTGTTTAATTCAGATTATGCAGACTAGTTATTGATGCTTGTTTGTTCTGTTCAAGTTCAAATGTTTTGTTGTTGTTTTTTTTTAAGTCTTAAAAAAAAGAAAGACAGTGAAGAGAAAAGTGACTGCTATATTCACTCTGAAATATGCATTACATTAATGTGAAGTTTTAAATATAAACAAAAAGTTTCCATTGAGTGCTATGCAAGTGCTTGTATTCTTGAGAATTTTTTTTTTCAATAAGATTAGAAATGAACAAAAGGTTCTTTAACATTTTGTTTATTGGCTAATTCCTGTTATTAACATCAGTGAATTTACCATTCACTTCTATATGTTCTATTGGTGTGTTTAAGAGTTAAATTTAAAAAATCAGCTCTTGATTTGAGGAAAGAGGGTGATGGTAGTGTTGTGGACAAGTTTTGGTTCAGGGGACATTACTCATATGCTTTTACTTTTGCAGCCTTGTTCTGAGGATAAACAGTTTTTGTTGACAACCGTCAAGAAGATCAGTCAATACAACGTTATCATAGCATCAACAAGTGTTAAACGTTTCTGTTGTATGAATCCGTACAGCAAACATTCTTCAAACCCAACATCACAACATTACAATATCCAGTGCTATCCCTGCGGAAACACAGGACCACAGAGTCCCACCAGCAACATATCCAGTGTTATCCATGTGGATGCACAGGACCACAGTGTGCCACCAGCAACATATCCGGTGCTACCCATGTGGAAACACAGGACCACAGTGTCCCACCAGCAACATATCCGGTGTTATCCATGTGGATGCACAGGACCACAGTGTCCCACCAGCAACATATCCAGTGTTATCCATGTGGATGCACAGGACCACAGTGTCCCACCAGCAACATATCCAGTGTTATCCATGTGGAAACACAGGACCACAGTGTCCCACCAGCAACAGTTGCAGATATCAAAGATGTGGACATGAATTCACAAAGGGCTACTGTGGCGTTCAATTTGAAAGAGGCCAAATCTAAGGCAGGACATTCAGGGTCTTTTAGACTTTTTCAAATTATCAGAGTGAATGACACAGATAATGCTGTGAGTTCCGTGTTTGTCTGAGACTGCATGACTGTGCTGTCATGACCTCTTTTCATTATATATCCTAGTAAGACCGATTTGTTGCTTTTGAACTGACTTATTATACTTGGCTTCTAAGAGACCTCTCTGAATGAAACTCTAAGGGAGGTCTCTTAGCTTCTACTTTTGCTTTGCCTTTAGGAATAGTCCTCATTCTAGATTTGTCTGTCCTATAAGGGCTATTACTTCTGATGGACAGGAATGCAGTGCCTGCTCAATGTAAATATGTTGTATTAAACATGATTTAAGAACAAAATTTCTCCATTTGGTTATTATAGTAAATGAATTATGTACAGCAGTCATATTCACTCTGTATATATTTATACTCTTTCTCAGAGAGTGATTTGTGAGATTTTTCCTGTTGTGATTAAGCTGTTGCTAACATGTATGGAGCTTAATTAATTCATTCAGTCTGTATATGCAGCAGGTCTTTGACATTGTCTTTCGGTATCTGAGTTGCTCACAATTATCAGGGATGACTGGGCTTTTTGATGAATATATATTAAGGTTGTTATTTAATGAATCAGGTAAATGGATCTGTGACCATGCTAAGTATTTCAACAGCAATCTACTTCAAGTTCTGCATTTTTGCCTTGACAAAGCCTTTGTCTAATTTTTTTCTTATAGAGTGCATATTTCTTTTATTCTATGGATTTTTTTTTATCAAGTTGCTGGTTTTATTTTGTAGCTGGTTGTTCTGTGTTATAATTAGCAGAAAATGAAGAAAAAAAAAAATGTGGCAAAATCATTGTAAGATTTTTTTCTTTTTAGACTTTTGTTTTTTTTTAGCCACATATCAGTTATGTAAAAAACTGATTTGTTTATTTTGTGTCTTGTTGTGTAGAAATCAACCTACACATGCTATTATATGTGTTCTAGAAATGGCTGCTTACATTTGATTTCAGCATGCTACTGTTGATATGCGGTTTCACTTTTAGAATGTGATCATGTTCATATCATTTTTTTTATGGTATGTATCTTTGATATCAGAAGGTTCCTCAGGTTGTTCAGGACAGAGAACGTCATTTAGGGTTTTCTTTGTCATGTGTGTGACTGTTTTTGTGTTTTGAAAAAAGAAACCTTTTAATGTTACGACCATTTACTTGATCATCTGAATCATTATTCATAATTATATTGCATTGTTCTGGTTTTCAGCCTTGCTGGAGCTTCAGTGGTCAGCAGGGGTAAAAAACTGACTAGTTAATGTTGCTTTGTAAACATGTTTATTGTAATGCCACAATTACTGTTGTTTACTTAATTAACACATGCAATTGTGAAACATTTGTCATGTAAATATCCACTGAAGTAATTTTTTTGTTATACATTGACTGGTCTAGCTGCTTCAGCATTTTTTGTATGTTTCATCTTCTTTGGTAGAAAGTATCGTAGTGTCATCCATGAAGGCTTTCAGAGGGGGCATTTGGTATCCATTTTCCAGTGTCTGTTTAGCCTGAATGGTCCATGGCTGTTTTGAGGATTACTTCTTTGCCAACACAAACAGTTTTGAATCAGTTGCAGTCCATTACTGTGGCACCTTCCAGATTGATTCAGTTTTATGAGTGTTCTGTCGTGGAAATCTACTCAGATGTTCTTTGGAACTTGAAACAACTCGAGGACCAGTTGAATCATCTGAGTGGAACTGATCTATACGCATTTGCCAGATTGAACCACGCTGCCCTGAGATCCCTTTTCCCTGCCTTCACACTTTGGATTGCTTCCCAAAGCATGGTGGCACGTTCCAAATGGCCAGACACCCACACAACAGACCCATTGAAGTACTCACTGTCAGAGAGGTATTAGTTGGCCTTTGCTGTTGGTCAGAGAAGACGATTTTCTCCACAACATTTGGATGTAATTATCCGTCTGAACTGGTTGATGTCACTTGAGTTCTGCTCTTTGGTCTTCGTCAGCTGTCATCCATCAGTCTCTGATCTTCAGGTTCCACCTTGCTGATGTTATCATTTTGTGGAGCCCACTCAAGGACACAAGGATTTTTTTGATACATAACGGATATGGTGCTATCCAGATATGGTACATTAGGTGCATGCGCTAATTTGGCCCTGGCTTTCTTTACCACCTTCTTTACCTTATTTAATGTTGGTGGTTTGTTATTTTTCCCGAAGATGGAGTATGGCTGCCTGAATGGCAGGATAAAAAATGGTCATGCACACAAATTTCCACTCCCTTTGTAGGGTAGATGGGATTAATACTTGCCGTCCATTTAGGGAGTGTCCGCAGGAGTATCAGTCTGCGTACACAGAAGAAGAAGAAGATGCTTGTTATAATTTTTTTTCCAGCATCACAGGCTGCACCAAGCCCTGTACTTAAAGAGGGTTGGAATTTGTTTTGCTGAGATGCTGTTCAAGAGTTTCTTTGTCCATGTGAGTGTTCCTAATTGACCACTTTACTGACAGAATGGAAAGGATCTCTGAAGAAATAATCTTGGGTTTTCTTCTTTTTGGTTTTCTCCACACTTTTGCAGAGATGTTTTGCTGAAGACACTGTGTTACGTTTTCAAGTTTGCCCAGAACTTCTCCGGCCCTTTCCTCTGAACTTCTGAGGCAGTCTTCATCTGTTTCATGAGATTTTCTGTCACATTTTGTCCATCTCTTGCAGGTGTCTAGATCTTTTAGGCATCTTGTCTGCAACTTTAGTTGTTTTATTCTGTAGATGTCCCTACAGATTGCGTATACAGTGTCTCCAAATGGGGCTAGTTGTGCACCATTTCACTTGTCCCTATCAGCGCATTCAGTTTGTGGACTATTTCTTCATTTGATTTAGCCCATTTCTCTTGTGTGCTTGCAGATGGCAACTGGTGCCTGGCATTCATAGCCTGTATAAAGTCCTTGTCCAAATAATCAGTGTGGATGTCCTAGGCACTGTGGTTTGAATTCTGCTTTTTCTTTTTTTTTTCTTGCTCTGCTTTTTCACCTTATCTGCTGGTGTAGTGCCCTGTTGTTCATTGATCAGTGTCTTCCCTGAATGGAGAATTTCCCCCACAGACACTTGGAATTTCACTTGTTCATAACTGTGTTCATCGTCCTTTATAGATTTCCAGTCATGACTGGGTTTAGTGCCAATGGATTCATCATTCTGTCCCCATTTCAGTGGCTCCTGAGAGCCCTATAACTGAGTGGAGAAGGGGTTTTGGAGGAGTCAGAAAGAGGGAGGGAGAAGGGGTTTTACTGGTCACTCCAAAAATTGCTTGTAAGTGAACTGTAATTGATGTTATAGATTCTGAACTTTTCAAGCAAACTGCCCCCCCCCCCCTCCCCCTGTCCTTCTCTCCTCCCTTGAACCCCAGTTCCTCTGTCACCACTCTAATTGTATTTAGCTAGTAAGGAACCCTCTATACAAACATAGTAAGACTAATTTTTTCTTGAAAAAAAACAAACAAACATAATCAACAATGACACACATGTATGTTTGGTAGCAATAGAACATTTTTTGAAATGAGAGTATGTTTATCTATGCCGTACTTAATTTTTTGTCAGTTAGCAGGTAAAGATTGGCATCTGCAGCATGGGATGTGTTTTTGTTAGTTGGGAGAAATCTTCATTTCACAATTCTTAATTTCTTGTTTTCTTCTTATTAAAGTATACATGTTTCTCTTGCCACATTTCTCTTGCCGTATTTTCATGTTATTAAAGCATACATGTTCTTGCCTGGATTCTGTTGTATGTCTGTTTTTGACTGAAAAGTTGACTACACTTATATACCAGTCCTCACAGCGCCATGGTTAGTGTCATGGATTGCGGGCTGAGAGTTCAAGGTTTGATTCCCATCAGAGCCATTTATTTGTGAGATATTTCAGCCCCCGTCATCACCTGCCCAGAGATGAGTTTGTGATGGGCTCAGCTAGGAAAGGTGGACCCACACAGTCAGGTTTAGTCTAAATAACAGGCACATCTCAGAGAGTGTTGCTAAAAAAAATTTAACCAACGGGGCAAGTGTCCTGTATCTAGCTGGCTGGTAATGTTGTCTCAAGATAGGAATAGAACAGTATTGCCTCATCATTGTTATCTTCATTCACCTGAGAGGCATAATTTTTGATAGTTTGAGTAAAGCAACCCAAATCTTTGGCTAAACAGCTAACACATGGCAGGCTGGGAGGCTCACTTGGCCAGTCGTTATGAAAGGACTGAAAGACGTAGAAATAAAAGCATACACCTGTAGATACCCCACACAGTGCTTACACACACTCCTTCCCATTGCAGATGAATGCATGTGAATGTACCCACACTCAAACATACTGGCATATACATATAACAAGCTATTCAAATGAACTTGCATGGTCAGGAGGTTATCTTCCAACTTCTGGCATATTTGATTACCAGGCATGTAATTTTCTTTAAACACATTGGATGCGGTCAAGTGGAAGATGGTGACTCAGTAAAAGAAAAACAAAAAAACAAAAAAACTAGGCACCAGTCAGCCTGGCTCTGCACCAGACCTGACTCTGAATTAAGCTCTGAAGCATCTAACGATTACAAAGTTCGGTGTTAAGGTGGCTTTGTTCAGCCAGTTTTTTTGTTGATGCAAAATCAAATTCATGATTCTCTCCGACACCTGGCTTGCTTTGGATGGCACACGGACCACCAGGTAATGATGGTGTTCAAATCTGCTCATTGGAACGAACAGAAGCACAAAAAATCTATGAACAAAGATCCTGTCCCAATTCTGACTCACTGAATCCAATTCCTAGGGAGACATATTCGGAGGGAGGGAGATGGGGGGAAGACATCAATCTGTTGTTCTATCTCGTGTGATTCACATATAGTATGTTCCAGAACTGACACAGTAAATGAAAGATATCTCTGTATTGAGTCCACGCCAATGGAAACACAAATTAGCTACCAGACGAGCACGTCTGTCATTGCAGTTGGGTGAAATATAGCTCGTGAGGGAGGTTGTTCAAAGAGTGAGAATGACTATAGGCAACTGCAGTCGCAAGATCTGAATAGATGGACAAACCTTTTCCCTTGAAGAACAGGTATCCTGATCTGAAAAAAAAAAATGGCAGCCATAGATCCCCAAAATCAGGCTGGGCATCCATACATAAAAGGAAAGGCAGAGAGGAATTCAGACCTGAAAAGAAAAGACTCCTGACTTATAGTCAGCAGCGGTTCAGCTATGGGCAAACAGCCTGAAATGATGAGTATGGGGATACCAGCTAATCTCTGTGATCTGGGCAGCGTTGATCACTGAGATCATTGCCCATTCACTGGGCGGAGCAGCAAGACAGGTATCTCAAGTGTTCAGGTCTGAAGCAGTCCAAAGGAGGACACTCAAAGGACTCCTAAAAATGCATGGTATCGAGTTGAAGCTTTGAATGAGTGAACAGACAGTGTTGTTGACTATCTTCACCACCCACACCTCTGATAGGAATATACACCAAAAACACTGTGTAATCCATGTATTTTGAGGCAGAGCATGAATTTCAGCAACAAATTAGCAAGGAACTGAATATAGATCAAAGGAGCCATTTCCAACGC
>JADBJO010000553.1:537500-577500 GCA_016801955.1 Conus betulinus | reverse complement strand
TATGAAAAAATGCCACTGTATGTCCTGTTCCCAAAAAACGCAACCCAAGCTGTTTAAATGATTACCGACCAGTTGCCCTCACATCTGTTGCAATGAAATGTCTTGAAAGAATTGTCCTCGATTATGTCTTAAAAGATACTACACAGTACCAAGACCCGTTTCAGTTCGCATACCAACAGAACAGATCAACAGATGATGCCACACTCACACTTCTCCATCATGCTTTTTCACACCTCGAAAAACCTGCCCTTTGTACGCATTCTCTTTATTGATTTCTCATCAGCATTCAACACCATACAACCACATCTGATGGCAAAGAACTCATTAACATAAAATGTGGGTAACAAGCTCATTCTTTGGATAATGATTTTCTTACACAGAGGACACAGTCTGTTCGATATCAAAGTGTTGTTTCGTCTTCCAGAGTCATTTCAACTGGCGCACCCCAGGTACTGTTTTATCACCAGTGCTTTTTACTCTGTACACAAATGATTGTTCAGGAAGTGATTCAACTTTGTACATTAAATATTCAGATGACTCAGCACTTGTGGATCTTTCCAACTCTGATTCTGTTTACTTCAAGGAGGTTCAAAGATTTGTTGACTGGTGCGATCATAACTATCTTGATCTGAATGTA
This sequence comes from Conus betulinus, assembly GCA_016801955.1. Taxonomy (NCBI): domain Eukaryota; kingdom Metazoa; phylum Mollusca; class Gastropoda; order Neogastropoda; family Conidae; genus Conus; species Conus betulinus. The sequence continues at coordinate 576,863 of JADBJO010000553.1, read as the reverse complement.
ACAAAAACGAAAGAAATGTTGATTGATTTTAGAAAGAATCCAAAAGCTGTACCACCACTTTTTATCAAAGGTGCTGAAGTAGAACGTGTTGAATCATACAAATATTTAGGAACTTTTATAGATAATAAGCTGAATTTTAAATCCCATGTTGAGTATGTCCACAAAAATGTCAAACCAGATTATATTGTCTTCGCAAGCTGCGATCATTTCATGTGAATACTGACATTCTTCGGACATTTTATTCATGCTTCTTGGAATCTGTTCTAACTTTCTCATTTATGTGTTGGTATGGTGGGTTGACTGTGAAGAGCAGAAATGTGCTTGAGAAAGTGGTGAACGTGGGAGGAAAAATCGTTGGTGAGAGACAAAAAAGTCTGAGTGAGCTATACAGGTGCCGTGTTGTTTGTAAAGCGAAGAAGATTACGTGTGACCAGACCCACGTTCTTGCAAATCAGTATGACCTTCTTCAGTCAGGACGAAGATATCGATCGGTTAAATGCAGAAGTGTCAGATTTAAACAAAGTTTTTTATTCCCCTGTCCATTGATTTCATGAACCGAGAAGATGTTTATTGAAATCCAAATTCCTCTATGAATGTATGTCATATGTGAGAAAATGGGTAATGTGGCTAAATTATTGTTTATTTGCTGTGAATGTGTGTGACCACAAATTAATTTCTGTGTGTGTGTGTGTGTGTGTGTGTGTGTGTGTGTGTGTGTGTGTGTGTGTGAGAGAGAGAGAGAGAGAGAGAGAGAGAGAGGGTGAGTGGGTGGAAGTGAATTTAATCCGAAAAGTTGCTGTATCACAGTCAACATTAAACTCTCCCTGAGTCCTGTCCATCGAAGACACCTTCCAACCCGACTAGTCACATCGAAGTGGGGGGCTCATCTAGGGTTGTTTAGCAGAGCTCACAGTTCGTATTTTCTAGGGGTATTCTACTGACATAAGAACGGAAATGAGATAAACTATGACGATTCAGTCTGGGTTGCAGTCCAGGAGAATCATTCGATCATTCCACACCCTTTTTGCGCCCAGTTTGAGGAGATAAGTGACTGTCGGTTCATCCTTCGTTTTCATTGTCTTGAATGTTGTTCGTCTTGTTGGAAGGAAACCAAAAAGAACCAAATGCGTAGTGTTTGTTATGCGGTTTGTTTGTTCTTCGGTTGGCAGCACAGTAGGCTAATTTTTCCTTTAATGCTATTTCAGTTTCCGCCTGCAGTCACCACACCTTTAAAGACTTTGTGCCAATTTGTTGTGTACGTTACATGTATATTCTACGTTATTTCTGATTGCAGTGTGATGGATGTATGTGTATAATAAATTCATTCTGGCGCCATATCCTGAGTTTGTTTGCTTTTCCTTATATGGAAGTTACTTTGTTTAGATTTCTGGAACATTTCCGTCTAAATCACCGAAGCTTAGACTGAAATCAAGGATTGAGGAGAATTTTCAGTTCTATCCGGTGTACAGGTGGTCACTTTTGTTACTGCACAATTAAAAAAAATAAAAGAAAAAGAAGGGATAAATAAGAAAAGAACGGTAAGTTACACGAGCTTGAAACACATGGCCTAGAGTGAATTTCTCCTAATGTAAGTCTTTCCTTTCATATGGATTACGCATTATTTTTTAGACTGATTTTTGTTGCTATATATGAATTCCTTTTCTTCCAAAAGAAGTAAATGAAATTAGTTTGAAGAGTTTTTTCCCCTCCTCCACCTACCACTGCGATAGCCATGCAGGTTCGATTCTTCACATTTTCTCGTGACATCATTGATATGTGCGTAAACGTTTACACAAATGCACACAGGAAATACTCAACAACACACGCGCGCACACACACATACACACACATACACACGTCATTGCAACATGGAGACTGTTGTTAAGATTGCAACATCACATTCGTAATTCCTATTTTTAATATACAGTTGACTCTAAAATGAATGAGCAGTTGTCGTGGGTATCATTAGTATCACCACAGTACTCTGTGAAATTCAGTTTGGAAAGAAAATGGAGAGGCGACGACAGAGTTCGAAGGCGACGTGTGGGCCCAGGCGATTTTCGGATCGTAGAAATGACCGTGATGGAAAGTCGCCTAAGGCCGGGAAGAATCCAGTTTTCACCAACATTTCTGGCTCGTGCAGCCAGTCTTGCACAGTTCAGGAACTTCCAGACGACGTATGGTTTATTATCTTTCGGTACTTGAGTCATGGAGCTCTGTGCAAGTTATGTCGTGTTTGCAAATGCTTCAGGCATTTGGCCTCTGCCGACTGTGTGTGGCTGCCACATGAAAAGGAGCGCGTGCTGATGCGGTCATTCGACTATCGGTAAGTAGTAAGAGGTGCTTGTCATAGTTCTAGCAAGTTTGGTTAGATTTGTGGTAGACTGATAACTGAGTTCAACGCCGCAAATACGAAGGTTACTTCAATGCTTACGTACTACTGCATCGTTATCCCGTGGCACAACAAGTTGATAGCACTATTTATTTTTGTCGCAGTGTCTCAATAGCGCCATGTGGTGATAGTACAGTTTTTCGTGTTTTTTTTTTTTTTCTTTTCTGTCAAATATATTGCATGACACTGCAACCCCCCCCCCCCCCCCCCCCCTTCCCCCCCCCCCCCCCCCGCAATGTTCCGATATTGCAGAGACACGGTGTCGACAGCAATGCTTTTTTTTTTTTGCCGACTTTCCAGACATGTCACTGTGCATGTTTCCGGCAGTGAGAGTATAAATTATTGACTTTTTTTTATTGACTGTTTAAGATCATACATGGTTTGGGTCTGCATGGACAGATCCCAGCTGATTCCTGCTCCAACCCGTCAACGTAGAGGACATGAACAGCAACTTAAACAACTACAGTCATCTAATATCACGATTTCATGGAAAGACGTTAAATAAATGACACACACACAAACAACTACAGTGCCAAACCTTGTATTGACAGGGGTCCTTTTACCCACATACTATAAAGTATAAAGGAGTGGAGCGCCCTGCCTGATACAGTAGTCGAGGCAAAGACTCTTGACACATTTGTGTCAAGAGCAAGAAAACTACATTGAAACTCTGCTGCTTTTTTTTTTTTTTTTTTTTTTTTTTTTTTGCTGCATCAACCCACATTCAAAAACGTCAGAATAGTCAACATGATGACTGAGAACGTCAACTGGATGATGATGATGATGATGACTTCACCTTCACTCCTGTTTCCTATCTTCTCCACCCTTCCCCCATGGATAGTTCTCTCGCATGATAGTTTGATGTGCTCACATGCATGCACTTACACTGACACACACACACAGTGATGTGTACACACACACACACACACACACACACACACACACATGCGCGTGCGTGCGCAAGAGAGAGAGAGAGAGAGAGAGAGAGAAAATTGTACATTAAGTGAGGATGAATGATAACAAGAATAAACCCACTAGTTCCATTCACACTAATTGAGTAATTCAACATATCCATGTCAGAACAGGGTTTTGGGTTGTTGTTTTTGTACTCCCAGTTCTTATAGAACAGGGAGTACTTTACAGTGGGAAAGGAGAAATGCTGTCTGTCTGTCTGTAAATGTGTCCGTGGTCAAGATGTGTTCCACTCGCTCCAGACAAAACTTCTGGGCCATTTTTCTGAAAATTTGTACGTATATGGGTCACGGATGATGCCTGATGTTTCATTTTACCACAATAGCCGTTACTAACGGCTATAACAGCCCCAATTGGTTTTTCTTCTTTATGGAATATCTCAGAAAGTACTTGGCCGATTTATAAGCAGTTTGGGTGATCTTGTGACAAATCAGAGACTCTTTCCATATGTAAGTGATGTAATGGAGAATGAAGATCTCTACGAAGAAGTGAAGCTCCAACAGCACAAGCACAGTCACAGCTGCTTGAAGCAACACGGGAAAGAGAAAGAGTGCAGATTCAAAATCCCCAAATTTCCAATGTCACAAACACAGGTTTTAAAACCTTTCAGTGGAGAGTTGGGAGTACGTTTATATATATGCTTTGCATCTTGTTTTTACTTATCAGGTACATAATTTGAAGAAAAAAAAATCATCTCAAAACAAAAGAAAAATGTGGATTGTTGCTGGCAAGTTAAACTGAACTGAAATCATTCAAAGTGCTTCTTTGTTTAAACTGAACTGAAATAATTCAGAATACTTAAATTTTGTTTGTTTGATTTTTCAACTTATGATAGTTTGGGCTCGTAATGTTCAAAACTAGATTTAGAAATCAACCTAATTTTGCTGGCTGGATCAGTTGATGTTGACCAGAATTTAAACTTATTAATAATATTATTATTATTTTAGTTCACAGATGGTGACTATTCTCTTTATCCAGGTGCATGTCCATAGAAAAGTCTTGATTTATTTGACCTTCACAGGTCTAGAGCAGTAAAAATAGAGTATACTCTGCCTCAACAGCAACTTCAGATTTTTTTCTTTGGCAGCATGCTTTGGAATAGACATGAATTTAGATTATTAGTTCTCTTGAATGGGAAGCTGCTTTCACAGCACTGCAGCAAATACTGTGAATGAGAAATCAGGCGCTTACAGTTACATGCTTGAGTGAAATAACTTTATCTGCATGTCCATGAAAGAAGATAACCAAGATAGTTTGATATTGTGATAAACGTTGGTTGCTGTGTATGACCTTGTGAATCATCGCGATCATGCTTATTTGATTGAAGAGGTTACTGTCATTTTCATACATGTGTAGTTGGTCCAGTGTTTGATGTCTGATGCTTAGAATTATATGAATTCTTGCAAACACACAGAAACAGACACAGTCACACACATGTACACACACACACACACACACACACACACACACACACATGCACACATGCATACACAAGCTCATGGCCTGAATAGCTCAGCTGGTAACTGTAAGGCGCCAGATTTGTGATTCTAGTGATCCTGGTTGCACACTTGCACTAGTTGCAGTTCAGATCGTTGCTGAGCTGTTTTGGTAGAACTTTCTAGATGGGAATTTTTCCTTAGAGTTAATATCATAACTTGGTTTCCTGATATGTTATAAGTCTTTTGATTGTTTGAATGAGACTATGAACCAAGGTTCCATGTATGGACACATGCATAACATCTTTCACACATGTGAAATCCCTTCAACAACTTTCTGAAGAGGAGGCCAGTCAGGCTGTTGATATGGATCATTGGATGACACATAAATAGATAATCTGATACTGTATGCACTGTATGCATCCTCCACAAAAAAGTCAAAAGAATGAGCAAAAAAATGTGAATCAGTGACTGATACTCAGTTGAATAACACAAGAAACAACTGAATGTAGTACATTTAAGGCACCTGTTCAGCTGGCTCAACCGAGGTATGGAGCCCATTGTTTTTATGATGCTGTGGACTTCAAAGTGCTTAGAGCACAAGCACTAGATAGTATATGAGTACTTTCAATGTAACAATGATCATAATAAAGCATGTACACATACATGCACGCATGCATGTGTGCATGTGCACGCACATGCATGCACACACACACACACACACACACACACACACACACACACACACACACACACACACACACACACACACTCACACATACACACACACACACACACACACACACACACACACACACACACACACACACACACATACACACACAGTGACACACACACACTTGAAGTGAAAAGAGAAGCTCCCAAAGACTTCGTTTTTATACCAGTTTTAACAGTAATGGTTGGATCTTGTTCATTCACAGTCAATAATAGCAAACACCACAGTTTTTAAATACATGATTTTTCAGTTGAAATAACATCCAGATTATTTGGGCATTGATGCAAAAATTAATTCATCTGCAATGGAAGAGTGATTGATCTCTGACTGTGGATATGGATAGATCATGTTTGACATCGTCCAATTGAAGCATAGTGCATCATCGTATATACATTCTTGTTTCATCAGACAGTCATTATCATACTGAAGTACTAGTTTTGTTTCATCAGATTGAAACATAGTGCATCATCATCTTGAAATACATACATGTCTTGTTTCAGGACCAGCAGAAGCCCAGGGAGTCTAAAAGAGCACTGCAGAGTGTCCTACAATTGGGAAAATGGTCACCGTCGTGAACACTGGCTACTAAGATACAAACACAGGTACTGTTTGAAAACCCTGTATTCATTTTTTGTGTTAACTGCCATGTGACTGAATGTATGCTCATAACCAGTTTCAGTTGGGATGGCGTTAATTTAAATTCGTATATATGTAAGGGTCTGGCAGATAGTTTTAGCATGAAAAAAAGGAAAAAATACCACAAACAAGCATAAAAAAAATCACCAACAAACCACTGGCATTTCATTAAGGAAAAGAAATTTTTGAAGAAAATTAAATCTGTTAATCAGTACTCTCTGTAATTCTCTCTCATTTCACTCATTCAGTCATGAATATAGATGCCTTTCCGCTCTTGTTATTACCGACCTACCTCAGCTGCCTTCCACTGTTTCCACCCCTGACCTTCTGTCTTGCCTAATGAAACACAGCTACACACACACACACACACACACACACACACACACACACACACACACACACACACACACACACACTGGGAATATGTAAAGAAAAAGTTAAGATTTACTACTATAATTGGGAATTATACCACATAGTGTTACTAGTCACTTAAGGCTTTAATTGAGCGGTTGATACAATTTTTTTTTTTTTACATGACTGAAAATACTTAAAGTTAAACATTTAAGTGTCTTCATTTTCTTCAGCTCATGATTTTTTTTTTCCCAGCTGAAAATATTTCCTGAATTATCTAGTTTCAGTTAATTCTATCCGTACATGTGGAGTACTCACGACAGCTTATGTACTATAATGTAGCATGTCTAACAGTTTGTTAAATTTTTTTGAATATATGAGGCCACTGACTTAGTTTGATCATCAACATTTTAAAAGATGAATTCTATTCTAATAGCTAAAAGTAGCTAAAGATTAGAAGAAAAAGGGTTTTATCTTTTTTTTTATGTGCTCTGTACTGACACTGTGGTGCCTTGTGATGGGCAATAGGTTGTGAATGGAGCATAATGCTGATGCTCATATGCAGGCAGTACACAGCGAAACTGAAAGGGTAAAAACCAAGTCAGTGGTATGCTGAGAATCGGGTGGAAGCGTTTGTTGTTTAGACTTCGAGTCCTTTTTTTTTTTCAGAGCTGGAGGGTTTTTTTTTTTTTTCAATGTTATGATTTAGGTCAGTGGCACTCAGCATTAGCTGCATGAATGAAAAAAAAAAGAAAGAAAAGAAAGACTTTACAGCCATTTGAACTGGACACATACTTATGGTTTTGCACAATAACAATGAAGCTTTGACAAAAATGTTAATCTCTGCATTATTGCGGCCATTTTGATTTTTTCGCCGAATATGAGAAGATAAGTGGTTTTTCGTTCAGGGTTTTCACTGTCCTAAATGTTATTTGTTTTTGCCTGAAGAAGACACAAGAGGCCGAAATGCATTGTGTTTTGTCCTGTACTTTGTTTGTCCGTGGCGATAACTCTCTCTGAGTCTCTCTAAATTTTACTTCATATTCTGCCCTCAGTCACTCCTTTTTGAAACTAACATTATCATACTGACTGATACCCTTTGTTGTGTTGTATTTCATGTCAGGTCTGGATTCTCTGTATGTACTTGTGAACGCTGTAAGCCACTACTCATTTTCATTGTCCTCACTTGCGGCCATTTTGATTTTGTGCTGAATATGAGAATAAGTGGTTTCTCATTCTTCATTTTCAGTGTCCTAAATGTTATTTGTTTTTGCATGAAGAAGACTCAAGAGGTCGAAATGCATTGTGTTTTGTCCTGTACTTTGTTTGTCAGTGTGCTTTCTAAATTCTGCATTCTTGCTTAAGCACCTGTTGCATTTTACTTTAAAACAAAAGATAATTCCAGTTGTTGAGCTTACAGTTTGTTTCTTGATTCTTCTCTGCAGAAATTAAATACGGGAAAAGAATGAAAGGTTGTGAACAAGGACAGGGAAAAAATATAGGAGCAAGATTATGTTCTGAACTACAGCAAGAATTCCTGCGACATAAAACATACGTTTAAAGTCACAGGAAAAACCTTCAGGCTGAGTAATTCAAAACCAGGGAGTGCTCTCCCCCTCTTTTTTTTTTTTTTTTTTCCCTTTGCAGGACAGGTTCATAGATCAGCCAGTCAATTAGGGCTGTACATAAGCTTGTTTGAATGAAGTGAAATGCTGATTGTGTTTGCCAGAGGACAGAAATTCTGCAGTGTTCCTTAACAACAACATACTTAAAAACTACTACTACTCTTGTCATAGTTCCTTTGAAAAAGAAAAAAGTAATGTTGTCAGTTCCTTAACAATAACATGCTTTAAAACGAGGATTCTTGTCAGAGACCCTTTGAAAAAAAAAAAAAAAAAAGGTGAAAGGTCATGTTGTAAAAATCAGCCTAAGTATTGATACGACATAGGGCAATGCCCAATGGACAGAGAGGGGTTAGATAGGGTTACCTGAGTTCTGACATTTTTGCATTGACCCCCCCCCCCCCCCCTCTCTCTCCCGGTCCCCCTTGTTTCCCTTCCTATTTCTTTACTTTTTTTTTTTCAAAGTTGGTGTGCTGGATTATATTCTTTATCTTGTTCCTTATCAGGGGCTGTCACAGCCACCAGGACCCTTGGTGTCAAATTCTGCCTCACCCACCTCACACTTACTTAAGTCCAATCCTGTTACACATAAACTATCATGATATCTGCTTCTAATATGAAATCGGATCTGCTGACTCATTGGCAACAACATGGTTCATACAACTGATGCTTTTTCTGTTGTGTTCTATAAAAATCTTGCTGAAAGTGGTTGTGGCAAGCTGCCCCAGCAAGCAAATCATTGGCCATCATTTTGACCTTGTTCTCAAAAACAAAACAAAACAAAACAAAATGTTTTTAAACTTTGATATCTGTCCTCCTGTTGTGTGTGTGTGTGTGTGTGTGTGTGTGTGTGTGTGTGTGTGTGTGTGTGTGTTTTTTGTAAGAAGATTGGCCTTGCTATGTAGTTCCTGTGAATTAAAAAAAAACAACAATAAATGGATATGTATGTATATATTTTTGTTGTTGTGATTGTTCATGCCACTTGATGTCATTACTGCATGCCACTCCTTCAAGCCATTTCACAGCCAGCCACAGCTAGGCTGGCGTTACCCTAGCACCAACAGTCCACAGGTGTAGCAGGTTGTCAGTTGGCAGCCCACCTGAGGAGAGGCGGCACAGCTGCAGTCACTTCAGTGGTGTTAAGTGATGTTTGGTCTTATCCAATATCACCCCCCCCCCCCCCCCCCAAAAAAAAAAAGAAAGTTCCCATAGCCTATTGCCTACAGAGGCAGTGAACTCCCAGAGGCCTAGAGCAAGGAGTGATGGAAGGTAGCTGGCCCATCCACCTGTTGCCTTAGCATTACCTGAATTGAGTCTGAACCAGGTAGGCGTTCATTGATGGCGGGACAGAGAGGGGTTTTCAAGCTGAAAAAATCCGACCCCACAAGTGGTTTGAATTCATGACCATCAGCTCCACAGGCAAACTCTTTAACCATGTGACTGTGGGCTGGGTTCCAACTGTGAAGGCCTTGCTAACAAAAATAATGTTTAGTTGTGGAGCCAGCATGAGTTAGTATCCCTGTGCATGCCTCTTCTTCTGTCCATTTGCAGTCCTATGAACGTGCAAGAAAATAATCATGACTTTTACCTGAACATGTCGTGAACGTTGATGTGAAGAGGAAACTTAAACTGAGGTCACCATGAGAGTAGGGTATGAAGGGCCGCACAAGTTGAGATTCAAAGAAATGTTTTAATGAGGATTGATGAGGATGAGGGCGATGTAGATGTTACTGTGGTGCTCCATTCTGGTCACAGAAGCAGTGGATTGACTCTGTGCAGACTGCTGCGTGGCTGCAGAGAAATGAGAATACATTGCTGGTGTCCAAAGCCAACGTCATCCAGCAGTTCACCATTCAGGGCAATGGATTTCTGCGGGAGAGTCCCAGAGCAACACTCCTGGGATTGTCGACTGATGTGACTCGATTCGTTGTCAAGAATGGCATCGTGGTCAGTGGCTGCAGGTCAGTCTCCATATGAGTCGTGGAGTCTTGAGGGCAAATTTTTTTTTTTTTTTTTTTTTTTTTTTAGGGGAGGGGGATCTTTTGTCTTTCTGTTTTAATGAAATGGACATTTTTGTAACTCAGAGAGAATGATTATTTTAAATTGATCTTTTAATAGATTTTGAAATAGCTTGTAAAGGAATAAATCAGATAATGAATAAGATTAAAGCAAAAGAGAAAAAGGAACTGTTAATGTTATGCATAAATGTATGTATACTCAGTGTGTGTGTGTGCAAGTGAGAGAGAGAGAGAGAGAGAGAGAGAGAGAGAGTGTGTGTGTGTGTGTGTGTGTGTGTGTACACCAAAATCAGCAGTATGCATTGAACTGCAAAGATTCAGGAAGGTTGCTGCTCTCATCATTATGTCACATATGAGCGTCCTTGCTGCTGGTGTTCCACATGTGGAAAATCGTTTTCTGGTTATTGACTGTAGAGTGACTCAGGAAAGAACACATGCGGCTCTGCAAGTCTCAAAATGACTCATCTGTCTCTGGGGAAGACGATACACACTTCTGGGACTGTTTTTATGTACAGGGAGACAGGAGCATTTAAAAGAAAAAAAGGAAATCTGAAATGAGACAGGGATTAGTAAACAGTAAATAGTAAAGAAGTCGGATGAATCTTGCTCCCATTATGAAATAATTATGTGCCTGTAACTGTAAACGATTGCTGCTTACAACATCTAATCACCTGCAGAAATGCCAACACAAAGCACCATGAATAAACAAGGAGACATCCCCCAAATAGGATGATCCAAGCTTGCACATATACCCTACACCTAACATATGTGCACAGCAACAGCAATTGGAGAAATGAACAAACACACAAATTACATAAACACAGATCGTTCATTTCTCCACTTGTTGGTGAATAAACATGTCAGGTGCAGGGTACATTTGCGAACTTGGAATGTCCTTTTTTAGGAATGTCACCTTGTTTGTTCTTTGTGCTCTGTGTTGGCATTTCTGCTAGGCGATTTGGTGTCATGAGCAGCAGTCATGTAGAGTTATGGGTGTTTAGTTATCTCATGATGGGAGCAAGAGTTGATTGGTCTGTGTGCTTTGTGTTGGCTTTTCTGCCAAGCACAGGGTGTATGAGCAAGTTTGGACTTACACCGCCACTGCCCCTCCCCTCTCACCCTTCCTCTATCCTCTACACACATGCACACACACACGCACACGCACACACACACAGAAGATATTCTTGTCTTGTACTAACTTGCATCACAAGAATTTCATGATTGATTGATCCAGGCATCAGAATCAATTTTGATGCTTGGAATAGGATAGGAGCAGTCTTGAGTTTCAGATGCACAGCACACACACAAAAAAACACATTGTCACCCAGCTCTGATAGTAGTGAGCTGGCTTACCTGGCTGTGATGCGTCAGATCTTTGATCCAGGGGGTGACTCAGTGTATCAGAATGCTGATTTAGATGCCAGTTTGCAAGGCTTTTTGCTTGACCATGCAGTGCATGGTTGCAGAGGAGGTGGCGTGTGTACCTGGGAAGCCTCATCAGGTGTGCAACTGCTGTACCACAAAGATGCTCACTACAGCGACTCTCAGTCTGTAGATGTCACTGATGATGTATCGTGTCTGGCTCCAGGGACAAAACTGTCAAGGTATCCATCATTTTTTCAAGGTATCCAGGGAAACAAGTTTGGATCGGTGGTCAGCTGCCAGTAGCACTTTTCATGTTGGTTGGAATGACTGAATCAAGTGTGTTTTAAATGTTAGAGCTGCCGCTTTTGTAGTTGTTGCTGTGTTGCTGTGTTCCATGATAGCTTTTAATCTGAGTAATTTTTGGCGTTCTTTTTTCTCGTTAGTGAGTGAGTGAGTGAGTGTGTGTGTATGTGTGTGTGTGTGTGAGTGTGTGTGTGTGTGTGTGTGTGTGTGTGTGTGTGTGTGTTGTGTGTGTGTGAGAGAGAGAGAGCAAGAGTGAGTGCAAGTGAGTGAGAGTGAGTGAAATAGAGCATATAAAGAACTAGAAGTGGGCTTACAAACCAGCTTGAACTTCAGAAAGTGGGATAGTTTTTTCTGGAAACCCACTTTTTTTTTTATCAAGAATCCTGTCTTTTCATAGAGACCCCAGTATATTATATTTTTTTCCTGTCAGATATGTTTGTAAAAATAGTCCACACCTTCTAAACAGTTGACATTTTTATTGAAATCATAAATGGATGACAGGTAGATTTCATACCAGAAAATTTGAGGTAAAACAGAAACTGGTGGACAGTGTTAGGGGTAGGATTAAGTATGGGTTAGGTTTGATTGCGTCCGTTTTTAGTGTTCTGTGTTGTCTCATCTTGGTTGTCACAATGATGGCACTATACCCACACCTCTCATTTCGGCTTACAGTCCATGGCCGCAGCCAGGCGTCTCCCGTTGCATCCTTAGCTCCAGAAATTCATAGGGAGCAGTGAGTGTCAAGTTGTCGCAAGGCAACCCACAAAGGAAATAACGCTTCAGTGTTCAGTCACATCAGGTGTGTTCAGTGGTGCCCCTTCTGTTTTTCATATGCAGGACACCACCAGCTTAGACACCTACTGATGATAACAGGTGCTTATTCATGTGCCAGCATAAGTGAGCCTCACACTCTAGAGGGCACCACAACATCTGTCAAACAGTTGTTTCTTCCATGAACTTGCCAGTATCTGCAGCCTCACCGAGGTGCTAGATATGGTAGAGGAAACCAAAACTGATGTCAGTTTGAGAGCAGGGCATGAAGAGCCACGGAAGAGGTGGCCTTTTACTTTTTTATGCAAGGCAGTGACGATAATGAAGATGATGCTGTAAGGTTCTGTTCCGGTCTGAGAGTGCATGACAGGGTTGTACTCTTATGTTTACTTACATGATATATCCTGTTGTCAAGAAGGCCTGAAGGATACAGACACCTGCAGTCTTGGTCAGGTTAACTTTTTAGCAAGGCTAGGGTTTTTTTTTCTATAGGTTAAAAATACGTTTGAAAAGCAAGTAACTCATTTTTAGGGGGCTATTTACATTTTGTTGCGTGTGTGTGTGTGTGTGTGTGTGTGTGTGTGTGTGTGTGTGTGTGTGTGTGTGTAGATGTGGGGGTGAAAAAACCTTATACAGGGTCTCGTGGAAATCTGGTTTTCGAGGAAAAGGATCGGCTATTATCATAAGCTACACTATGTATGTAGTTTCATTAAAAGAAATAACAGCAGCTAACAATGTTGTTGAAAGCTTGACAGTTTGCTGTACAGATACAGTTTCTGAGCTTTTGGTTGTGTAATGGAAGGTGCTGTCCCTGTTTCCTGAAGAAACCGAAAGAGAGAAGAAATGTTTCAACATTGGAGACAGGGTGTGGTCCTGTCTGCCTCTCCCAGTGGAAAGTGAGTTGTACCTTGATGAAATGTGTGGGAGTGTGACCCTGTAGTGGAGCCCAAGGTGATGGGGAAACTGGTTCGTGACGACTGTGAAATTGAACTCCTTAAATCCGTTCCTGTTTTTAGTTACGGCACCAGTGGAGAGGTTAGGCAACTCTTTCCTAGCAGGATTATTGCCTTATTCTAGTTGATGTGCGACATCTCTGTTGGGATGATGTGGATGCTGTACATGAAATACCATAGGTGGGAGATAGTCTCATTAGCTGCTTGCAACACATTTGCTTTTTCTTGCTTCCTGCAGTGATTAAGAAAACATGATATAAGAGAATTTTGAAACAAAAAACAAATAAAAAAAAAGAAAAGAATTTTTCTTAACAGTCAGGATTTTCTCAGTTCTGGTGTAACTAAATAATGGATTCCTTGCCTTGTGCAAGGGAAACAAATGATGAACCGCTTGAATTGAACAGTATTAGAAGTGATGTGAAAGGGGTTTAACACACAACTAAGACTGTTGGTTTGGTGATCTCCTATTTATGTTTTTATGTAAGAGTTGATTTCATCAAGACATGTAAAATATCTGATAAATTTGAGACATTCTTTTCATTTCATTATATGTTAAAACAAGGAATCAAGAGGGTAAAGTACATATTCAGCAAAGAGTACTAAAAAGCGTAAACATTGTTTTGGCACTACAGTCGTTTACCTCTTGAACTCAGAATTACCTGAACTTGAAATGGCACAATCTGCATACACATTAAAAAAATCTCTGGGACACATTAAGAAATTTTAGTGATACGTATTTTTTCACTTTGATGATTAATTTATAATCAGTGCGTGATGCAAATCACAAAATTCTCAATTTGTATTGAAAGATGGGGTATATATATATATATAGCTGGAAGGCTTAGGCTGGAGCTATTCCCTACATTACTGCAACTATTCCTACTACTACTGCTGTTACTGATTCTATCATTTTTAAAATTCCACTCAAATTGTAAGATGTCTTTCTGTATGGCGCTCACAATTTCATCTTGTGGATCTGGCAACAGCAGCTACAGAAACATTACTTTTGACAAAATTAAGATTTCATTATTGCTACATAGCCAATAGAATGTGCACACACACACACACATGCACACACACACACACACACACACACACACACACGCACACACTTTTCAGCATTTTAATATGTCTGTAAATTCTTACACAACATTAATTGTCACATATTTCTTTAAATCATTAGTAACCATGTCTTAAACTGTTATAGTTCCATAGCATGTGTAATTGAGGCATGCATCATATTTGACTTTTTTCTGCTACTTGACCAGACTGCATTGCTTTTTTATATTAGATTTTAGACCAGAGACTTTTTAGAATATTTCCATGTTTCTTATTACTTCCTTGAATGATTACTTGTTGCTCTCTTTCATTAGTTATGTATTTTAACTCTAGCACTTTACAAGATGAAACTGGGGATTATGATAAAACTGAACAATTAAGATATTATGACAGTTAAGATAAAACTGATGCAGTTTAATCACGTTGCAGATCTATTTTATTGTGCTTGAATTTCTAGAGGTGATATTAACAATTTATAGAGCTCATGTCAACTAACTGAGAAGCTGTTGATTTTTGTCTTTAAATGAAGATATGAAGATGTGGTAGAAATAATATAACTCCTTTGCTTCACACACACTCAATATACCATTTCAGGGCACGTCACAAAATTACATCATGACATACTTGCATTCAATCCTTCACTTGCACATGCTTCACGTGTGCAGTGCACATAACTCATATCATAGAAAATAGTCTAAACATACTCAGTCAACATATGATGAGCGAGCATTATGTATACTGCTTATTATGGAAGAAATGCGTTTTTAAGATGTATGTACTCAACACAGGTGAATGGTTTTTTCCTTGCAGCATCGTGGCTGTGGGCACTGCCTGCTATGTGTATCCGTCCATTGCCCTGTTAGACATCAGCAGGTACGGAAAGCAGTGAATGTAGATAGATATTTCCCAAATATTTTCATGTATGACATCAGACCTGTTTGCCCAGTACGATTTAAAAAAAAAGAAGAAAAATTCTAGAGATGAAGTCCTTGAGCAGTATTGTGCTTGCTGGGTGTAATCATACTAGGGGGG
This sequence comes from Conus betulinus, assembly GCA_016801955.1. NCBI lineage: Eukaryota > Metazoa > Mollusca > Gastropoda > Neogastropoda > Conidae > Conus > Conus betulinus. Next base: position 561,217 of record JADBJO010000553.1, on the reverse strand, counting down.
TTTGACCAATGAGTGACAGCTCTTGCTAATTTTTGTGTGTGATATTGTGTTAGACTGTGTGCCCTGAAATATTAAAGAAAAAAAAAACAAAACAAAAAAGAAACAAAAAAAGGCATGACAACGAATTTGTATCTAAGCTTGCTGATGAGTCAGGTTTAGAAAGTGATCTGCGTTCAAAAAGAAAAAAAAATAGTTAAAAAAAAACTATTTTCATTGTAGATTATGCAAGATAAGGTGGTTATCACCAGGTAGAAGCCTCCAGTGTGGTGGCAGGTGAGAAGGAAACAAATGCTTTCCCCCCCCCCGGTTTTTGCTTTTACACAAATTTAGAAGTTTGTACATATTGTTTGTAGAAAATATGATCACTTTTGTTGAAAAGTACACCAGAAACAGTTACAGGGTAAACAGGTCTGTAAATTAGTGTAATGTATGTGAAAATGATTATAAGCAAGCAAGGGCGCATACATTGATGCAAAATGTACACAAGCATACGGATGGAGGCACATGTACACATACACACACACACACCTCAGTACAACAGAAACACACACATGCATGTACGCACGGATGCACACACGCAGTACAACACACGCACCCCACAACTTGGTAGAATGCACACACACACACACACACACACACACACACACACACACAAATCGACAAGATTGGCATGATTCTCTTTCCTCCAACCCAGATTAGCTGAATTATCATCCTGAAACATGTGGAGCAAACTACATTGGTCTTCTTACATCCTTTGAACATCGTCGTGCTATCTGCTTACTAAGATGCAGTAAACTACCTTTGAACAGCATTGCTTACTTGGGAACCCTAACAACCCAAACTGTAGCCAGTGTGATGGAAATGTGTGACAGAAGTTCTATGCCATTTGTTACTAGTTTGTCCAAAGTACTCCTCTCTGCGTAGAAAATATATTCCCATCTATTATTACAGATTCCCTTCAAGCTTAAAGGTTCAGTTGCTGTGCTCAAATCCCTCTGAAAAATTAATTAAGTTAATAATTTATGTGGTAGAAAGTTTGAAGATAAGAAATTAAACAATCAGCATATATAAGTATGAATATTTCTTGTTCCTTGATCAAAGTGGGTACATATTTTAACACGGTCAATACCATGACTGCTTTATGGTTGCTTATGCCTACTTTTTGTTCACATGGGTCTTATGGCCTTGTGAAAACTGAATAAAATATTTGTATTTGTGCACGCACACACACACACATGTACACACGCAAACACACACTCACAACTTTGTATAACATGCACACACAAACACAACTCTGTACAACTTGTACACCCACACACACAGACACACACACACAGACACACACACACACACACAGACACACACACACACGCACGCACGCACACGCACGCATGCATGCGCGCACGCGCGCGCGCGCGCACACACACACACACACACACTCGCAGAGGTTCTTGAGCATGGGTGCTGACATCATGCAAGTTACGTTAAAGATCAAGTTTTTGTTTCAGTGGGGAGTTTTTGGGTCATATGGGAGACGAACACAAACGGGGGTCTGGAGTTTTGGACATGAAGTTTGAATCCCCCAACATCCTCCTAACCTGTGGTCATGACACATACCTTCGGATGTGGGATCTGCGCACTCGTACCTGGTTAGTGGTCTGTGTATATGTGATAGACTGAAACTGCTGAGTGTGGTGTGCGTGTGTGTGTTTGTGTGTGTGTGTGTGTGTGTGTGTGTACTGTTCCATCTTGTGCCACCTCAGTGACATTGCACCCACACTGCTTATTTGGATCCCTCGTTCACTGTCATAACCCGGCCTGGCCCGCCATAGCCCTGGCACCGGCAGTCCCAAAGGGAGTAGTCACTGTCAAGGCATCAAGAGGCAACTCGCTGGAGGAGACACTGCACTGCTGCTGAGTCACTTTGGTGGTGTTCAGTGGTGCCTGTTCTGCTCAAACATATGCAGGACACCACCTGCTAAGCCCCTTTCTGACGACAACAGTTGTTTAAAAGTGGTGTTTTTTGACTAATCACATTTGGTAGGGTGTAAAGGATGGTCGGTACTTAAGAATGTTTTCAAGTCCCCAGGTTTGACTTCTCTGAAACACCACTTTTTGTAGATTCAGAACCGTATGTCTCTTACAGTGTCATGGGGAAAAAAATCTTTTTTTTTTCTTTGAAGTTTTCACATAAATGCTGCAACGTGCATATGGCTGTTCTGCTCATTTGCATGTGTGTGTGTGTGTGTGTGGGACTTAACACTGTTTGAACATCTGGCTCTCTCTTTTCCCATGTAAAATTTGTTTTTATGCAACCAGCATGATACACCTTTGCCCTTAGGTGCAATGCCAATATGTGTGAGGACAAGGTTGACTGGGTATTGTTTTTTATTGTGTAGTGTGACCATCTGTGAGGACAGGTTTAACTGTATTATCTTATCGTTGAATGTAATCAGACAGGAGAATAAATTTGACTTTGAGGTGTAGTATTGTACAAATGGTAACATAGAGAAATAGCCTTGACCTGTTTGACTTTGTTTTTTTATTGTTCAGTGTGAACCTGTGGGCAGACAAACTGGACCAAGTTCAGTGTGAACAAAGTACTAAGACAAGTTTGACTGTGTTCTTTATTGTTCAGTGTCAACATGTGGGAAGACAAGTTTGACTCGGCAGTGTACTGCCTGCAGTCGGATGGTCAGAACACCATGATGACCGGCACTGCCCGCCACGGGGTGGTCAGGCTCTGGGACAAACGCCAGCAACAGGATGTGCAGGTAAGACACTGGGAATGGGTTTTCCCTGGTTTTGCATTTATGTGTGGTTGAGAGTGGTGAACAACTGCAGTGTAGAGGAAAAGTGATGTTTAGTGTACTGCGCTGTGGTGTTCTCACAGATGTCCAGGTGCACTGTTTGGGCATGTACATTGAGCCTGCCCTGGAGTTTAGGGACCCCCCATTCGAAACACAGTAGATACTTTCCATTTGAAAGACAACTATGTTCCAATGATGTTTTTTTTTTTTTTCTGAATTAATTGAAATGTACAAAATTTAGTGTTTATTCAATATTCATAGAATATTTAGGTATTTTCTACTTAATAGAAAGGACACGTTCGAAGTCAGTGTCAAAAGGAGAGAGCCTTAACTCCAGATTGCCTATATATGTGCATGTGTCTATGTGCATATAGATTCATAAAAATGCAGTAGTTAAGAAATTGTACAATGATATGCCAGTGTCAACAAACACACAACCTTCATGCATATATTGCCCACTTTCATCCCCTGTGTTCTTGCCCCGACGGCCTGGTTGTAGGAAAGTGGCAGCTTGGTAGCCACCAGGCGTTGTTCATGACAAGTCTTTGAACCTTGGACTGCTGAAACAGTTTTCTGTTCATGACATTGTCATGTCATGGAAAAAAGCCATTTCATTCAGGTAGCTTCTCTCATTTCAATGTGGAGAGGGTATTTTCAGCCCGATTGTGAAATTGTAAAGGGTAAAAACAGGATAACCTGCCCCTGGAGTGAGCAGTACGTGAGCGTGGATTTTGTGTTCATTTTCTTCAGATTTTCATTTCTACCTCCAGGACCCAGTATGTATCTATTTTTAGGATCTGTATTGTCAAATGATTTAATTTCCTGGTTCCATGAAACAGCTGGTTGATTTGATTTCCTAGTTCCATGAAGCAACGCCAGCTGTACTTTTTTCTCCAAATTGCTCTTGGACAAGAAGTTCGTTGGTGAACCATCCATATATATACGGCAAGATGAAATTAGGAGGAGCAGGAATAACAGGAATAACCCCTATGAAAGTTTTGGGAGGTCTTTTCCTTGTGTTGACGGCGGGCACAGACATTACAGAATTTGCTTTCTTTTGAATAATGTTGAATCTGCCTTTTCTGTCAGTGTACTGTCTGAGTATGTATATGAGTTTGGCTGTTTTCAGTGAAACTGACTAGTCATCAGATTCGTTGAACAGACATACATGAATACAGCACATCTGTTTCTATACCTGGTAATGAGATGAAAAATCTGAAGAAAATCAACACAAAATTGTAGTGTACACATTAATCACTGGATGGGTAAGCTGTGTTGCCTTCATCCTTTCTGCTCTCTTTTCTTTTTTTTTTTTTTTTTTTTTTTTTGCAGGTTTTCTATCTCTTAAGATGACTTGGCATTTATGGCACTTTGATTTCTTTTTCTTTTTTTTCTGATTTTTTTTTTTTTTTTTTGTAATGTAATTTGAAAACTATTTTATCCCTATAAAGAGGTTGATGATATGATTTCTTGGAAGTGTATGATAGTGCATGATTCTTGCAAAGATGACTTTGTTGAATGAAATAGGTAGTTTTTGTTGCTGACTGCACCTGAACTCCAATAAAAAAAAAATGATGGGATGCTGCTGCAAAAACCTAGCAAACACTACAGTTTCTGGGCTTACCCTTTGCTCAGTATTGATATGCCAACAGCATTCATTAGCTGTCTGCGTCGCTCACTCATACCACACAGTATCAAAGTCTAAGACTTGTCTTTCATTTTTGTTCTTGTAGATTTAATACACTTGTCACACTGAACCCACAGTTCAAGTATTTCAAAGGCAGAACCTCATGTGTGCATTGAAAATGAAAGCAGCGAATTTGAGCTCCAAGTGTGAAAAACATGCAAAATCTGCTTCAAGGGGAACATGTGAATTTTTTTTCATGCAATTGACATGTGAATACACAGATGAAAGGGGTTAATTAATTCATGGAATCCGGCTTTAATAGAAAATCTTATTGAAAGAAGGCTATCATATGGATGATTGATACATTGGGTTTTGTTTTGCTGTGTGTCACATACGCAGTCCAGGCAGATATTTTGCATCAGCTGGCATGTTCCATTGTGGGCACTTTGGTCAGATTGAATAGAATGTGCATGAATGTTCTTGGACCCTTATGAATGATGATTACTATAACATAGCTGGCTTCTAATGGAAGAATGACACAGGTCAATTTTCAGGACCATTCCATGACTGCTCTCAGCTGTCCTACATTGTTCCCTCCCTTCAAATGTGCAGGCTACTTGCTGTTCATGTGAATTGTTCATCCAGGCTACGTATGCATAGCACAAAAGAAAGTAAATTGTGTGGGAACATCATGCATTTCAAGCAGTCAAGATTTCAAATTTGTTCTGTGAACGTTTCATGTGCAAGCAAGACCTGTTACTGATGTCTAGATGGTTGGGTTGCAGTTCTTTTACAACGGGGACCAGAACAGTCCAGTCTACTCACTGGCGGCCAGCTACAACCACATGTACCTTGCCCTGGACCTGGGGCTGGACTTTGTCGACTTCTCCATTCGTTGAAGGACGCTTCACTTGGCCTCTTGGGACCGTCCGTTTCACTGGGAGCAAGGACAGCACAGAGTGTGATGCTTCTATGTCTTTTGGGTTTCAGCGACTGCTGCAGTGGCACGTTTCTTGAGCCACATCATACATTGATTCTGAAGCAACGACTCAAAGCAATTTTTTTTTTTTTTTTTTTTTTTTTTTTTTTTTAGCGATAGAATGCTGTGAGCTTTATGCTGGACGAAGCACATGCAGAAAATGGCTGTCACCATGTCCCCTCCCTCCATCAGATTCTGCTTGTCAGTTCATTCTGTCTCATTAAAGCATTTTTCTGAGGGTGGTGGAACTGCTGCTAATAATCAAGTTGCTTGCGTTTGTACGGGCTGAAATATCATGCAGACAGGCACGCCACATGCATTGATGGAAGCAGTCTTCCTCCTGTTCAGAAGTGTTTGATAAGGGCAGAAAACTGAACATTTTAAAAATTTTGTATCTCGCACTGATGAATTGGGTGAGGAGAAGAAAAACCAAAAACAAATTTAACAAAGAAAAATGAAAAAAAAAAAAAAAAAGAAAAAAGTACAAAAGGAATACTAGTTTGATTTTATTGATATTTTAAAAAGAACATGATTTTATGGCTAAAAAGGTAATGAGTTACAAAAACAAATTAAGAAAAAAAAAGAAAAAAGGAATGAAAAAGTACAAAAGGAATATTAGTTTAATTTTGTTGATAATCTAAAAAGAACAGGATTTTATGGCTAAAAAGATAATGAATACTGGTTTGGAGTTTAAAAGTATTTGATTTTATCACAGGTAACAGAATAAATATGAGGATCAGTACATATTACAAATGCTGTACAATCACACCATCATATGTTTTAAATGTGTTAAACAATCAGATTCATTTTTTTTTTTTTATTCTGACATTTACTTCTAGCTGATACCTTAATGTTTGATTTACAGCACCATAAGAATAGAGCTGACATGCAGATGGTCAGGTGATCAGCAAAGCATGTTTTATCCTCAGTTTTAGATGACTTGCTTTGATGCAGATTAGACAGAAAACTTTTAAAGGGACAAAAAAAAAAAACCCTTTGAATTTGTACATACCTATAAAACATCAGAAAATTGCAACAGAATGTGGAAAGAGGATTTTCTGTCTTTTTTTTTTTTTTTTTTTTTTTTTGCTGTCTTATTTTGTATGTATGCTCAGTGGCATTTTTGTCATGCCGGTTATTCTGCCTTGCCTATCCATAACTGCACCAAGGACGTTTCTGTCACAGCCCCAGTTCCACAGTTCACAGGGAGCGGTCAAAATCAGATCGTCATGAGCAGCCGTAGAAGAGACACTATACTGTTGCCAAATGACTTATGTGGTGGGACCAGTGATTTGACATATGCAGGTGCTATCAGCAGGACCAGCTACAAGCCTCTCACAGCCTCTCCCCCTCGCACCCTTTCCCCACTCCATCGCTGACATTAATTGTTTGAAAACAAAACAGTGCAAGTTTAGAGTGTGTATTAGGAAAAAGCTTGTGAAATGCTTCTGTTATTTTTGTTGTCATTGAATACAACAGGAAAATGCTGTGAAAAATTCACTTATGTTCATAATTTTCTCAATTTTGCAGCATAATTACTTGTAAAATGAAATTGCTTGGTTTGTTATATAATTGTAGTAATGATGGAGAACTGCATCTAAGACAGTGTATTGTTGATACTTATCTATCATAATATACAGCCATTGCTGCTGAAGAAGAAAAAAAAAAGACAACAGGATGCTGTGTGGGACTTGTATTGATATGTATATGTATGTATAACCTTTAAAATGGAGTGAAAATAGCTTTCAAGACTGTTTGCAATCAGAACAATACCTTTTCACTGGAGTGAAAATAACTTTCAAGACAAAATATGATGGAAACATACATTACTGGTTAAAAAAAAAAAGACATCATAATGATTTGAAACCTTGTGTTGGTGGGCATTTGCTTACTGACTGTTGTTTCCACATGTTTATAAAGTAGTGTGCAAGGGTGCAGAGAGAGAGAGAGAGGAAGGAGAGAGAGAGCGAGAGCGAGCGCAATAGAAAGAGAATAGTGGCAGGCTTGAAGAGAGAGGAGTGAGGGATGGACAGAGATGGTATTCAGAACACTCATGTTTGATTCCTAATTTAATGGCCGTTTCATTATTTTGCAGTGCTGTTACAGAATAGATGACTCTGTCAAACATCAGATATGATTTCACTTATCTGGATGGAAATCTACATATTTGACATTTATTTTTTTTCTAGACTTGCCTGATTAAGGGAGTCCCTGAATCCTTTACAGACTTCACATGGTGGCAATACAAGATCTACCTGTGGAATGTCAGCTACATGTTGCTCAGGTTTAACCTTATGAATCAAAACGTGAATTGTGCAGAACAATAAACTGTGCAGTTACCCCTAAATGTCTCTGATGTCGTTATGTCAGCACATGACACAGTGACTACTTCAATGAACAAGCTGGTTCTAGTTTTGATGTCTGTTTCTGTGCGTTTTGCTTCAAGATTTTTGTTGCGGTTAGTCACAAAGCAGGAGACAGAAATGAAGCTTGTTCCTATTCTAACAAATACATACAAATGATTAGGTCATTGTTACATGGTTGTCATGACATTCTACGAATAGGTAACACATATATGGTACACGTGAATTTTGCATTTTCCTTTGCATGGTCAGCCAGATCTTTAAAGATGTTACCTGTGCAGAAAAGCTGAAAACATTCCATGGCTGAAAAACTGACCCGTCCATAACCGGTATTGGTCTGTCTTCCTATGTGTACAGGCCAGTCAAGCTGATCAGTAGGTGGCAGAAAGCAATTTCCATCTGTCAAACTGCTGGACATAAGTGGTAGAAATAATTGTACATTTTCATTAAGAAAATCATCTCCATCATCATTGTCATTGTCTTGATGAATAATTGCTTGAAAATTAGCCCTCTCTTTTTCAGCGAGTTGTGGTTAGTCAGTGTTGTCATAGATATTGATATGAAAAAAAATTTCATCAGAATATTGATCCACGAACTCAGCCTCCATTTTGCCTTAAAAAATGAGAGAAAACAAACATGTCTAACTTATTCATCCAGAAATCGTTAATTTTGATTTTCATCCCGAGTAGAATTATGTAATCTCATTCTCCAGAGCAAGGAAGTTTCAAGTGGTTGAAGCTGAAATTGGGAGAGGTCAGACTTAGAATCTGTGAAATTTTATTTCTGAATGGATTGTTAAATTTGACATTTCGGTTGTAAAGTGGTTACTGAAGTATCTAAAGTGTAAACTGAAAAGAAAACGCAAAAAAAAAAAAAAACATAGTCACAACCAAATCCTTTGACAATCACTTTTTCAGCAGCATTATTCACCCCAGGAAAAAGTTCTGCAGCCCCAGAACTCAAGAAGCCACCATTTTCAGTCAGCATCAAAAAGACATCCCCCCCTCCCCATCCCATTATCTGATTCATCACACTTGCATACTTACGGTAAAATGTCACTCATGAGCATCAGCAGCCATCAAATTTCAGTGTCTTGCCTTCGCGTTTTCCATTCAACACGAGCTGACATGAATGTGGGAAGTAATAAGATTTGCATCCCTTTGTGTAAAGGGAGATCAGCTAAGTAGACCAGTGTAGGGCCACAGAACCAAAAACAGAATTAAGACACAAGTTCCTTTTGCTGCAGTATCTTTTTAGTACATACCTGTGTCATTAGGAACTCATGATGTGGGATACAGTGTGTTAAAGGAAGAAAGAAGCCAGTTGCTTTCCCGAGGAAAGAGAAAGATGTGGATGTGCTTGTTTTGCCTAAACGGGCCAGTGTATCCAAAACTGACCAGAAGGGGCAGGATCTCCTTAGCAAGATCCTGTTGATGTGTTGAAGCCAGCTAGTTCCTAGTGGTGCCAACAGTCAACACTGAGGACACGGATGATTTTACCTCCAGATCAGTCTGTGGGGCCAAGGGATAAATAGTTGGAGATGGGAAAGGTTACTGCCAGTCTACAAGTATCGTGAAGATCAAACAGGTAGCATAACTCTTGCTCCCATGATGAGATTAGTTCATGTAAATAACTCTAAACAAATGCTGCTGACAACAGCTGATCGCCTGGCACGAAACGCGCCAACACAAAGCGCATGGAACAAACAAGAAAGCATCCCCAAAATGTGTGTTCCAAGCCTTGCCCGTATGTCCTGCACCTTACACGTATACACAGCCGTAACAACTGGAGAAAGTAACAAACACAAATTAAGGTTTATTCAAGACTAACACAGCCTTTTTGATCCTGATTTTGATCACAGAACACTCGGACGAAGAAAAACAAATACAGGTAACCTTGGTTTGATTGATGCGAAAGGGAACTGATGATGAAACGGGGAACAGTAAACAATAAGCATCAAAGAAGTAGGGTGAGGCAGGGAAAACAAACAAATGCTGCTTACAACATCAAATTGCCTAGCACAAATGCGAACACATGGCGCACACAACAAAGAGAGCGACAACCTCAAAGAAGGATGTTCCAAACTCGACCCATGTCTTATCTGGACGCAATACACAGCAACTGGAGAAATGAACAAAAAAAATCAACATTTATTCAAAACTGACATAGCCTTTTTGATCTTGAACATATGAAATGGTAGAACAGAAACAAATAGTAGTGACCTCGGTTGTGATTGCTGTGAAATGAAATCTATGATGAGGCAGGGAACACTAAACAGTGAATCACAAAGAAGTAGGATAACTCTTGCTCCCAACATGTGTGTTGTTTACTGTTTTTACTCTTCCCTGCTTCCTAATCCGCTCTGAAGAATAGTGAATATAGATGGTTATGGGTAACTGACGAGCTAACAATGTGTGTGTGTGTGTGATGTTCTGGATATTGTTACTTTTAAGTTGCAAGACTTCAAAACTCAAATGTGATAAATTACAGTGATTAAATGAAGTGTTATCTTGGGTCTTGATATATTTTTTTTTTCATTTCTTTTCTCTTTTTTTAGCACACTTTTTTTTTTTTTCGGGGGATACTGGTATTGTTTTCTGCATATGATCAATTTATGGTGAGACAGGGAGGGAAGACATTGTACATTTTCTGCATAATGGTCAAGTCAGCTGTGTGTATGCTCATGCAAGCTTGGAGGAGCTGGGAAAAAGAGAGAGAGAATGAACGAGACAGACTGGTAATGAGAATGTATTTATGGCATGTTTGAGCATTTGTATGACTGAAAATGGCATTAAATGAAAGTGTTTTGCCATCTAAAATTTGTTCATTCCGATCTTTCTGTTTGTGTGTATGCGTGTGCATGTGTGTGTGTGCGTGTATGTGTGCGTGTGTGTGTGTGAGTGTGTGTGTGTGTGTGTGTTTGTCAGGCAAATTTAGGAGAAAATCAACTATGACATGAAAGAAAACTACGTAGGCAGCACAAAAATATAGAAGGCACTGCTGAAGGGCATCATGGTCTCCCCAGATAAAACCATCCCAATTTTACTCGGAGAAACGTGCTATTGCCATGTTACAGTATGCTGTATATGTGTACAGTGCACTATGTACACAGCTGAACTCTAGTAGGGGAGAATCACCAACTGTGATGAATACTACTGTTGTTCCTCAGAATGGGCGACAGAATCTGCCGTTCCCAGATCATTGCCAGGCCAGCGTTTGCTTCCTTGAGAATTCTGTTTAGTGCTAATCATACCAGGAGATTAATTCTGTGGAATAAATACATTCTGGGATGAAATAAGTGAAACAATTTCTCTGTCTTTCTGACAATCTAGCAAAAATATTAGAAAAAATGAATAACGGAAGAAAGGAAAAGGTGTGTGTGTGTGTGAAGTAATGAAAGAGGGCGTTAAAGTACGCATGAATAGCCCTTCACGATGATATGATGATGTTTGAACCGTCAGATTATGTCTTGTGAAGAAAAGCCTTGCCTAGCATCTACATTTCGTGTTCACGTGCCTTTTGCCTTCATTGAACAATGGAATTCATCTCTCTCTCTCTCCCCCCCCCCCCCCCCCCCCCCCCCCCCACACACACACACACACACACTTACACTCAAACACACATAAGCACATACACGTTAACTGAAAACCACGAAACCCATCTAAGAACATGTGGATATGAAATGTGCTACAAGTACTTTTCATAAATTGCAAGGGAAACAATTCTCCATCATTTTTGTTTCTTGTAAAAGAAATGGTGACGGTGATTTCCCTTCACTGGTAACGGGTCAAGTGATCTCAAAATGAAGTGTACCACATGTGTGTGTGTGTGTGAGAGAGAGAGAGAGAAAGAGAGAGAGAAATTTGATTGTTTAATGAAGGGCAAAACGTACGTAAGCAGAAAGCATATTTACACCTGAAAGCATAATTACACGGGGCTGGTTGGGACAAAAAATGATAGCTTAAACACAACAAAACAATCTTTTGCATAACAAAGATGCTAAAGTGTGACAGATAACAGCGACAACAAACTCAGAACATTTTGGAAAAAAAAAAAACGTGTAGCACAACAAATATTAATTCATATGCATGGAATGTTTAGATCTATGCATGCGAGAAAAAGAGGAAAGAGCGAACGTTAGTGAGGGGGAAACGAGATCAGCAAATGACGACTTACAGGGACACACACACACACATTCACACACCAGAGAGAGAGAGACAGAGGCGGAGGGGGGGGGGGGGGGGGGGGGGGGGGGTGGCAGGAACCATAGCATCGGGTTCCCACCCCGTTTTACGCTGACTAGTCCTAAGCTACCCAGTACATTTTACACAGAATCACACTTAACGGTTGTGAATCGCCGGAGAGGCGCAACTCGCGAGTGGCAAGCCATCGGGTGCGGAACGTGCCTGTAGCCCGGTCAATATCATTTGTAAAGTTAGCACGATCTCTCACCTCACTTTTTTTTTTATGTGTGTGTGACTGTGCGCCCCCTGCCACCAAGACCTAGATTTTGGCGGGTGGCAGGGCGTGGGACGGACAGCGGTAGTTGTCATGTCACTGGGTTGTATGTGAGTGAAATAGAAAACATTGCGCGAACGCTCAGGTCATACAGAAAACACACACACACACACACACACACACACACACACACACACACACGCACGCGCGCAAGCACACACACGCGCGCGCGCGCACACACACACACACGAACTGTCTCTCTCGTGTGCATGCACACTGATGTGAACACACACACACACACACACACACACACACACACACACACACACACTGGCGAACTCACACAAAGAAAACACACGTTTGTGCGTGCCTCTCTCTCTCTCTCTCTCTCTCTCTCTCTCTCGTGTGCGTGCACACTGATGGAAAGCACACACACACACACACACACACACACACACACACACACACACACACACACACACACGAACCGTGTCTCTCGTGTGCATGCACACTGATGTGAACACACACACACACACACACACACACACACACACACACACACACACACACACACACTGGCGAACTCGCACAAGCAAAACACATGCTTGTACGTGCGCGCGCTTATGTTCACAACTGCACCCGCGCGCGCGCGGGTTTACTCACTTGTACACCATATTAAAATTCGCTTTTTGCTCCTCCTCGATCAGATCCAGGTGAAACTCACTCACTCACTCCAGCCGTTTCTGCCGTTGTCTTTGAGGCTCTGGTACCCTGCTCCCCAGACCCAGAGCTCTTTCATGGGATCATAAGATGATGAGCCTACAACAACCTTCCCGCCCCCACCCCATCCCCCACCCCCCCTAGCCCTCCCCCCACCCACCCCCTACCCCCGCCCTTTCTTCAACCTCAGTGGCAGGGACCTTTACTTGGAGGCCGGTGTCGTATAGAATCTGGGAACCGTGATATCTGAGAACGCGTTCCCAGATTTACCGCGATATCTGGGAACGCGTTCCTAGATTTCCTGAACTTCCAATCCTGAATCTGGGAACGGGTTCCCAGATATCACGGTAAATCTGGGAACGCGTGCGAAAAAAAATAAAATGACAAGAAGGCCAAAGATCTCAACTGCACCTAAATAAATTGTTTCCTACCTTATCTCGAAAATCCATTCTTTTTCGTCTTCTTTCTGCCCTTCTGAGCTCTGACAGACCACGTTCCGAGATATCACGGGCCTTCCCAGGTATCACAGTACATTTTGGGAACGCGTTCCCAAAAAACTCTGTGATACCTGGGAAGCCTTCCTAGATTCACGCGACACCGGATTCTCTCAAGCTGCCGGCTAAGCTCACATACTTTCGGTTTTGTAGATGTCAGCTTCTCCCGTTCTGCTTTCAGTTAAATACACAAACACGCATTTACCCCAAAATGATTGCTTGTAAAAGAAAGAAAAGAATGAAAGAAAAGAAAGGGGGGGGGGGGGGGGGGGGGGGGGGGGATCCCATAGTCAAGCCTGAGTGAAATACACAGACAGCACTTCAAGCCAAGTCTCTGTCTGTCTGTCTGCCCCCCCCCCCCCTCTCTCTCTCTCTCTCTCTTTCATAGACCAGCTTGAGTGAAATACATACAGCACTTTAAGCCGAATCTCTGTCTGTCTGTCTGTCTGTCTGTGTCTGCCTGTCTCTCTCCGTCTCTCTCCAAGACCAATGAGGGAAAACAAACGTTTTCGGATGCTTCTAGAGAGAAAAAAAAATCATCGTTGTATTTCAGATGAAAAGTTGTGTGACATGTACCCAAATCCCTCGGTAAGACATACACAATAGCTGATGGAGAGTACACATCCCAAAGAGCAGAACTCCTGCGACATCAACTGTTTCAGACCAACAACACCTGTGCACTTTGAGCGGACACACGTAGATGAGTCAGTCCAGTAAGGAGTAAGTAATGGCCGTTTAGAACATGCCAATAAATTATGATTTGCGTTCCTGTGTGTTCTGACTCAGAGTCTAATGAAATTTACCTGAGGGAAAATTTTCGGCCTGCTACTGCTGGTCTTCATTAGCCCAGACTGACTGGTAGTTGTGGTGGGTGTTGGTGTCTTCTGAGTTATCATCTCTGGTTGGTGTTCAGCACACACTTGTAAATGGGGGGGCAGGTCATTGCCACAGTCTCTGTTCAAGCTTGGGACTCGGGAGGTAAGGGTGTGACATCAGCCAGCTCAAGCCACAGACTGGCAGAGAACGGAGAGTCCAGGAGAGGCAGTGCAGGTGGCAAACGAAACCACAAGATCAGGAAAACTACAGGACACACACGAACCAACGGCCAGGGACTAGGATCAACAGAAACGAAAATCGAGATGGTCAAAGGCAACGAGAGAAAGGAGAGGAAAAAAAGAGAAAAGAATAAAGAAAAAAGGTAATGCAGGAGTGAAGAAGCAAAGGGATGCAAAGAGAATCCAGTGAAAAAAAAAAAGATCTTTGACAAACCAAAATAAAGCAAAGCTAAACAACATGTCTTCAGTATACTAGGTATTCTAGAATGAACAGATTTGAGTCATTCCGAATGTGCCAAACCTTTTTCTTCTTCTTTCTTTCTTTTTTTTTTTTTTTTTTGTCCGATTATACTCATTGTCAGCAAAATTACGATAAAAGTCAAACATAGAACACGGAGTTTCTGTAAACAAGGCAAATTACAAATAAATACAAACACACTGCAATGTTAAAATACACACTACCATCAGACGATATATTTCAACATACGTTTTGTTGTTCACACGTCACAAAAATAAATCTAGTTGCAAAGTGAGACGACTGCAGGCGGAAATCTAAACAAATCTTAAAATAAATGTCAGCTAACCGCCCAGAGAAACGTGGACAAACGAATTTTCGTTATTTTATTCGTTTTTGTCTCACCTGAAGAAGACCTAACAGGTCGAAACGCGTTGTGTTTTGTCTTGTGACTCGTTTGTCCACGTTTCTCTGGGGGCGGTTCGCTGACATTTATTTAAAATTTGTCACAAAAATAAGCCTGAAATATCCACCTAATACTACTCCCCAGATTACAGACATGAAATATCTCCCAAATAATACTCCCTAGATGGTAGACATAAAATACCCACCCAAGTATACTTCAAAGATGACAGACATGAAATATTCACTAAATAATACTCCCCAGGTGGTAGTCATGAAATATCCTCCAAATTATATTCCCCAGAAGACAAGCATGAAATATCCACCACACCACACTCCCCAGAAGACAGGCATGAATATGCACCATATCACACTCCCCAGAAGACAGGCATGAAATATGCACCACATTACACTTCCCAGAAGACAGGTATGAAATATCCACCACATCACACTCCCAGAAGACAGGCATGAAATATGCACCATATCACACTCCCCAGAAGACAGGCATGAAATATGCACCACATCACACTCCCCAGAAGACAGGCATGAAATATGCACCATATCACACTCCCCAGAAGACAGGCATGAAATATGCACCACATTACACTTCCCAGAAGACAGGTATGAAATATCCACCACATCACACTCCCAGAAGACACAGGCATGAAATATGCACCATATCACACTCCCCAGAAGACAGGCATGAAATATGCACCACATCACACTTTCCCAGAAGACAGGCATGAAATACGCACCACATCACACACTTCCCAGAAGACAGGCATGAAATATCCACCACATCACACTTCCCAGAAGACAGACATGAAATATCCACCACATCACACTCCCCAGAAGACAGGCATAAAATATGCACCACATCACACTCCCCAGAAGAGAGACATGAAATATGCACCAAACAATACTCCCCAGAAGAAGACAGACATGAAAGATCCACAAATAATACTCCCCAAATGACAGACATGAAATCTCCGCCAAATAATACTCCCCAGAAGACAGACATGAAATATCCGCCAAACAATACTCCCCAGACGACAGAAATGAAATATCCACCAAATAACACTCCCCAGATGACAGACATGAAATATCCGCCAAATATACTCCCCAGAAGACAGATGAAATATCCGCCAAACAATACTGCCCAGAAGACAGACATGAAATATCCACAAATAATACTCCCCAGATGACAGACATGAACTATCCACAAATAATACTCCCCAGATGACAGACATGAAATATCCACAAAAATAATACTCCCCAGATGACAGACATGAAATATCCACCAAACAATACTCCCCAGAAGATAGACATGAGATATCCACCACATAACATTCCCCAGAAGACAGACATGAGATATCCACCACATAATAGTCCCCAGAAGACAGACATGAGATATCCACACATAACGCTCCCCAGAAGACAGACATGAGATATCCACCACATAATACTCCCCAGAAGACAGACATGAGATATCCACCACATATGCTCCCCAGAAGACAGACATGAGATATCCACCACATAATACCCCCCAGAAGACAGACATGAGATATCCACTACTACATAATACTCCCCAGAAGACAGACATGAGATTCCACCACATAATACTCCCCAGAAGACAGACATGAGATAACACTCCCCACATAGCACTGCTACCAGACAAAATTGTCATTCGGTAATTAGCTGCAAGGCTAGCTCCAATGACCTGTACTAAATATACGTAAGACCAAGAGACACTGAAATTGCAGTGTGTGTGTGAGTGTGTGTGTGTGTGTGTGTGTGTGTGTGTGTGTGTGTGTGTGTGTGTGTGTGTGTGTGTGTGTGCGTGCGTGCGTGCGTGCGTGCGTGTGCGTGCGTGCGTACGTGCGTATGAGCGAATGTGCGTATACGTGTGTGTGTGTGTGTGTGTGTGTGTGTGTGTGTGTGTGTGTGTGTGTGTGTGTGTGTGTGTTCTCGGTGAAGTTTAACATAGTCATTACAAGTGCAACACACAACGAGGGAAAACGGTTTTTAAAAATCGTGGAAAGAAAATTGATGACAAGATTACTGCTTATTCTACTGTATCCCAGCAGTTACAGATGTGTGTAAATAACACATTTTTATCTTTACACACACCACACACACACACACACACACACACACACACGCACGCACACAACCATCCTTACATCCATTCACATTAGGTCTCTGCATGCTTATAACCATATCTGATCTTTACATCACGCTCCGTCAGTACATGTGAACATGCGACACTCTTGGTATGCTTTTCTGTCATCAACCTCTCTCGCCCGCTAAAGTGTTATAGATCTGGAATACTCTCTCCCTCCCCTCCACACACACACACACACACACACACACACACACACACCTAAAAAAAAATATGCTATCACACTCCAGTAAACCTCCCAAACACGATTAACAATCACCTTCTCTAGGTGCTTACGGTGTATTCGTAGCGGACGGTAGTATTATGCGCAATAGTGAAGGAAGAAGCCAGGCCCTTCGGAAAATGCATTCGAGTCTTCCATTCAACGTCTCTGAATCATGAACGTGTGAAATGACGTGAGCAACTCCTTGATTTGTAGGCGTTGAACAGGTCATCGCTGATGTAGATCATCCGGATCAGTACGTCCGTGCGGTTCACCCAGCTCTTCCTTCGTCTGGTGGTATATCATGGAAGGTAAGTGTCACCGTTTGCCACTTTCTGACCTGTGCAACCAATGACAGCGCAGCAAGACCTCCCTCACTCCTTCCGCTCCCCCCCCCCCCCCCCCCCCCCCACCACCATCTCGGCTTCCCCCTTCATGTCTGCTGGACTGAAGTACGAGCAGTTTCTCCATTTCACTGGCAAAATGTCATCTGTTGAGAGAACCGGTGTAAAAATTTTCCTGGCGCAACCCAGACCCTGACTTTCCTGTACACGCTGGATGCGAAGTTAAACTAGTGTGCCCACCCCAGTCCACACCCACTTCCGGCCCCTCGTCCCTCCCCTTCTTCATTGTTCCCATCCCCCCCCATCAGCCCCACAACGCTCCCCATCACCCCCACCTCTCCCCCTTCATCCTCTAGCACTGTCCCTGAAGACAACCCAACCCATGGCTATAGAAACGGCTACTTGTTGGGTTTGTATACAATGGCGTAAGAATGGCTGCTGTGTGTATGTTTAACACACACACACACACACACACACACACAGAGAGAGAGAGAGAGAGAGAGCAGGCGTCAGGGTCGGCCTGTGAATCACTCACGCCGTGACAGGGTCACAGGGCGGGGGTCGGGTCACGATCTTTACTGTTCCCAGTTCATCACACATTCACGATCTGCATGAGAAACGTCATGGATAAAGAATGCCAACCCTAAACCAACGGCTCTTTTAAGCCCTCATCCTGGCCTGGCCCCGTCTATCTATCTATTTATCTGCCTACCTACCTATACCTATCTACCTACCTATCTACCGACTTACCTACCAACCTTCCTACCTCCTCTGTCAATGTGTGTTCAGAAAAGGGGATACGGACACGGGGTGAATAGGATTTGAAGTGAAAAGAAAACAGGCGTATGAGTGAAAGTTGGACGGGGCGGAGGGGGGGGGGGGGGGGGGGGGGGGGGGGGTCTAAGGAAGCCCCCAGGGCAGGGGTGGGGGTCAGGGATTCAGTCAGATTTTCTATTGAATTCTGTAACTAGTATATATAGGAGGTCGCGCTCGCTGAGTGTATCGACATGAGAAGCGCCCATCGGAGCCACCCCTACTCGTGTTCCTCACAGCGGGATGGTGATCTGTAGGCACACACAGCCTAAAGCCCCATTCCTGTCCTCTTCATTTTCAATTTTTGTGTTGGTCTTCAACCTCCAATGTTTTCCCACATCATTTTTTCCCCCCCTCAAGTTTGTTTTTTTCTTTTCCAAGGGACGGGGAGGGGGGGGGGGGGGGGGGGGAGCTCCATCCTCCTATCCCCCCCCCCCCCCCCTCTCTCTCTTTCTCTCTCTAACTAGACACTTCCACGCCCTGGATCGTCTGTGTGTTCTTCTACAGATGGTCATCTTCTTGCTGATCTTCAGGAGTTTTGGCGTTTGATACACAGCGTCTGCGTTTATTTAGGTTTTGAAAAGTGGAGTAACGACTCTTTCTCTGAGTGTGCTGCGCGCGCGCATGTCAGAGAGAGCGAGACATAAAGTGGACGAGAAAGAGGGGGAGGGAGGGAGACAGACAGAGCGTGCAGGCGCGCGCGTGTGAAACTCTTTGGTGTCATCCGCTTATTGTTTGATTTTGAAGTGCACACTATTCTGCCCGTCTGTTGATGGTATTTTAACGCCCATGATTGTGCTGTTCCTGGTTTTAGTTGCTAAAATCTCCCACCACAAGAACAATTACGAGAGAGAAAAGGGACACCTGTGTCTTATGCCGCAGTTAATTTCGAAAGGTTCAGGTTGGTCAGAATTGATATCCCCGTTCTAAAATTCCCACTGGAACCCAAACACATTCAATGAATACAAAATGTAGGCTTTAGACAAACAGTTAAACGTCTTAGAATAGTCTAACCGCAGCAGCTGCCACCAATAACCAACTTTGCCCGTTTTATTAGCATACTTCATCGCATCACCAATGATTCTTATTTCTGTATACACATAAGAAGTGCAGGTTAACAATTCTTTCGTCAATTTAGTAATGACTTAGCAAACATTTGAAAAAAAAAAATGGGAGGGTGGAGGTTAGTTGAAAATGTATATTATAAATGGAAAAAAAAAACCTCACAAAGTGCAGAAGGGAACCTTCCCAATCCCTCTCGAAGGCAGATCTGCAAGAATCACCTGCTCCTAGACCTTCCGTCCGCCCGGACTCATCAGGGAGACGCGCCTAATTGTGTGTTTACATCAACGATGAGATTTACATCCTATCAACCTGCAATCTCTAACATGAGATTTACATCCTATCAACCTACAATCTCTAAGATGAGATTTACATCCTATCAACCTACAGTCTCTAAGAACAAGGTTTCTTCGAAGTTTAGCCTGTGTACGACTGGATCGATGCTCTTGGCGTCAAATAGAGACACAACACAGTCCGTAATTCTGTGGTATTCTCGCCACCAAGGGTTAAATAAAAAAAAGTCCAACAGCACCCCCAAAGCAGCCAGAGAAGGTAGTAAATAAAAGAAAACGAAACTGTGGAGAGGAAAAAAGTTGCTGAAAAAAACTAAAAAAAAACATTATGCAAACAGTATAAAAATGTTAGAGACAATCTTGGAGCCTATGCTTGAGGATCCATTTAAGGATGCAAGGGAGATCAAAAGATATGGAACAGTGTGAGTGGTCAGCGCTGCTGTTCAATAACTCAAGCATTGTCAGCGGCTAAAAATTGTGCATAACAACATGCACGTGGATCTCCTAAGAGATGCAATCACCCACTGATTGACCAAACAATATAATGCTGAACAATTAAGTAGTCGGGGGGAAAACAAGTGCAGGTTAACAATTCATCATTATAGAAATGACTTGGCAAAGATTTAAAAAAAAAAAAAAAGGGGGGGGGGGGGGGGGGGGGGGGGGGGGGGGGGGGGGGTTGAAAATGAAGAAAATGTTTATTATGAATAGAAATACCCTTCACTAGGTGCATGAGGGAACCATCGCAATCCCTCTCGAAGGCAGATCTATATAATGTATCGCCTGCTCCTAGGCCTTTCGTCCGCTGGATCGGACTCATCAGGGAGACACGGCTGATCGTGTATATATATATTTTTCACTTTTACTTCTACATTTTAATACCTCATTTAAACAGATGTTGCTCCCCAGGTGGTTGAGCTTTTTTAAAATCTCGAAGGGCACTTTGATACTATATATATATATATATATATATAATCAAGAAGTCATCCACACTCATGTCTTCCCTTCTTTTATTTTCAAATTTTCGCCTTTTTTGAAGGCTTCTTCAGGAATATTATTACTTTTTCTCAGCTGCTTACATTCTTGACCAAAGGAAGAAGACTTCTTCCTTTGGTCAAGAATGTAAGCAGCTGAGAAAAAGTAATAATATTCCTGAAGAAGCCTTCAAAAAGGCGAAAATTTGAAAATAAAAGAAGAGAAGACATTGAGTGGACGACTTCTTGATTTTATATTGATCCAGTGATGGTTTTATCGTCCAGACTCTTTCAGCTGCTGGGAGCGGTGCCAATTTTTGCGTTGGGTTTTCTTTTATACCTATATATATATATATATAATGCTGAACAATAAAGTAATGGGGGAAAACAAGTGCAGGTTAACAATTCTTCCATCATTATAGAATGACTTGGCAAAGATTTGAAATTGAGAGGAAGAAAAAAAAAAAAAAAAAATGAAGTAAATGGGAAAATGTATATCATAAATATGAAAACCCTTCACTAGCTGCATGTGGAAACTATCGCAATCCCTCTCGAAGGCAGAGATCTATATGTATCGCCTGCTCCGAGGCCTTTCGTCCGCTGGATCGGACTCATCAGGGAGACACGGCTGATTGTGTCTGTGCTCTTGGCGTCAGATAGAGACACACCACAGTCCATAATTCTGTGGTGTTCCGACCGTCAAGGGTTCGAAAAAGAATCCAACAGCACCCCCAAAGCAGCCAGTGAAAGGTAGTAGAATTAAAACAAAACGAAAGTGTGGAGAGGAAAAAAAAAAAGTTGACAACTAAAAAAACATTAAAGGAAGTTTAAAATCAACAGATCTGTTTCGAGCGCTGGCTCTCCTCAGGATGGTGTTGGGTCGCCTACTGCCGGTGTTATATGGCCTAATGTCACTGTTTGCACGTGCGGATTGGCTGCACGTGTTGTTCGGTTTTTCAGGTTGTTTACAGTTCAGGGTGCGTTTGCTGACAACGATTTCCATTTGTGCCTGCAGTTGTTTACTATTTCTACTTTAGTATTTAGGGTTGCTAAGTATGGTTTGCATAGTATTAACCATTTTTCTGTTGAACATAGGTTGCATCTTTTTGAAATGTTATTGTATGGTGATGCCCTTTTTATGATTTTCCAGGATATGTTATAGTTTATTTTTTGTCTTTAAGTCTCCAAATATATTTGCTCAGTTCTGTTTGGTTTTTGTATTTTACTTTGTTGAATGACTGTTTATGGTTTTGCATATCTGGTTTTGAAGTGATTTTCAGTGATCCCTATGTATGTTTCTTTTTCATTTTCTGATGTCACAGTAGCTTGGTATACAATGTTGTTATAGAGGCATTTGTTGCTTAAGGGACACTGTTCTTTTGTAGTACAATTGCAGGATTTCCTTTCTTCACCCTTCTTTGCTGTGTTGCTTTTCATTTTGTTGGATGAATCAATTATATTTTTAAGGTTAGGCATGCATGAATATGATAGTTTGATGGTGTTCTTGTTGAATATTTTGGACAATTTGTGTTCTTTTGGGAAGGATGCTGTCAGAATTTTAAAAAATTCTTTCCCTACGTTTGTTTTACTCGTCCATCATATGGAGGGTTGTACCATGTGATTTTCCTTTTCCTGCTTTTTTTGTTTTTTGTTCATGTTGTTATCTGGGTTGTATTGTAGTTTGTAGCTGTAACCACTTTTTTGCAATGCCTCTTGGTATTCTGCTTCTGCGTTGTTGAATACTCTTTTATTATGTGACAGGTTAGATAATCTCTGTTTATGCCATTGGGTATGGTTTTTTAGTATAGATGGTGGGTGGTTGCTATTGATGTTTACATAAATGGGAGTGTCATTAGGTTTCTTGTATGGTTTATATATATGTAGTTGTTGAGGTCAAGTGTTATGTCTAAGTAGTTCACTACCTTTTTGTTTGCTTCGATGATGATTTTTAAGTTATGGTTATGGAAAATTTTGCATAGTTCTTTTTTATTGTTTTCAATGGTTCTTGGGATTGTTGTTTAGCGCGGCGAGGCCGTCGTCTCTGTATAGTCCGACTTGCTTTCCGAGTTGTTTTTGGATGTTGGATAGCATGAACAGTCCGACCAGTTCGCATGTTTCGGCACCGTCATACGATCCCATGGTCACATTAAATGTTGAGTTTCTGTTCGTTTTCTTGATCCATGTTTCATTTCTGCTGTAGAGTAAAGTTTTCTTGGTGTGGAGAATGATTTCCATTTTGACCCTGTTATGTCTGTGTGTTTATTAGCAAATTTCAGAGCTTTAGTGAGTAGCTCTTCATCTATGGATGGGTAGAAGTCTACTATGTCGAATGTGATGAATACTGTGTTCTTCTGTGACATTAGGCCATATAACACCGGCAGTAGGCGACCCAACACCATCCTGAGGAGAGCCAGCGCTCGAAACAGATCTGTTGATTTTAAACTTCCTTTTACCATACTATTTTAACAGATGTTGCTCCCCAAGGGGTTGAGCACTTTGAAAATTTTATTAGGCGTTTTAGTACTATTTTTAGTACTATTCTTGATATATATATATATATATATATATATATATATATATATATATATATATATATATCATTATCTGCTTGATTTTCATTAATAAGGTTGTTTTTCTTTTCATCGCTGTACTGTCTGCAAGTGTTTGAGCTAGAAGTTATGATCGGTATTAGTTTAAATTTATA
>JADBJO010000553.1:527500-532500 GCA_016801955.1 Conus betulinus | reverse complement strand
AGGTTTATTCAAAAGAAGCTTCTTATTCAGTAACGATCACGTAGGGAATATGCTTCCAGCAATATACCAAAAAGCAAGGTACTGCTGCGTGCGTGCGTGCGTGCGTGCGCGCGCGCACGTGTTTGTGTTTTGTGTGTGTGGTGGTGGTGGGGTGAGCAAGTATGCGCTGGCGCGCGCGCGCTCGCATCAACTCAGATATGCAAATTTCTATTACTTTAACAGAAATCGTGTGTTCAGCTGTTTAGGCCGATTCTTCAAGCCTTATCTTTTTTCTTTTCATAACTGCTTTTGAATGCAGTAGCAAGCGTTGTGAAAAGATCTTCAAATACAAAATTTTTACCCCATTCAATCAGTCAGTCAGTCGATCACCGATTGATTGATCAATCGGTCAATGGTCAATGGTTTTTTTTTTTTTCTTCAGTGTGTCCGTCAGTGTCATGACATCTGTGCGTCTCTAAAAGCAGTGTCACCCCCATAATAGTATACGGTCTTCAGTGACACAGTTTTTGTCTTATTTTGCTTTCTTTCTTTCGCCTGCATTTTCTTACACTTCTTTTTCCTGTTTGTTCGGTTCTTCTTCTTTTCCTTCTTCTTGCTTTCATTCTTGTCCTTTTTACTTTTTGTGTTTGCTTATCTACTTCTTTTTTTTTTTTAGCCTTTCTTTATTGAACAGATGTGTACATAAAAAAATTATTTGAACTGAAGCAACAACAACAAGCAAATGCTTATAATGTGCTCAGTGAAGGGTAATCACAAAAAAGCCCAGTAGTTTCCCTCTGATCCCCTCAGCTGCTAGCTTCGGTAAAAGTCCTCTATGCCAGACACGATCAAAAGCTTTTTGATATATCAAAGTAGATTGTTTGTGTTGTGATCCCATGATCGAAAGAGGAACAGAGATCATTATATGTGTCCAGAAGCTGGCTGACTGTGGAATCGCCTGGTGTAAAACCTGATTGCAAAGGAGTGATGACTTCATTTGTTTTTAAAGAATGCGTATAGGTGTTTGTGGACACATCTCTCAAGAATTTTACCAAACACAGCTAAGGAGCGAATTCGGGCGGTAATTATTGCACAATTCTCTTGGTCCTTTTTTTGCGAACAGGGCGAAACATGTGTGCTCTCTTCCACAGGGACGGAAATTTACCTTCGTTCAGGCATTTATTAAACAACTGGGTAAGAGGATTAGCTATAACATTTACTGCACATATAAGTAGTTTGTTGTGGATGAGGGTCCGGACCAGATGATTTTGTCTTGTCGAGATTTCTAACAACTGAAAATATCGTCTTATCGTCTTCATTGATTTCATGTTGCAAACGACACCTTCATAGTGATTCGTCATGAGAGTTGTTCAATGAAACAAAAAAATTTAGTGGTTTGTCTTTATTAGAATAATACGTGCATCAACGTTAGGCGAAAGTCATCATGTTTTTTTATGAAAAAAGTTATTTACTAGTTT
The DNA here is from genome assembly GCA_016801955.1 of Conus betulinus. Taxonomy (NCBI): domain Eukaryota; kingdom Metazoa; phylum Mollusca; class Gastropoda; order Neogastropoda; family Conidae; genus Conus; species Conus betulinus. Next base: position 531,043 of record JADBJO010000553.1, on the reverse strand, counting down.
CGGCTTTGTCTTTAAAGTTTAGAATGAATCAATCTCTCATAAAACTCAGTGTGCATTCTCTTTTTTTGCTGTGACAGAAACTAAAAACTATGCCAGAGTTCAGGCAATCCGTCATCACTGTTAATATTTTTACGCTTTTCTATTAATAGTCGTATTTCATCAGTCATCTCCAAGGTACATCATTTGGGTGGACTGTAATGACTTTGGTTGGCATACACTGCTTAGCTAGACTCATGAAAGTATCAGTGAAATGTTCAAGGGTTTTGTCAACAGTTCTCATATTTAAAATGTATATCCAGTTAACAAGTTGTAACAATCGACAAATTCGTTTCTGTTTAGTTTATGCAGTTAAATATAGTTTCGTTTAAAGTTGCGATTGTTTTTTAATTGTGTTTTTAAGGTGCAAACATGGAATACTGTGATCGCTAAGGACCGCGGGTAAGACTTGAGTTGATTCAACTAAATCGGGGCGTTTGGGTAATGATGAGGTCTAAACAAGTTGATAGAGTGTCAGTGATTCGCGTTGGTTCAGTAACTAACTGGTAAAGACTGGTGTAACTGAATGATTTCTGTTAGGTGTCGAGAGGGGTTGTTCAGGTAGTCTGTGTTAAAGTCACCCAGTGCAAAGAACGGTAGAGCTGTATTGTTTACTTTCCTAAAACTGTCTCTCACAAGATCCCAATAGCGTATCAGTGCATTGGGTGGACGATTAAAAGGAACCTATTAGAATACTCTTCTGGTTTAGTTTGGTTTCAACCTAAAACGGCTTCTAATTCATGGACTTGAAGATCCGGGCGAGGTTTACAATATAACGAGTTTCGAACGGTAAATGGCTACTCCACCGTGGGGATCATTAGCTCGGTCACGCCGAACGGGGGGATGGAAATTGAGCAGGGGGTGTTAAATGAGTAGGCATATTGAATGAGTTAATACGGACTCAGAAAGCCATGTATCAGACAAAAGTAATTATGTCGAATTCTATGGATTCGGATTCCAAAAGACTAAGTTTGTTTCTTAAACTTTGGACATCACTATGAATTACACACAAGATTTGTTTTGCTTGTGGGCCCAGGATTTAGACCAATGTCACTGGATAAGATAAGAAAATAACTCCGTCAGTGTGGAAGTATGTCGTTGACATTGTGAGGTTTTAAAGTGCTTACTGTCGACTCTATAAAGACGAAGTTTCGGTTTTGACAGACGTGCGGTGAAACGAATATGATCTGAAGGTGAAATAATCATGTGCACAAGCAGTGCCAGCTGGACACGGTATTTGCTGTGTAAAAGATGTCCTTTTTACTTTTTGTGTTTGCTTTTCATCATCATCATCGTCATCGTCATCATCATCTTCTTCTTCTCGATAATCTTCTTCTTGTTGTTGTTGTTGCCGTTGTTGTTGTTGGTGGTGGTGTTGTTCTTGTTCTTCTTCTTCTCTGTCAATCGTCGTCTGCCTCCACTTCTTTCCGTCTCCTTCTCTTTCAATAAGAAAAACGGGAGGGGAAAAAAAAAAATTCAACAACAAAGACAAGCAGACAGACAGATAAAATAGACAGACGGAAGACACGGATACCACGAACACAAAGATGTCACGGTACAAATGGTGAAAAAGAAGCGAAATTAAGACTCTGCTTGGATTTCACGAGCTCATTTCTTCTGCGTTACATGATTAGTCAGAACTGATTCGTACCTTATATCTGGACGATGGTTTCCCTCTTCCTCAGACGACGGAAGTGAGCACCACGGCAATAAAAGCATGCGTCGGTGATCGATTTTCTAAGACGACAGCCGCCGTGAGAAACCTATTATGTGGGACGACGGGGCTAAAATCAAACTGACACTTCAACCCAAACGGCAGAATATTTGGTCCTTAAACATTCACAAAATACGTGCGCAAATTTTGGATGAGAAGCAAAGTTAGTGTTCCAAGTCTCGCGCGCGCGGGCCAGAGAGAGAGAGAGAGAGAGAGAGAGAGAGAGAGAGAATGTGCACTAGTGTTGCATTGTGCGTTCTTTCAGTCCATACAAACAATCCCTTTCTCTGTTTATCTTACACCCCACCCCCCCCCCCCACCGCCAATGTACGTGTGTGTGTGTGTGTGTGTGTGTGTGTGTGTGTGTGTGTGTGTGTGTGCGTGCGCGCGCACAGAGCGCGCGCAGAGAGAGCGCAGAGAGAGAGAGCGCGCGCGTGCGTGCGTGCGTGTGTGTGTGTGTGTGTGTGTGTGTGTGTGTGTGCGTGCGTGCGTGCGTGGCGTGCGTGCGTGCGTGCGTGCGAGTGTGCGTGTGTGCGTGCGTGTGTGTGTTCTGATCATTTTGAAATTTAACTCTCCTCTCCTCTCCTCTGCTCTGCTCTGCTCTGCTCTGCTCTCTCTCTCTCTCTCTCTCTCTCTCTCTCTCTCTCTCTCAGTGTAACTGCAGTTTACGCACCCCAAACACACAACATTTCGATTTTTTGGTTTTCACTTTTCTGTTGAATCTTTAGACGGAAAGTCCACACCAGTACGGATTTCTCCTTAAGCCCTCTCCATTCATTCAAAAAAAATGGGAAGAAACACAGATCCTATTATTTACTTGCTCGCATTGCTTCGCGACGACTCCCATCCACCTCAAACCTTTGCTGTTGGCTCAGTGTGTTGCGCAAACATTCCAATGACATACGGCTTTAAGACATGGTTATTGTGATAGCAGCCGGTGAAAAGATATTTTAAGCGGCGTATGGAAAGAAGGAATGTGGCGCACAGAAACCACGTATGGAGAGTAACGCACATCAGCGCCCGCGAACAGGCTGCTACAGTAGTGAGCAGGGGAGACCACCCGCTTGGGTTGGACAGGTGCCAAGATAAGAGAGAGAGAGAGAGAGAGAGAGAGAGAGAGAGAGAGAGAGAGAGAGAGAGATTATGATCTCAAATTTGACACCAAAGAAACAGACATTGCAATTCGCTCGTCTTTCCCTTTTCTATGTCTTTTGCCATGTCTTGTTTCTTACTGTTCCTTCTTTCCTTTTTCTTTCGGCCTTTCTTTTTCTTTTTTTTTTTTTTTTCTTTCTTTTTTTTTTTTTTTTGCTGGTGTCTTCTTCTGGTTTTGATTCTCTGTATACGCGCATACACACGCGCGCGCGCGCCACACACACACACACACACACACACACACACATTTCTACGTCCATTTATATACTTGGACAAGCGGCCAAAGTCAGTTAAAAGACAAAAATGCGCACTTTCTAGTGTGACAGATACGATGGTTGCGGTGAGTAAGATGAGAACAGTTAACTGAACAGAATGTCACTGTGGTTATTGATTAGAATAGCATTTGGTTACTGAGCAGCACGCACAGCATTGCAGTTATTATGAAGTTGCATGGTAGTTATCGAGTAGGACTGTTTTGTTTGTTACTAAAAAGCAGCACTGTCATCATATTTTGATGCACATAATCATGTTAAAAAAAAAGAAAAAAAGGGGGAGGAAGCCAATCCAATTTAAAGATCCTCTCTCTGACCCCTCTCTCTCTCTCTCTCTCTCTCTCTCTCTCTCTCTCTCTCTGCTTGTGT